>MU382637.1:28832-348837 GCA_022495115.1 Xylaria castorea | reverse complement strand
CCCCCCTCCCCAAATCTTCAACCTACCGAAAAAGGCTGCGCCCACGGACCCCGATGTCCACAGATCCGGGAATGACAAAACCCAGCTGCATGAACCGCTTTGTCCCCCACCGTTGTCTTATCGTTTGTTTGTGTGGACGAAAAAAGACTCATGGAAACGCACGCATGTAACAGTTCGAACCAGCCACCCCAACATCAGCCTTTTTTTGGCCGTCATGAGGCTATCAGGTTCGACGACGCGCGCACAAGCAAGGCTGTTGATTGCTCCGTGCGCCGACCGAAGGACTGGGACCAACACGGCGGAAATAATTTTTTTTTACGAGCACGAGGAATCCTTGCCCAGCGTCTCTCGCGTTCCAGCTCTGCTCGAGAGCTGGGTAGGATCTTGTCGTTGGGAACACTGCATGATTGTTGTGTATCTAATTACTGGTTAGGCGACTAGGTTCACTAGGAGGTAAAATTCCTAGCCTGTCATGCGTTTACACGCGTGCGCATGGACGGAAATGAGCACGTTATGTTTTTTGCGGAACATATACGGTATATTTTTTCCCAAGTCACGAGACCGTGATACGTTGAACCTGCCTGCACGTCCCGATCCGCTCAACGTTGTGACGTTGTGCAAATTTCGGGGAGATCTTTCTTGGTTGCCAATGACCTATCACTGGGGATTCTGCGAGTTATTCTGTGTGGTGCTACCGAAAACAAACTGTCTCGACAATATGTATCGAAAATTAGGCAGCGGAATCTCGATACTGTGTTGTTTGGCTCATTTTACACTAGAGGCAGAGTTGCGATAAGTACGCATCGGGAGACGACCCGAGATAGGGAAAAATAGGCGAAATATGAACCGCAGTAGTTAGAGACACAGACAGACAGGCAGAGAGGCGATGGAACTGTAGGATGGAAAACTAGTTTGTTTGGTAGGACTAACTAGCAAGGCAAAGCACAGAACAGGGCGGACACAACCGCAGTGCAGTTCAGCGCACACAACGCACGCCGAGGGCACGACCAGTCCTTGATATACACCCGTTGAGATTTTCGGCGCAACGTCGGGGGAAGGGGGTTTAAAAAAGAATTTCAGGCGTAAAAAAGTACCTACCCAGCCGATGAGGGGGGGGGTCTACGGCGATTCGCCTTTCTCTTCCGAGGAACACCTTCACACCGCACCACTACCTACACCACAGCTTCACGGCCAGGGGAGTCAAAATCAATACTTTTGAGATGGCGTACTGCGCCACGAAACGTAACGTAGTAGCTGCAAGAGGTAATGATGTCACGATGCCATTTACTCATCTCCAAAGAGCGGACGGCGGTTGCTGGGTCGTACCGGGGCACGCCGTGGACAGCGATCGTACAGCTGCCATCGGGATGGGAAAGCGATGCATAGTTTAGTGGGATAGTGTGCATAGGCTATTATGTCAGGTTCTAGATCCCGGCAGCGGTGAATGGCTGGCCCGTCGTTTCGGCTATAGCTACGGTCCGCTATAGGGAGACAGACTTAGGTAATACTTGGAGAGCTTGCAGCGAGCGCGCGGAAATGGCTAGTTCGTATGTACTACCTATGCAAGAGAATAGGCGTGTCCGTTCGAAGCGACCGGTACGAGAATTTGGAACATGCCGCATGAGAGAAATAGCAGCAGTTACTTAGCAGCATACTGTAGCTTGATTTGAGGCGTCGCTGAATGGAATGGCGTGACGATGGCAACCCATGTGCGCCTGAAGGGCTGCTTTCTTCGTATATCGGCAACTTATTTTTCTCTTCCTTCACGTTGTTCTTTGCGGCACGATAGGCTGCCTGCCCATGTAAAGGCGCACGAGGGAAAATCCATCAGCACGTGCAAAGACCTACAGATTTGGACCATGCATCGTGGTATTCCGTAGATAGATATGTCTATAGTTGGTACGGTGCCGTACGCCCATACGAACAAGGTGTGTGTAAGTACGGTATCCACCCACACTTGCTCGCTACATCCTTCAAGTTCGTGTCACACATACACTACACCCCCCCCCCCCCCCCTCTCCATCTGTCTGTCCTCTGCATAGGTACCCTACGCGCATTCTTAGCAGCGTAACCTTGGGTAGTGTTCATATGTAGGTCCTTACCATGCCTTCGGTAAGGGTAAGGCGCTACCCTAACTTAGGAAATCAGGCCAGCTGCCAGGCCTAGAACTAAGTCCGTTTCCCCTCGCACGATGAAACATCGCTGTAATACGCTTCGGCAAATGATGTCGATGTACGGAGAGCTGAGCTGAATAAGGACCCTGCCTGTCGCACAATAAAATGAGACTGGCCCCCAACCAACCAAACGAAAATACCCAGAAAAGGAATCTCCCACGCTTCCCCGCTCGTATGTATGTATAAGTATAGGACGAGGCAGAGCGGCACGTCTGGGGTGGGGGTCCGCGACCCGGGGGCTGGTTTGATTTTCTCATTTGAAGTAATGTTAAATATCGACCGAAGCCGGGGGGGGAGATAAGATATTTCAGGCGTATAGGGCGAATAGATACACACCTTACCTTACCTTTGATGTGACCTTAACGAGAATGCCTAGTTGTACGCCTATTGAGAAGTTCGTTCAGCCGAGGACAAGTGCAGATTTGACTATTGGTGCCTGGTGTAATGCTGCCATGACCTCATTTGCAAGCCACCGGCTAGAGTTGTCGGGTAGCTTACCGAAAGCTAAGACAGTATAGAGGACCCTGATTATATAATAGTAGAATATTGGATGCGCTTTTAGATATGCATAACAATAAGTCCACCAGCTAGCCACCGAAAATTAGCGACAAAGGGGGGGATGAAAAATGATAAAATCTCGAGGTGGATTTTGCATAGACGGAATCTTGAAGTTACACTCAACAGCCTCAGCTTAAAACTCAGCTCTGTTACACCGCAGCAAAATACAACCAAGGAAAACAATAATACTATGTAAGAAAAGAATTTTTATTATTATAAAAAAACGTTTATTGTGAAAAAATGAAACGGAAACAGGGTTCTTTCTTTCCCATGACCATGGTCCCAAAATATAGCCTCAATCGTAGCTCGACGTCACATCGCAGATACGACGCTTCCGCATTTTACGGTGCATGTGTGTCTCGGAGCTATATACCCAAACCATCGACGCCGACCACGTGGAGGGGACGAGACAACGACGCCATGGTTTGATTCTCTGGCTCGGTGTGCAACAGTAAATAATAAAATGACGTGAAAAAAAAGTTGCCTGATCCCAAGAAGCCTCGTGTAACCGGGACTTTTTCAACACGCCCTAAGAACCCTCATGTTACAAAATAAGTTGTGACTCCTGGCCGTATGGGTCTAACTCACATATACGATTTCGAGGCTCTGTCTAGGATAAGGAATTACCTGTGAAACATGGCTAAACAACCACGTGTTGTCTCAAAATAGGCAAAATAGATTAAGAATCGAACTGATACTAATTATAATTACGCGTAAACCAATAGTGTGAACGCTACAGTGTTTGTGAACTAGTTATATTCTTTTCTATCTAGTGTAAGTCCTCAATCGACCATAATTCACGCAAATGTTAGCAGTACCATACTTCTTGAAGTGTTTAATCCCAACCATTTTGGCTTCGGCTCTGGATGGATTATAAGCCACCCGGCTAGATTAGCCGAACATATCATGAGTCTTCCAAACATGAAACACATCTTTACCTAATTCAGCAGCTTGGCTCATAAACGCGACTACCTCTTAGGAATCCAGCCGAATCAGGGAAACGCGGCCAATATCAGAAGTCGGTTGAAAATTCTACTATGACTCCACAGAGAATGCTACTCAAAACCGAGTTTTGACCAGGGTTGTTATTTCGAGTGTCTTTAGCGATCCTAGCTACGAATTTCATGCAAGGCGCCATGCATTTGTTTAGCGAGACGAAAGAAATTAGGGGAACCTAATCGATAACCACGCACGCCCTGGTTTCCGGAGCAAAATATACCTTCCTGTTTTGATGCTGTCTCTGCTATATCAATAGGGTGATTGACAAGTAAATGGATTTGTAACACAAAAATCGTGAACAAACAAGAGTAAGAGCTAGTTATTGGGCAGGGGGGAGGCGGGAGACGAACCTAGCTAAGCATCCCCAGGAGTGAGGAGGTTAGATAACCGTATCGAAGGACTTGGCATTGATATATTGGTTTATTCCATGAAGTTCCATCCTGCAAAATCATGAAGTTGAGTTTGCTGACACAATGATCGTCTCGTAGTATCAAGTTCCTAGCCATCAATTGTTGATAATCAATCTTCGTCATTTCAAATAGAGAGACGGCCTTAAGCAGTGGAAAGATGCTCTGGACAGTATAATAACGAATTGGAGACGCCGAAAAACTGGTCGATATACTAATCCTCATCTGCAAGGCTGCTTACGTTCGCGGGCACTAGGTATAGCCTCAAAAGAAGCTTCTCTCATAGACAACCGCCTTTTGGCGTCATGCCGACTGTACTGTCGAGTTTCTCACCTAAGAGTTTATAATCAGACTTGTAGTATTCTTAGTTTATGTTCCCCCCACGCTGGACAAGGGTAGATAGAGCGGGTTACAGACGGGAATCAAACGATTGAAACATCGGGGGTACTTGATTACGTTAAAATGACGGACCCAAGTTTTGACGTATTTAGTGTCAGATCGAATATGCCATGCTGATTGTGGACACGCACAAACAGAGCCTCGTAGCGTGTGCGGATGGGCGGTGCCGGTACCACAGTAGTGGACCGGCAAACCATTGGCTCTAAAATCGGCGGTAAGAGCCGGGGAATAGCTAAATTTACAAAAATAGTGGTAGCCGTTTCTGACAGTCTAACGGTCTCATTCGATAGCCAAGGCGGCCAAGGACATGCTTACGGACCCCGATTTGGTTCATGGACGTGGAAAAGGTAGGCGAGTGGGGGGGTTGATCGGCGACTCGTGGCAACCCTGCAACAACGAAGCCGCAGAAATGCCAGAATCTTGATGGTATTGGTGCTTCGTACCGTGGCTGCGCATCCTACTGCAGTGCAACCACTGCTGAAGATGCCTGCACGATCTCAAGCATCTGCCACATGATGTTCCCGGGCTGCACTGCAGGATGCGCTCATCGTCGCAGCCGGACAGTAACAACCGCTGTCGTAGCTTATGACTCGACGCGCTGTGTCTCCATATGACCATTATCGACATCATTCTTTGCCATGCAAGAAATTTTAATTATCTAGATGGTGGTTGCGCAGATGTCTTTCGGGTAGACCATGTGGCTTTTAAATCGCTACCGCAGGATCGGAACTTGTAATACCCACTGTATCGGATCTTGCGGGACGGAGTGGTGAAATGCCTCGTGATTAGTTATTCAATTAGACCCTTGGGTGACTCATTCATGAAATGACGAAGGGGGATCCGGAACTTCGGCGTTGAGGCATATGAGCGACAGAGAGACTGGGCTGGTCCCGGTTGGTTGCTGAGAGAGCGAAAGGAGTCACTCGCGGGCATAATTACAATTCACTCGAAAAACTTCTACCTTGACCGGGTAGTACACTCGGTCTGGCTGTGGCTCTGGCTGTGATATGAACTGGAGGGCTTGAATATACGTGAAACAAGTCGATCAAATAGTATTGTTGGTCAGAATAATGCTATGGCCGCTCGGATTCGCACAGACAGAGTATCTAGTAATAGAATAGTAACCGGGCCGTTAACAGTTTGGTGCCTTGCAATTGCGGGGCCTTGGTGCATGCACGATTGGGGTGGGAGATATTTTGAGTGTAGGTGTAACCAGGTCGGACAAGAACCCGGCACAGTAGTGTACAGTACGCCGTCTCAGGCCACGATAAGTAAAAAAGGCACTTCGGTGGGCTAGCGTAGCCGGCCTGCTTGCTTGCTGAAACAGCTTCTGGAGAGAAACGATGATTGGCGAACATGTCCCGGAGGTTCGAGAGGATACAGGACATAACTACTTAGAAACTCGACCAGTTAAACTAAGCCATTATCATGTTTCCCGACCAATGCCAAGGATGCAGCGAGGTGCGTCAGCTTGTAGGGCAAGATTGGACGAATGAGAATTCAAAGATGCAGCTATTACTACTGCGCTACACCTACATGAGTATTTCTGATTGAGCAGAGCCCGCACGAGTGCTGGACGAGTCATCACCGAGCTGGTAAAAGTGGGCTCATACTACGTAGCACCTTGGGTACTGTGTAATTTTTGGCCGACTGTTTCTACTAATAATCGGGAGGTCGATTGTTTTCGCCGCTGCTCGACTACGAGGTGTAGGTATACTCGGTAATGTTGGGTGTCGCCTGCAGTATGCTGTAACAACGCATGCAAGCGAATGAGGCTATACCATCCATCTGGGTGGTAATATTCTCTTACGTTAACACGGTATCATTCTATCTCATGATGAGTAGTATAGATCTGATCTGTCTTACAGTGGGTAGTCGGCGATATGTGGCCTGAAGGTATGTACTCCGTAGTGTTGTTAGGAGATAGCTGGGGGGCGTTCTTAGCATCTCCTTGGCCCACCTAGGTACCTACAGCAATAGCCTAGGGGGTTAACTAAAGTAAGGTACAGAGATTTTCAGCGCAGATGTCTTTCGCTAAGCCCTACTTATGGAGCAGTAGAGGTTCTCGCACCTATTGTAGGCGATTGTGCACGCATTACGGCCCCCAAAATAGGACTGACGGCAGGGGTCCTGCGCTGTCAAGAGGCACAACTGGTATACCAGGCCCTGCACCTCAAAGTTCTCTACATCTTCGAAAATGTTTCTATGCATCAGGGTGCTGCAGAGTCGCACGTCATTACCTTCACACCCTTACAACATTGCCCTCCCACACCTCTCCTATTTTATCGTGATCTAGTCTACTTTTGACTGCGGCACGACCGTATTGCAGCCTGTCTCCTGCTTATTACCATTTTTGGATTGAAGCCAAAACCTCATGACAGACACCACGTATACTTAGTTTGGAAATTTCGCTGACTGCCTGGTTGCCTTACCGAAGCCATGTCTATCATATCAGCGTCTCTGCGCATACACCCCCCCAGGACTCTAGAGAGGTACCCTAGACGCGCGAGGGTTTCGGTCGTGATCCTACTGGACTAGCTAGGTTGACTTTGATGTCCTTGAGGCTGATGACAACCCACTGCACTTGGCGTGAACCGCAGCACGGTCTAAGATGCTAGTCACTGCTTTCTGATGTTCAGGGGGCCAGGCTTCCTTTGCCGGACCCATCTCTTCGGGCAACACACGGTAATGTCGACATGGGTCTGGCGTTGACAGAGCAGACCTTATGACGACCAAATATATAAGTCCGGGAGGCATCCGGACTTCAGAGCTATCATCATCACTAGCATCACCACCATAACAACAACACTACAATACCAACAGCTTCCACTTCACATCTCACATCTCACAATATATCCTAATATCTCACAACCACTACCATCCCTCATCTTGCTCTCACCAGAAGAACTGCTTCCTGCCAATCTTTCTACGATACAACAATCTACTCATCAACGATCTTCCACATCTCCAACAATCGCAATGGCTGCCTTCACACTCTCTTCTTGCCCTGAGACCCTGAGCTTCGGCCGGAGTGGCTACAACAAGGATGGCGATAACGAGGATGGCAAGCACTGCTTTGGTCGCAGCGGCTACAACAAAGACGGAGACGACGATGAGAAGCGATGCTTCGGCCGCTCGGGTTACAACAAGGATGGTGATGACGAAGACCAGGGCCGCAGTGGATACAACTAGACTTCCGCGTCACCCGGGTAGAGCACCGGCTCCTTCCGAAGAGGAACAGGCTATTTTCACTCGATCCCTGACCTCACAATGTACCAACAACACACCCACACCTTGATTTCCTTTGTGTCTGCATCGCCTGGGCGCTGGAATATCATTTGAGCGAGCATTTGCACCGGCTGGATAAACATGATTGTACGAGTATGGGGGGAAAACATTTTAGACTAAACTTTGCGCCGGCAACGGACGAGAACTTGTACGACTAGCATTGCATTGGGCATAGACATTTGGCTCGGGCGGATAGGGAGTTTACCATTGGGATATCGGAGCATATTGTACAATACTTCATACATTTTGGGTCGATTCAATTTATTTTCCTACACAAAACCTACATGCTTGTTAGATATGCAGTTGTGAGCGAACAGGACGACTTACTTCTCGAAGATAACGCCAAGGATCTCTTCAACATCACCAGCTTCGCCACGACCAGTAATCCGTCCAAGACAGCTAGCTGCGTAGCGAAGATGTTCAGCAGCCATAGTAAGGTCCAGGTCAAGCGCGGCTTCCTCGTTTTCCTCATCGCTCGCCGTAACTTCAACGTATTCCTCCAGGCTATTTCGACATTGCACGAGAAGTTGTCTTTGGCGTTCTGTGACACCGTGGAGGTCTTGTAAGCTGGCAGGCAGCGAGGTCATATTGTGGAACGCCAAGATCAACTGATCTGTAACCAGGCGTACTCCACCAGGATCTTGCCGGTCAGAACCTTGATTTAGAGCCTCTTTACACGAGATGAGTGTAGGGGCGACATTGCCCAGGCCGGGTATTCCTTCCAGCACCTCTTCTTGAAATTTGTGGACGAGAGGAATAAGATCCGCTTGAGGAACCGCGTCAATCTTGTTGATTAGCACCAGACGTTGTTGGCAGGCAGCTGCAAGTTTCAAAGTTTCGAGGTCATAGCGGATCTCGTAGCCCCCAGCCGTATATTCCTCCACAGAGGCGAGAACGATGATGACATCAGATTGTATCGCCCTTGTCCTTGCACGACGGATCCCCTCCTCTTCGACGGCGCCGATCCCCGTTTCGGGTTGGGTGGCGTTGATGTTGCCACTCGTGGTGGCCGTTCTGAACCCGGCCGTGTCAGCAAAGGTGCACAAATAACCTCGAATGTCGAGATTAGCTTCAATAATATCTCGCGTTGTGCCAGATTCGCCCGAAACAATTGAGGCTTCTCTACCGACAACTTGGTTCATGAACGAACTTTTGCCTGCGTTTGGTGGGCCCAAGAGGGCCACTTGGATGCCGTTACGGAGGAGCTCGGTTCGCTGGCTGGCCATTTCATGAACTTTAATGCTTCTAAGAATATCTCTGATCTGCTGGCTAACGCCACCAACAAGGGAGGCGGGGGACTCATCAAAGTGCTGATCTTCCTGGAAATCGATGAGTGCTTCCATCTCGGCTCGCGCTTGTAATAGCTCGCGGCGCCAATCTTCGTATGTTCGGCCTAAAGATCCTGAACTACCTCGAACAGCAGCTCGTCGCTGTTGCTCCGTCTCAGCCGCAAGCATTTCGCTTAGCGCTTCCACCTGAGCTAAGTCGAGCCTGTCATTCATGAATGCTCGTTTCGTGAACTCCCCAGGTTCCGCATAACGAATATGTCCATCAGCAGTACACTTGGATATTGCTGATAGGACAGCTTTGACAGTAGCACTGCCTCCGTGAACATGCAACTCCAGCACGTCTTCACCTGTGACAGTTTGCGGCCCTGGGAAATAGAGAACAAGAGCAGCGGAGTCCAGGATCTCGGATCCTTGTGTGCCTGGAGAAAACAGCGTCCTTACGGTGGCATAGCGAGGCCTTGGTGCCTTCTTATGAGGGCACAGCTCATGATAAATCTTAAGAGTAGATTTAGCTAAATATTTGTTGGACAGAGCCAGTTATTGCTTACTTGTGTACAGGAGGGGCCAGAAATACGAATTACAGCTATGCCAGCTTTCCCATCGGCCGAAGACAGAGCATATATCGTGTCATGATGGAGACCAAGTGTAGACGGAGATTGAAATGGTGTATGGTACGCACGCCATCTCTGAGAAGTTGGAAATGGTAATCTAGGGTGTCTGTAAAATGGAACTATAAAACCCACAGCTTTTTCTGTGATAGCATTCCGGCAATTCAAACACAGTGTTTGGGTGAGCACACGTCTGGCGACAATGCGATGCATAGATCGGAGGTTTTACTCTAGACAAGATACTATTGGAGGTAGGTAAATAAAAGGCTAATATGGGTATAGAATAAGGCTGTGAAGGTAGAGACACTGGCTTGTAGTCTTGTGAATGTATCGACGAAATCAAACGTCGTATTTGATTGGCTGGACTGTAAAGCAAGAGAATGGGGAGGACCCACATAGTTTGAGCATTGTCCAATCAAAAGAATAATGATTCGCTATGTGGGGTCAAGAACCCTTTGGCGTATATGGACTAATTTTTTTTCGAGGTTGTAGATTCCAAGATCAACCTTCCATATCTTGTGGCAATATCGGGTCTTTCTCTACTACACCCCTTCACGAAGCGCACTTGATTCAGATCACAGGGTCCCCGAGCACCCCTTTTCCTCGGCAGCCTGTTTGCGACGGATACGAACCCTTATTTGACGTGTTGAGCATCGGTCGCACGGCCTACTATCTGCTACCCAGTTCTCAGCCTTTCCCGATCTCACCAATCCTATCGTCAAAATGAGCGACGAAATTATCTGGCAGGTCATGTAAGCTTCAAACCCTCATGGCTCTCATCTCCCCTTTGATTTCATTTCTAGACGCGAAACCTTTTCGAATTGCTTGTGCGTGAGTGTTTGCTAACACTGACTGTGTAGTGATAAGCAGTTCTGTTCTTACAAAGTCAAAGCGACTCGTGAAAGGACTTTCTGTCGAAATGAGTGAGCTGCAATGCCCAGAGACGTCATGAAATGACACCATCTAACTATAGTAGGATGAATATATCTGGGTTGTGCAGCAGAACTAGCTGCCCTCTTGCTAACAGGTAGGCTCTCCTCGGGAAGCATTCACCCTTGTGTATAAAGACAAGTGCTGAATTTCATTAGTCGTTATGCCACTATACGCCCACATCCAGATCCTACCAAGGCGGTCAATTACATATACATTAAGACCCCAGAGCGAGCGTAAGTTTTATCCCAAGTCATTCCTGCGATTTTCCATGTTATCACGAAAATGAATCTATTTTACTCATTTTACCATGTTCACGGAGTTCTACATGTTCCGAGAATTATAAAGATCTTGGCTTGCAGCGGCTGATTCCCAATATGCAGACATCTACCCTCGAAACTATGGCAGAAAATCAAGCTTTCGCAGAACTATCAAGAGGCCTTGGCACAAATTGAAGAGCACCTCAAATATTGGCCACAATACATGATTCATAGGTATGTTCTCGGCTTTTAATTCCCTAATTATATTCGTGTAGACCCCATGCCCACTGTTTGGGAGCGTCGGACAATTTTCTCAAAGCCAGAATTGGTTTTCATATATGTATTGTCGTATGTCGCTGATATTACGATAGAGCCAAGCAACGTCTCACTCGGCTACAACAAGTTAGCATTCGCATGAGACGACTGGCTAAAGAAGAGGCCAGACTTGGTGAGAAGCTTGTGCCCAAGCTGGCCCCGAAGGTCCGTAGACGTGAGGAGACTAGAGAGAGAAAGGCAGAGGCTGCGGCTAAGCTGGAACGTGCTATCGAGAGGGAGCTACTTGGGCGACTACGTGAAGGCGCCTACGGGGACCAACCCTTGAATGTTAGCGAGCAGATCTGGAAGAAGGTATTGAACGCCATGGAACGTGAAGGAGAAGCGACTAGAGACAAAGACCTCGATGCTGGAATCGAAGAAGAGGACGAGGAAGAGGAGGAAAGAGAAGAGGAATACGAGATGGAAGATGAAGAGGAAGATGGCGCAGTGGAGTATGTTTCTGACTTCGAAGAAAGCGAAGACGATCTAGATGATCTTGAAGATTGGCTAGGAAGCGACGAATCTGGAGAGGAAGAGTCCGCAACAGATGAGAGCGAAGAGAGTGAGGATGAATCGGCGAAGAAGAAATCACTTGCAACAGGCGACAAGAGGAAGAGGGCGCAGGCTGTTCGAAGCAAACCAAAGAAAGCACTCCGACGTGGAAGGGAGATTGAGCATGAACATGAGCTTGAGCACCAAAGGCCTGAGCTTGCTTTCTAACATTCCTCTGCAGAATTCTATGGCTAGCGCGGCTAGATTCTTCTCGATACCCCTTGAACCCATACCCAGGTAGTTTAGAGCTAGTAATCATAGCTTTTGTATCCGACTTGAATGCATTACACATCTCGCATCCCTTATAGATGGTATGAGAACATCTACATAGTAGGCAACGTATTTATAGCCTGGGTAGTTCCCGCCTTAGTTTCGATAGATGTTTTTCAGATCCTCCTTAACCCCTCCTGCCTGTACTTTACCTTAGGTACCTAGGAGATATCCAGAGAGTAAATTAAATAGCCTATGAGTATAACCTATGTAGGTTGTTGATCGGTGAGACCAGTCTTTTCAAATGGCAGGTGGGGGAGGAATGTACCCCACCCTTAGGTATGGGTATGGAGGTATCTTAGGTATGCTGTACCGGAGCTTGAGGTGCACCCACGTTTGGGGCACTGCCAATCAATTAATTACCTAACCCAACCGCCTTGGTCACACTGCAACTTGAGACAAACACCAAACGCCCAGACTTCTGTGGTCAAGTCATCATCCCTCCCTAGCCAAAGCTTTTAATCCCTTGAATTGGCTGAACTACGACCTTTTAAGCGCACCGTGGGCCAAACCATAACTCCAAATCTCACGAATTCGATTCCTAATCGCTGTCCTCGAGAGAGCTTCTCGTGACCAGGCTTTCCTACCTGCCCAGCGATTGGCGGCACCATGTCTGGCTGGTACAGCAACATCGTCGGCGCTACCACGTCCAAAATATCCAATCTCCAACGGTCATATTTCAGTGGCGAAGCTGATGGCGACACCGAAGACGATACACACGTTTGCAGGGTGCTCCGTTCGTATTACATCGAGAAGGGCAAGCCGTTCCCCGGATGGCTACCGCCCGACCCCAAGGCACCACCGCCCGTCGCCGCTGTTTACTCGCAACCGTCGCAGGTAGGCTCACGATATGGCGGGCTTGGGCAACAACAACAACAACAGCAGGGAGGCAGTCTGAGTTCGCTATGGGATAACAATAACAACCCAGCACCACAAAGGCAAGAAACACAGAGTTTACGGAGAGGTAGAGGGGCACCCCCTGCTAGGGATAGTCCGTTTCGCAACTCCGACTCTATGGCAGGTGATGGACAAAATGATACACAAGCGCGGCCGTTGCCGTCACAACGGGCCGGGAGCTACCAGAACCAAGGGGGGTTTGGCAGTGCTCCAACACCACCAACAGGCTCGGGTGGAGGCTCGGCGCAAGACCGACTAAAGCAAAGGTTATTTGGAGGCTCGAGGACCGCAAGCCCGGCAGCTGGTGGCCCCTTCAACCCACCACCGCCACAGAGGGGTGGCGGCGGCAGCTCAGGCGATTACGAGGACAGGTTTGCACCTGGCGGCATGTATGATGCTCGATCCAATCGAGGCGGAAGTGGAAGCGATAAACCCTATATGGGTGCCAACTCTCCTTGGTCAAATAGCGAGTCTGACTTTTCAAGTTCTGGAGGTGGAGGACGACCTGGAGGTAGACGGCCTGGTGGCCTTCCCAGCGGGCCCCGGATGCGGTGATATTTTGGACATCTGCTCAATAGCCCAAGAAACCACAATCTCAGTACGCGCTGCAGCTCATGGACAACAAGTTGACGCAAGTCTAATTCTCCTAAACAAGAAACCCCTTTGGCTTTAGATGAGCTTGGAGCAACAGGGGCAGGCATAGATTTAGTCTTCTAGATCGTGTCGGGCGAACTAGTACGTCCACATTTATTCGTCAACGGAAAGGAATGAAGGGCTCCCTCTGACTCTGGTCGTGGTGCATGTCCTGACAGAGTTGGCTCACTAATTTCCATGATGCTTGTTCCTTGCGCGGGAATCAATCCATAGCTATCATTGTTGCCAAAGCCCCTACTAATACAAGAGCTGTCCTTACAGTGTCTCAATGGTGGTCTTTTTCTTTTTTTTGGGTGCTGCCTGATCCAGATTGCGCGTCTTCTGCTGCGATTGTGGTGTTTAGTGGCTCGCCACATGACCTTGCGTCTTCTGCTTGCGTGTGTATGTACTTCGACATAGATACAGCGCAGCACAGCACTGATGGCCGCTACCAGCAGGCCACCACAGGTAATAGATTACACTGAGTACTTACAGTGAGCACCTGCATATGCGCTTACCTATGTAGAGGTACCTCAACTTAGGTAGCTGCGGGGCATTTAACATGCTCTCTCTCTAATAAAAAGAGCAGTCGCGCTCACCCGACATACTTCCTGCTGTTCACATGCTGCAGCACATATTTTCTAGCCTCACCTGACTTACCGAACACCTAACACGATAACCTCTCTGCAAGTTGTCGCCCATAGATACTTGCGTTTTGATTAAGAATATCGTCTTGGGTGCTCGTCCCCGACGCCCATTGTAATTGTAACTAACCACTCCACCCCGCGATGACATCAGATCCACCGCGAGGGCGGGCTGGCTCTCCAACAGACAGCTTCTACGCCATGAGCGATGACGAAGAAGGCGAATACAACACCATCACCCACACCGAGACAGGCCGTGGAGTCAAGTTGATGTACTCTAAGAGCAAGGTGTATATCCACCCCACGCCTTCGGCCAAAGACAATATCCCTGGTTACGTCGCACTATTGCAGCAAAAAGGTATCCCCGGCGAGCGACCAACTTCTTCCTCGTCGAGAATATCTAACTCGCCAGCATCCTCGGACCTCCTACTGGCTTGGCTGCCCGAATCTTCTCTGGGCGACGCTGCAAGCATCTACGTCAAAGTCGATCTAATCGACGGCGACTCTCCCCCAAAACAAAGTTATTTAGTACCGTCACCTCCGACCGTTACGACTCATAGGGGTTCAATTGGCCACTACGCATTTGCGATACCCGTGAGCGCAATATATTCGCTCCTTGTACGCCCGCCAAGCCTTGGATGGTGGTTTGGCTCCGTGGTAATCAATACAAGAGCAGGAGATAGTTTCCCGGCACTTTTCTTTCACGATAGTGAATGCCAGTCCACTATCTTGCAGAAAAAGAAGCTAGCTAAGGAGAATTTCGACCCTTTCGGTGAAAATGGTCAAATCTTTTGGGGAGGTGATGAGGTACTGCGTTGGTTGAGGCGGTACATTCGTATCGAAAGGAGCGGCGCGGAGCCAAACATCTATCTTGTCGAACCTAGCATGGAAGACAGTGAAGGGTTCGGCGGGAAGGTGAATTCTAGTTCCCCAACCCAAATCGGCCGGCATGACAGTTCGCGTGGCATATCCGTGCAAGGCGCTGCGGGGGCCTCACCTGCAGGGCCGAGCACGACGCACGATGGTGGCATGGATCCAGTCATGAAGTTCGTCAAGGAGACTGGCTGGAACATCATGGAAAAGTTCAGTAAAGTGACGACATTTACCCGAAAGACCGCACAAGATATAATGGAAAATCCCAAGATACCACCCCAAGTTCGAAGACTGATGGGAAATCCCGAGGTACAGACCATCCAGAACGAGTTCGATAGTGCCAGAATATATTTAGCACGATGGGCTATGGGAATGGCGGAACAGAGCGAGAGGGATCGAACCCAAAAGATATGGACGGCAAGGGATGTCATGGAAATGGAGGACACAGATGTGGGCGAGTTTGAGTTGCTGGAAACGAGCTCTATGTCTCTTGAGGACAGGAGGAATTGCGTGACTCTTAAAGAGTGGAATAGCTTTTTCGACAGTCATACAGGCAAACTTGTAATGACAACCGATGAAGTCAAGGAGCGCATATTTCACGGCGGATTAGATCCTGACGATGGGGTCCGCAAAGAAGCTTGGCTATTCATCCTGGGTGTCCATGACTGGTATAGCACGTCAGAAGAACGAAGGGCTCAACTGGCATCATTGAGAGACTCTTACGTGAAACTGAAGGCATCATGGTGGGAGAGGCTCGTCGATCTTGGCGGTGAAGGCGAAGAAGGCGAGTGGTGGAGGGAGCAGAGAGGAAGAATTGGTAAGCTTGGATCACAGCTCATCGCATGTTGTATATCAGTATACTCACTATCATTTTTAGAGAAGGATGTGCATCGAACCGATCGCACGGTGCCCATCTTCGCCGGCGAAGACATCCCTCACCCGGATCCAAATTCTCCCTTCGCTTCAGTGGGAACCAACGTCCACATGGAGCAGTTGAAAGATATGCTCCTCACATATAACGAGTATAACAAGGATCTGGGCTACGTCCAGGGGATGTCTGACCTACTTGCACCGATATATGCCGTTATGCAGGACGATGCCATTGCTTTTTGGGGCTTTCAACATTTCATGGATCGCATGGAAAGAAATTTTCTCCGAGATCAGTCTGGCATGCGAAATCAACTTCTCACCCTCGATCATCTGGTGCAGTTTATGGATCCAAAGCTTTACGCCCATCTACAGAAAGCCGACAGCACAAACTTCTTTTTCTTCTTCCGCATGCTTCTAGTATGGTACAAACGAGAGTTTAAGTGGATGGACACTCTGCACCTGTGGGAAGTGCTCTGGACCGATTATTTGAGCAGCAGTTTTCATCTTTTCTTTGCCCTGGCGATTCTAGAGAAACACCGCGACGTAATTATGACCCATCTACAGCATTTCGATGAGGTGCTAAAGTACAGTACGTTCTCGCTCTTATCGTTCGTTTCGTTTGTTATGGCAAGATTAATGCTCACATTTTACTAGTGAACGAACTTTCCGAGACTATTGATCTTGAATCTACCTTGATCCGTGCCGAATATCTATTCCGCCGGTTCCAACGGCTCATCGAAGCTATTGACAAAAAGCAAAACTTTCCGGCACCACGAATGCGCCCGAACTCAAGTCAATCGCCCACAAGACCTGACTCTAGTTCTCCATCCCAACAGAATGGAAAAGCCCCAGAGCAAGCAAAAAAGACCATCAGCCCTGAGCTCAGAAAGCTTTTGAGTAGGAATGTTGAAGTCCTTCCCCGGAAAGTAGTCCAGAAACAGGGCGACGGCCTTACTACTTAGTCAAAACGACGGCTTTAGGGGAGTTATACGCTAGGAGCTGAAATCGCTGATGTATATTTCTATTTGGGCTTAGAGATGAAGCCGGGTATCTACTATTTGGGAGATAAGAAAGATGGGGGTCGAATTCTTTCCTATGAATTTAACTGAATAGGGGCATGGCGTCCGGCGATCTGTAGCGACGATACGTATTCGGGTTGAAGTTTCCATGGTGTTGTAGAATAGTTTAATATTACGATAACTATGAAACTTTGTGCCTTGACACCTCCGTTTACTTACTTTAGAAGACTCGGCGCAAAGTGTATCAAATATGATGAGACCGTATATTGAAAACTGCGGGCTTCTGATACTTACGGTGAATCCATGTTACCAATTTTCCAATCTAACTATATTCACATCGTGTACGTAGCATTATCACCAGAAGACACGGTGAGATAGTGCTATGGTAAGTGTCATTCGAATAATCCAGGGAGGGCATGTGAAATTATGAAGACAAGCTAGGAACGGTTTTTCGGCTGGCCAGAATGCCACCCATTGCCCACCATTGAAAAATCAAGCCGTTGAGCAAAAACAAGAATCCAAGCACAAAGGATTCGAAATCACATTCGTTTCGAATGGGTTCCCGCTGCGCAAGAGATACGTATGGTACATGGTAAGTTAACAGACTGCCGGCCTCGACTACATACACTCTGAGCCAATTATATTACCTCTTAAGCCCGACCACGCGACAAACCCAAAATAGTGGCAGCTCTGCCGACTGCTAAAGAAGACACCCGCCTCCCCCCATATGCTGGAGTCATTAAAATTCTTGTTCCTCCTGGAAAGACATGCCGAAGCTGATGATGGTCCCGTAGATCAGTAGGCCTCCGACGATGCACATGATCATTGCCGGCACTTCGATCAGATTTGAGTGTGCGAGGAGAACAGGTAAAGCTGCGGACAATATAAGTGTTAGCAAATGTACACCGGTGGCAAGGTAATCGCGAGTGAGTTTCTTATTTATCCGCCGAGCAGGCCTTGTCGGGTCTTATGCGCTTCCCCGTTACGCAAAGGATTCGTCAATCCACCGTTTCCTTCCACAATCCTATCCTATCGGGAAAATTCCCCAATGGGAAGGAAGACGCAAGGTGATGGGGAAATGAACGTACCGATGCCCATGACGACCAAGAAGCCGGTGCAGAAACGGCCGAGGTCGAGGACGGCATTTCCGGAGCTCTCGACGAAGTCGTCCGGATTGGACCAGCGGCTGCAGACCCAGTTGGGCAGGGGCGCCAGCACGTACGTGCCCACGACGAGCAAGGGGTAGTACTCCTTGTACAGCGCGCACGACAGGATGACCAGCAGGAAGCCGACGGCGAGCACGAACGACAGCGCGATGATGGTCTTGAGCCCCGCGTTCGGCATCGTGGGCGTGGGCGTGAAGGCGGGCGCGGCGCGGCGTTTCTCTTCTCTGTGTGTGGCGTGTGTGTGTCTGGGAAGTGAGCCACTCGAGACCTGGCGATGGGCGGATAGATGTACACGGAGAGGGTTGTTCGGCGGCGCGGCGATGTTGGTCTGGCTGTCGCTCGGTGACGCGGGATACGGAGATCGGCTGCCGCTTGGGAACAAGTGTATGTATTGTCGGGCACGTAATGGAGGAGGGCGGGATTTGAAAGGAGATCGCCGGAATAATGGATGGGGTTTTGCGACGGATTGCAGGCAAGGTGAGTTGATCGCCCGTTATTCGGGTGTTACAGGTAGGGCGTTCCAAGGTTGTCATCAGCCGGACCGTGATGCAATCCCCCGATAAGGCTTGGCGTTATTTAGATGAAGAGAGCCAGCTTGCGCCACGGGGAATTGTGGCTGGTGAGCTGGCAGAGCGGGGCGACACAGCACCTTACGTAACTAGGTTGGTACCTCCTACCTGGGTACTGCTGGCAGGTGGGATGGTCCCGCATGGCGCTAGGCCTATTAGGTCTGAGCAACGAAGCTTGGAGCTGCCTTGCGATTGCCCACCACCGGGCCAGCTCCAGCCTTGCATCTCTCATCAACCTCATTCAAACAAACCACCAACCACTTCACGTCGACCTTTCTCACCCGCAAAGACATCATATATACCTGTACCCTCGGAATCCACACACACTTTTAAAAAGCACCCGGCACGATGTTCAGAAACAACTACGATAACGATTCCGTCACATTGTAAGCTTTCGTCTAAGCTAGGTCACCGGTGCATATACTAACAGCTCTCCCAGCTCTCCGCAAGGAAGAATATTCCAGGTCGAATATGCTGCCGAGGCCGTGAAGCAGGGATCAGTAGTCGTGGGTATAGTGAGCAAGACACATGCCGTGCTAGTCGCCATCAAGGTACGAAACCCCCCCGCTCAAGAGCATCGTTAGTCTCACGCCCTTCCCACTTTCAGAGAAACGCCGAAGAATTGTCGTCCTACCAGAAGAAGCTATTCGCCATCGATGAGCATGTGGGCCTCGCCATAGCAGGCTTGACATCCGACGCCCGCGTCCTCTCCAACTTTATGAAGCAACAGTGTCTCTCCGAACGACTGACGTACGACCGCGCGATGCCCCTCGAGATGCTGGTGTCGCTCATCAGCGACAAGGCCCAGCTGAACACACAGCACTACGGCAAGCGGCCGTACGGTGTCGGTCTGTTGGTGGCGGGCGTGGACGACAGCGGCCCGCACCTCTTCGAGTTCCAGCCCTCTGGGTTGACGCAGGAGATGATGGCGTGTGCCATCGGCGCCCGTTCACAGATGGCGCGTACCTACCTAGAGAAGAACCTGGACAAGTTTGCGGACTGCGGGCAGGAGGAGCTCATTCTCCACGGTCTGAGGGCCCTCAAGGAGACACTGGTCCAGGACCGCGAGCTCACGGTGGAGAATACGAGTGTAGGTGTCGTGGGGCCCAAGGAGCCTGGCATGAGGCCTCTAGAGGCTTTCAAGGTCCATGACGGTGCCGAGGTCAAGGACTGGATCAATAGCATATCGGATGATGCCGAGGCCGGAGGCGATGGTATGCAGGTGGACGAGTAATGGTATATGTGGCATAGCAATTTAGAAAAACCATACAACTCTGCCTGTGTAGATCGGATGGGATAATTGGGCACCAATAGATGGGGTCCGAGGCACCTAGCTCTTGCCAGGTGAACGAAATACGAGGCCAGCGCTCTAAGTCCCGGAATGCCACAACCGAATGTGGGGTTCCCACCGAACTAGGCATCGATGGCTGTACAATAGATACTACCTACCTAGATATCACAAAAATCGACATCCGGCCGGGGCTTGATTACTCTTTATTTGCTTTCTTTCGTGGTGACTATTATGTCTATATCTCGTCCTCTTCCTCGTCAAAGTCATCCTCACGCCCCATCTCGTACAAGATCCGTCCGCCCTCACCGGCGCCGATATCCGTCTGGGCGTCGAAGTACGGAAGCACGATGCCCTCCCGGTCCCGCCTCTGTTTCTCCGTCAAGCCTAGATCAAAGGTCGATTCCGGCTCGCCTTCCCCGCCGCCAACCACCCCCTGGGCGGACGCCTCAGCTCCGGGATGATCCAGGAACGCGGGGTGGTCGGAGAGAAGGCAGAGTTTCGACGGCGTGATTTCCAGCCTCGCCATCTGCGCTCGTACTGAGCCTGTTGTTGTGGTGGTGGTGGGAGGAGATTTTATCACGCCGGGGTTCGGGCCGGGAACGAGCACGAACGTCTCGGCGACCGCCCGTCCGCTCCGCCGGCGGAGTTCCATCTCGAGAACCAGGCCTTGTTGTCGGACCGCGCCCGCGCCCGCCCCCCCCGTGCCATTACCAGAGCGGCCGGCGGCGGCGGCGGCTGCGGCTGCGACTTTCCCGTTCCGCAGCCCGAGGCCGACGAGCACGCCCTCCCTCCCCTCGTCGAGCCCGAACTCGGGCGCCCGCTGGCTGCGGTTCAGGGCCCGCCGCCGCTCGATGGCGTGGTGCAGGTTGGAGGTCCGCAGGACGGCCGTGGCGAGGTGCGAGAGGATCGTGAGAGGGTGCGGCGTGTAGGATGTGCCGAATGAGGCTGGGAGGGAGAGGGGTACGTCTGTGTGGTAAAGCCCCACGAGAGACAGCGCGGGACTCGTGATCAGGCTCGAGAGGAAGAGGGCCAGGTCTGATGGGATGGAGCTGGAGAGAGGGTTCAGCTCGTCGATTATGAGGAGGGTTTCTGGGGGTGAGTTAGTATTGTTAGGAATGATGATAAAGAGGGTAATTCGCGAGTTGGTGCGAATTTCAGTTCCTGCTGTTACTCACTGTGAGTATGTCCTGATGGGTAGTAGTGTGAGACGATTTCCGAACGCAGGGATTCTGCTGTCTTGCCTCGCGCTCGGACGAAGATGTCTACGCCCACTGGCTTTTTGAGGGTGGCGAAGGAGATGTAGATGATCTTGGTTTTCGATATCTAATTCTGGCGTTAATATCCATTTATTCATTCATTCATTCATTCATTTCGGTCTCATTCTATATCTTTATCTAGGGGTTGTGAAAAATTGTCTGACCTGTGCTCTGCTCATGAATTCACGTAAGATGGGCTTCCCGCTCTGTTCGAGAGTATCGAGAACCAGGGTCAGCGGGCTGGCGCTGTCGCGCAGATTAAGTAGTTTCTGAAGCAATAGCAGCGCATGTGAGCGGGCATGCGACTGCGTCGTGGTCGTTGATGACGGCATTCTGGTTTTCTTTTACACCAAATGGTTCTTTTCTCAACACGATTTCGCGGAGGTTTTATAGGCGAAACATTGATACTGTGACTTTCCGGGTATTAACAGCAATTCTCAGTCAGCCTCGTGGCTCTCGTGAGTCAAGTGTGCGTTAGGATAATACCTTGCCGTGAAGCTTCATCGACTGCCGTGTATTTAGGCGTGGTCCTGCAGGGTCTGATCTAGGTAGCACAGCGGCTGTTCCCCGCATCCCTAATCGGGGGTTCTCAGTGGTTAGTCTAGGCGGCTCATTTAGGACCTTTAGAGATCTGCTCCACTAAATCCCACGACTCAACTAACTAAGTAACTAACTAACCTAGATCCTGGCCGATCTTTTTAGCCCGATATCACCGTCACCTTTCATCTGTTCTTGACCGTCACTATCTAATTCGCTGTTCTCAGTAAGACTAACATGTTGCCTAATGTATCTGGTGCCATGTGCCACTTGGAACATGCCGACCATGTTATATATCATGACAATTAATTGCAGTTCGCAGATTTGCTTCCATGGAGTACTTCATACAGCATTAGTTCCTTGATCTGAGCTGTCGCCCAATAAGCTCAAGAAATACCTCAGAGTTTTGTATCGCTATTAGTGCTCTACGGCATCTCCTGTAGTAGTCGGAGTGACATATGACGATCACGATGTATAAGCGGAAGATAGCTAATGCCCTCGTTTATCCTAAGCACGCAGGCTACACTCCTGCTGCTCAAGGCTTGGCCCAATATGAAGTCAATCCTAGAGCCCAAAGCAATGTAGGGTGCAACGTATAAAATCCAACGAGGGACTCTTTCTTTCCGGAGTTATGGGGGATCGTGCTACCGGTATAAGGGAGATTTCTCAGATATTATGATATGCTTCCCCTAAATTCTAGCCTCGTTGGACTTCCGTTATGACTCGTCTAGGCCTCAGGGCCCAATTGGGCTTTCTAATACTTGCCGCTGTGGCCGGTGCTGCTCCTGTTGAGCATAACCAGCTGTCTCTGCGGCAACGGGGCGGGCCAGCTCGGCTCGTTCATACTGGGTGATACCTTTATGCAGGAGATCGTCGTCGTGTTCGACGTCTCGGGGAAGATGGAGCTGAAGCCCGCCCAGAGGACTGATCAGCTAATCGAGTTAGTAGAGTATTTTTGCAGTAGTAAAGACATACCATGACGGGCTTTGCCGCCGGAACCTAAAACATGCATTAAGGTGTACAGTCGTCAGCAAATCAAGGATTGTCTCGCCATTGATACTAGTATAACCTGAACTGGGTTGTAGAATCGAGGTTTTCTTTAGTCCATACCTAGTAAGGCCTAAAAGACAACATGTAACAGGAATTTTGGAGTGACACATCAGGGAAAAGCATAGTTAAGACTGAATGATGCTCGATCCTCTTGGATTAAAACCCACTACCCTCTCAGCGGAGAACGTTGTCCAAGACCGAAAAAGAAACGGGGAATAAACCAAAGTAGCTCAGAATGAGGATACATAAAGCAAAACCAGCCTGAGTAGTACAGTTTAAAATTAGAAAATGACCTGTTCTTGGGCAAGGTCAAGAAAGGAGGAGAAGGCAGCCATTTAAGACTGAGATCTCCATATTTAGCGAATGTCATTCCGCTATACACGCTTCGGATGCGACTGCTGACCGAGCATCTGGAGCATCGCTCTCATTTCTTAAGTCCAAGCTTTCATTGCAGGCATTTAAAGACGTTGTGGCAAGTGTATATTAGTAGGTAGGCGTCGCTGATAAAAAAAGGATATTAGGAAATCCCGTAGACACTGCTTGCGAATCTAGAAACGCCGAGACATATTTAAGAAAAACCAGAATTTAAATCATTAGCCCCACGATGGGATAAGTGAAAAACAAGACGACTAAGAGGAACACACCCGCCATAAGCGCCTTGACCAAAAGGAACGTAAACTCTCGTAACCCCGCCCGTAACTCCCCTCCTCTCACTGCGTACTTCGCATCCCGATCCTTCTGGCTAGTGAGAGTAGCCAGCTGTTTCTCCTTCGTAGTCATAGCCTGTCGCAAATCTCGCATCGCCTTCTCGACGCGCTCGAATTCTGCCGCGAGTTTCGCGTTGTCCGTCGCCAGCTCTTTACGTGCCTGGGAGGCTACGCGGATCACTTCTTTGGCGTTCTCGTGGTCCGCCTCGGCGCCCTTCCGGCGTACCTGGAGCCACTTGTTGTCCGCCTCCAGACTCTTGCACGCCCGGGTGGTGGAGGCGAGCACTTCTCGGATGTGTGCGTTGTCCGTCTCGGCGCTGTAACACCGCACCTCGAGTTCCTTGTTTGTCTCCCACAGCTCGTTGGCGATCTTCTGCTTCTGCTCCTGTTCCACACAGAGGTTGCGCCATTGCTCCTTCGCGTGCTCGGGATTGGGGTCCAGCTCTATCTTGGCCAGGTTGAACAGCGGACCCCGGTCGCGGACGTCTTGGTACTTCACGTAGTCGATGTACATTCGTGGACGTGGATCCATGACTGAGGTCCAGCGTGCGGTGGCGGGATTGACTGGCTTCCTCTCGGGCTTCGGTTTGGTCTGAGAAGGGCCACCGGAAGAAGATGGGCCAGTCCGTTCCGGGCTCTTATCGTGCGTGTCTCTACTCTATTTTCCGAGTCTCGTTAGAGATCTGGTATGCAAATCTGGGAAACTAGCCTACGGGAAGTGTATCGGAGACATATAAGTCATGGTTAATAGAGGGGAACATGATACTGACCATTAAGATTGGAGTTAGACGCCGCGATCCATTCGTTCCTAGGTCAGTGCCCCTGAGAAGGACACGATGAATACCTGATCGAAACATCGTAGATTATTGTGTCGATGGAGATCGTCTGAGTGATCCTTTAAGCCGAAAGAACTACGTCGACTCAGCTTTCCGAAGCCGAGTTCGATGGAATAAAATGACGGAAAGATGAAAAGATTGACCAGATGATTATCGCCCTGTTCACTACCCCCCAGCTTTATTCCCAACACATACTTTTCCTTTAGCAAGAACCTAATAATAGCCGCTTATGGGGCCAAAGGTGTACTGTAAACGGATTGTCGTTACCTAAGATGACAAACAATAGTTCAAGAAGTGTTTGAGCGCAACCTAATTTCCATGTTATATGTAAAGTTCACCGGGGTAGCATCGGTAGCCGAAGATACAGATAGTATACTTGCTATCAGCGTTTTGTAGACATGGTTCGGACGGATTGGCCAAGTCCGTACACACTAGCTAACCTCTGTATACTTAAAAATGAGTTCACGGAAATGGGAGGCAGGGAAAGCAGGTATTCACCTCAGTTAGAAACTACTGCTAAGCTGCAAGAGCATCCAAAGACACACCCCTCTAACATCGTTAAGAGTATGATAGGCTCAATTGGCGCAAGGACGGCGGTTCGGCGTCTATCGACCTGGACTCAGAGGCCTGTTGAATCCTCCAACACGGTTCATATACTGGCGGTACTCAGTTTTCTTGGCCTTGTGTATCGCACCCGCATTGTTGCCGGCGACTTTTTGGCCCTTTGTAGAACCGAAACCGCCGAAGCCCATCATTGCCTGCATAGCACTCATCTCATCATCTTCTTCAACTGCTAAGCTGTCGTCTTCATCCATGGCGTCCGCTCCGCTATTATCCTCACGGTTCGGCCTTTTTCCCGGTCTTTCTTCATCTCCTGGACTATCCACCGTGCTCTTATTCTTGCTTTGCTTACTCTTTCGGCTTGTATCATCATCGTCTGGATCCCCTCTGGCCGACGAGTTACCTGAACCTTTGTCTATGGTCTTCGATCGCGTCGGAAGAGGTGAATGTGGATTATGAGTTACACGTGCCGCTGACCGTCCTAATGGGCTTCGCTGCGGTGATAGAGAGCGCCGAGGGTCTCCGCGACGCGCCGGACCTTTGCCAAAGTTAGGATTAATCATAATGGGGGCGATGGCGCGTCGTACCTCTTGGTATTGTAATTTCTTCGCGACTATCATTACCCCGACGCCCGTCTTTCTCCCTCTCCCTCTCTCTATTTGGATCCCTTTCTCTGTCGTAATGGCGGCCATCTGCCTTGCCCCATGTACTCTCGTGGCCTCGCCGCCTGTCTCTATCGTAGTCTCTATCTCTGTCTCTGCGATCGCGGGAGCGGTGGCGCTCGCGCCGTTCATCGCCTTCGTTTACGGGTGATCGCGATCTGTTTCGCTGTCGACGATCCCGGCTGCGGGGTCTCTCATCTTGATATCGATCACGGTTATCTCTCCTATCTCGTGCGCCTCCACCGTACTGGTTGCGTCGATCGGATTCATCCCACATCGCCCTGCTATCCGGGCGATTTCGACCACCGCGACGAGCATGGTCCGCCATAATGTGAATGCTACAAAACGTAGAGCTGAGAAAACCGCACGTGAGTTATAGATTAAGTATGTGAGAACTCAAACGTGATGGTGGGTATCGAAGTTTATATAAGTATTAGGTAGAGTAAGTAGGTGAAGTGTGTTGAATCCGAACTTGCAAGGATGCGCCTGCGCTGTTAGGGACGAAATATTTACAGTGGGACTTACCCGTGCTTGGGTCCTAATTAACAGCCTCAGCAGCACGTATCTGGGTAGGTAAGTACTTAGATACATAAGGTAGTATACTTAGGGCGGGGCAGGTACGTGTAAGCGTCTCAAGCAAGGGTCAATGGAGCTTTTGCGACGCTACCCAGCGGTACTTACTAGATATCAGGGACTCTGACGTCAAATCTAATCGATAAGAGCTTCCTATCCCACAACAAGAGGTACCAGTACCTTACTAGCAACCTCCAGGATGCCACCAATAACTTAAAACCGTGTTCAATTCTAGAGTTTCAAGAAGCGTCACAGCCCTTTCTTTCCTGAGATCTTGTCTGCATTTTAGCTCTTTCTGCATATCATTTTCCCTGATTGCGACCAAGGACTGGCGTCATCTGTCAATTCAATGTTGTCATGTGGTTCTTAAGTCAATTGACAGCTGGGCTGTCTCTGTTCCTTCTAGCCTCCGCAACTATAGAGAACAACGAAGACGTCCTTCATAGCGAAATCGGCCGTTTAAATAATGATAGCCTTCTATGGGGTCCCTATCGTCCCAACCTTTATTTCGGCGTTCGCCCGAGGGTACCGAGCGGCATAGCAGCCGCTCTGTCATGGGTAAAGGTTGATAATTATGTTGACGTGCAAGGCAGTATGTAATCCGCATTTGCCTCCATCCCAGAGTAGGTAGGAGCCCCGCGCTGACTTCTCTTGGTATAGACGTCCGGTATACCTGCGAACAGAATGAAGATATGGCAGGCTATGGCTGGGAAGAGTATGACACTCGGAGGGGCGGTGTCCAGACCATTCACGATGCCAAGAATCAGATCGACATGACCACCATGTTTGTCAAGATTCCTGGGGGTGCACATGGTGGGAGCTGGGCGGCAAGGATCAAGGGCGAGCCCCGCGACGATGCGCCGGTAGATCTCAAGACTACCGTCGTCTTCTACCTCGTCACCGAGGGTTTAGATGAAACCATCGATGTTGCTGAGGGCACCCCGACCGGTTTTGAAGAGGACGTTACTTTTTCAGGGACGTCCAAGCACTTGGGCGGTTACAAATTTGTGGTAACAAAAGGAAAAGGTGTCCATCCAACGAGTGACCACCCCGCGTCAGGACAGAGAGACTTGGAAAAGACAGTGGTGCACTCGGATACCGTGCCCGTCCATCATCTGTGGCAGGCCAAGAAGCTCTTTTTCCAAGCTCTTCAGAATGGCGTGAACGAGATTATTAAGGAGTTTGGCCCAGAGACTGCTCCGCCCCCGTGGCAAGTATACCAGTTGCCACACGTTGCCAAATCTGGGAATATACAGATTGTCCAGAAAGTATTTGAAGGTCCATTTGAGTTCGACGTGCTATATTCCAGCGAATCCGCTGGCAAGGACGTCACAAGTGAGGATCTGTCACGGGAGATCAAATTGACCACGGAAGCCTTCAACGACCGGTTCAAGGAGATCTTCGCCCCCAAGGCGCCGTTTGATACAGTAGAGTATGAGAAATTCGGAAAGAGTATGCTGTCAAACTTGGCCGGGGGTATTGGCTATTTCTACGGACAACACCTGGTCGACCGATCCGATGCTCCTGAATATGAAGAGGAAAACGAGGGGTTCTGGGAAGGGACAGCAGAAGCGCGGGGCCGTAGGCAGGAACAAGCTGAAGGGCCGTACGAGTTATTCTCAAGCATTCCCTCCCGGCCCTTTTTTCCGCGCGGATTCCTTTGGGATGAAGGATTTCACCTACTTCCTGTCATTGATTGGGATACAGATCTCGCGCTAGAGATTGTGAAGAGTTGGTATAACTTAATGGACGAAGACGGTTGGATTGCACGGGAACAGATACTTGGCGAAGAAGCCCGAAGCAAAGTGCCACCGGAGTTTCAGGTCCAGTACCCGCACTACGCTAACCCGCCCACACTGTACTTAACCCTCGAAGTTTTCCTGGATAAACTCCAAAAGTCCAACGGCAGCCACGAAACAGGCAGAGAGCGGCTCTCTGCCAGCGATTTCCTAGGGACTACTTACGTCGACAATCCCGAGTTAGGATTGGAGTATCTCCGGAAATTGTACCCTCTTCTTCGTCGCCAGTATTTGTGGTTTAAAAAGACTCAGTTTGGTGACATCAAAGGGTATGACCGAGAAGCATACTCAAACAAGGAAGCCTATCGATGGCGAGGTCGTTCTGTTCAGCACTGCTTAACAAGTGGTTTGGACGATTATCCTCGGCCACAACCGCCTCATCCTGGCGAGCTTCATGTTGATCTTATGTCTTGGATGGGTATGATGACCCGGACATTGGCTAAGATAGCCGATATTGTTGAGTTGCCACAAGACGCTCAAGAATACAAGAAAGCTCTGGACGGTATTTCCCATAACTTAGTCGATCTACACTGGTCCGAGGCAAGGGGCTGCTTCTGCGATGCCACTATCGATGACTTTGAGGAGCATTCTCTAGTCTGTCACAAAGGCTACATCTCGTTGTTTCCCTTTTTGATGGGACTTTTAGAGTCTGACGATGCCAAGCTCGGTAAGGTTCTTGACGTTCTGGGCGACGAAAATGAGCTTTTCAGCCCACACGGAATTCGAAGCTTGAGCAAGAGATCCGTATTCTACGGAACGGATGAGAACTACTGGAGAAGTCCCGTATGGATCAACATCAACTACCTTGCTCTTGTGCAGCTCCGAGTGAGTCCTCTTATATTCTATATTTCTCATTATTCACTAACATGTGTCCAGAACTATGCCCTTCAAGACGGCCCTTATGCAACGAAAGCCCGTGATCTATTTAATCGTCTCCGCCAGAACCTCGTGCAAACTATCTACAACAGCTGGGAAGAGACAGGATTTGCATGGGAACAGTATAACCCGGAAACTGGCGCGGGTCAGCGAACACAGCATTTCACTGGCTGGACGAGTCTGGTGGTCAAGATGATGGCCATGGATGAACTAAGCGATGGTAGTAGCGGCCATGTTAGAGATGAGCTGTAGATTTTCCGCCTACGATTTGGGTATCCCAGATGCTATGTGTATATTGTAGAAGACCTTATGATGATGAGATGAGCATGAAATTCAATAGAGTGGCGATTTGCTAAAATCACTTCACCATTGCGTAGGCCTTCTGTTTGTCGCGCCGAAGTTGATTTTCACGAGGAATCTCTAACATCACGAGCGCTATAGTAGATGTTGTCAGATACCACCAACCAATACATAGCAAAGTATTGCCGAAAGGCGCCTTGGGCCGCGAATCGTCAAACGGTTAGGGAGGAGGATGTGTGGCCTATTTTTAAACAGCATTGTTTGAAGGGAATAATCGCCTATATCATCCACTTCCACCAGGTCGAAGAGTTGAATGGTGGTAATAACCAGAGTGGTCGCATTCTCTCTCTCCAAGCCCCAGTATACATAATTGCATAGCTAGAAATCTTACTCGACACGACTATCTATTTCGCGTTGTTGAAAAGATGCCCCTATATAAATGTTGAACTCCGTTAGCATGCCGAACCGTTCCGCAGTCATGCTGCCCCTGAACCATGTTTTGTTGAACAAATGTAACCCCAATATGCTAACCCACGATATGTTGAACCGCCACGAGAACAACGCCCGCCGCCCACATCAAATCAATGCATAACCAACAGCTGCAAGACGCGGTCATTATGCCTCTTCAAATATTCCCACCGAGCCCTTCAACTTTATGAACATCTCATCCCTCTCGCCTTCCGGCGTGCTCAGCGCAGTCACTGCTCCTCCGGCACCGAGGTGCCAGGTCTCCATGTCTCCTGCGCCCGCAGCGACGTCAGAGGAAGCAGCGGAGGAGACGGTCTCATCGTCCCACCGGAACAGACTCCTAATCGTCACACTCCAGTCCCCGCGCCCGGCGGCGTCCATATACCCCACGACGCCGGAATACAAGCTGCGCTCGCGGGCGCGGGGTCCCTCGAGGCCCTGCAGGATCTCGCAACTCCGCTTCTTCGGGGCGCCGGTCATGCTTCCCGGCGGCAGGCTAGCGGCGAGGACGTCGAGGCCGGTGACTTCGGGAGAAGTTCCGTCATCATCATCATCCCTCGCATCACCACGAGGAGGAGGAGGAGGCAGCCGGCCCTCGACGACGCTGATCATCTGGAACACGCTCGCGTACTCCTCGACCTTGAGCAGGTGGGGCACGCGGACGTTTCCCGGTCCGCAGACGCGGTGGAGGTCGTGGCGGACGAGGTCGACGATCATGAGGTTCTCGGCCTCCTCTTTCGGGACGTGCAGGATGGCCTCGGCGGCCTCGAGGGTCGACACCGCGGGCGACTTGCGCACCGTGCCCTTCATGGGCCGCATCGAGCAGAGCCCGTCCCCGTCGAAGGCCAGGAACCGCTCGGGCGAGCTGCTCACGAGCGTCGCGCCGCCGAGCCGCACGTACGACCCGAAGGGCGCGGGCTGCCGCGTCCGCAGAGTCCGGTACAGCTGCCACGACGACGGGGAGCCGTGCTTGTCGTCGTCATGCGTAGCTTGTAGAGAGCCTTCGGAGCGGCTCCGCGGCCGCGTCACGAGCGTCTGGTCCGTGAGACATAGCTCGTACGAGTCGCCCGCCGCGATGAAGTCTTGACATGCGCGGACCTTGGACTCGTATTCGGGCGCGGCGGGCACGCGTATCTTAGGCGTGGCGTGCCCCGACGTGGGCGTGTGAGGTGGAGTGAGTTCATCGCTCTGGCGGACTTTGCCAAAGTTGGCTGGGATTGCGTTTGACCAGATGGGAGAGCGTGTGAGCTTCTTGGCGATGGTCTCGAGCCAGCCCTGGCTCTCGAGTTCTGAACCTGAGAGGGTTTGGATGCGTAAGTTGCCCTCCAGGTGATCGATGACAATACTCCTGGTTACCCAGGCGAAGCAGAGATCCGCCCTATCGTGGCGTCGTTCTTCAAATAGCTTGACGTCGATCCCTTCGAGGCCTAGCTCGTATGTCGTGTAGCCCATGAAACCACCTATGAAAGGGTCTGGCGTCTCATGGCCCGGGATTCGGCGTTGAGTCCAAAAGTCGGCCAGGAACTGCCATATCGTTTGCCCTTGGTTAAGCTTTACCCTCTCGGTCAATTCTTGTGTTGTTTGAGAAGTCGAGGAACAGCGTGCGGTGACGTGTCTTTCACCTGTCCTGTATTCTAGCTTCAATGCCTCGTCTACGTCGAGAGCAATGATGCTATACCGTCCACGTACATCTAACCCGGTTCTCCGTAGTTTTGCGCTTGCCGAGTCGAGTACTACAAACTCGTTTTTTCCATCTTGTAGAATCTCAACTACGTCCGGGACTTCGATATGTAGCGGTATGTCAAGAGACTGGGAGAAATATTGCGCATCTAGGCCAAATGAAGATAGGGCACCACCATCTCGCAACCACGAAGAAGGGCCGTTGGTCGCACCGACGTCCGCCAACATATGTGTCTCCAACTTCTCAGGGCCTCGAGTTCCAGGGGATACAAATTCAGGCTTTCGGCCGGTAGCGTGATTCCAAGCCATCGCTTCCTGAAACCAGTTCACGATGACCTGGTGGCCCGTCGACTCGGTGCAGACCGACTCTGGGTGGTACTGCAGTCCCCAGAACGGTTTGTTCCGGTGCCTGACGCCCATCAGAATGCGCTCGATCGTACCCCCCCGATCCTCATACGTCCAGGCAAGTGGCACGAGATCCGGGAAAGGGGGTGGAGAATCCCATTTCGCCTTTTGCCACTCGCCCGCGGGGACGGATTCTTGTCCGACGTCTGCGTGCAGACTGTGATACAGCGTCGCCTTAAACGTCGGCACATCCGCGAAGATGTTTCCGTCCTGCTTTGCGCCTGAGTGGTCGATTTCTCGAATCATGCCGTGTAAACCGGTTTGCAGTCTCTTCACAACTGCGCCACAGCTAACGACCAAACTTTGGAAGCCCAGGCATATCCCGAGAACGGGCGCCATATCCTGTCCCTCGAGGTCCCAGATGTGTTTCATGATTCCGACATCCTTATCTACATCGGGCGCGCCGGGTCCCGGGCCGCAGACGACGGCATGATACTGCCTCACCAAGCCTCCTAGCGCATCTTGGAAACCCGCTCTCTTGGGATCGAGATGAACCGGGTCAATAGGCAGAACGTCAACGTCGGCCCCTAAGACGGTCGTCAACAGGGAGACGATGTTGTTGCTGAAAGAATCATAGGCGTCGATGAACAATATGCGCGGGCGACCCATTGCCACACGATAGTTGGTTGGCTGAACGGCAGAACCCGGAAGTCCCCTGCGTATCACACACACACGTTTTTTAGGAGCCTTAACCTGTTATTATTCCCTCTTCAACTACCCGACACTCGAAGAAACATGAATATGCGGTTGTGATTAAGACGTAAGCATTTCAAGTCATCGAGGCAGGCGACAAAGAAATTACATTCCCCCCGAGTCAAAATTTCAGGGTCCGATTGCTCGGCTTACATCGGGAAATGTGGGAACCTCTATAAGTAGGCTAAAACATTCCTCTTCATCGCGCTACTTTCACATGTATCTACGCCGCTAGCATCATGATCTATGTAGTAACATAGTCTCTATATGCAGATAGGTAAGCTTACATATATATGAATAGTAGCTTTCTATGTACTTCTAGGTCTGTCTACTGACTTGTTCCCCTCGTCAATTACCTCACAAGTCCTTATTCGTCTTCGGGTTGTATCGGAAGAAGTTCTTTGGGTTCGCAAGGATATACCTCAACTTAACGAACCAAGGTCTTTCTCCTCACAGCTTCTAACTAGTTAGTCTAGTCTAGTCTACCGGCAGGCAATTTAGCGCAACAAGCAACATGACTATAGTAGTGCGCGCTAGCCGCAGGAGCCGTGCTATCCCTCTACTCTCTCAGTTCTTCTCGCCCGCCGTCTCCTACCTTCGACATGCTGACAGGCAAGGGAGTATTTATCATAGGCCTGATAGCCTCACATATATGGATACCTAGTTAATTACCGCAACTTTCGTTTCATACAGAATAAATCGTGATTTCTTCTTCTTCTTCCGCTCTCAACGAGGGTATGTATGTCTACACCAAGAGTTATATATGACGGAGTCCTGTATGTCGACTGTCTTCTAATTATATGACTATGCGCCTATGTAATCTAGGATACTTGCTTGTATGATGCTGAGAGCCGGATTGCCCCGTTGGTCATAACACCGAGAGAGGGTATTGTATTTGAAGGAGCATAAAGACGTACGAGCCTATCTGTTAAGGCACGTGGTATACGATTGCAGATTTAGAGCCCTTCACCTACTGTAGCATGGTGTCCCTATTGATAGAGGTTTGAGCCCGCTGGCAGCCGCGGGTTGGCATACTTGAGATTCCAAGATCAGTAAATTGTAAACTCGGTGCCGCTTAGGGTGGAGCATACATACAGCTGTATAACATGATCGCCTCAGTCTACTTGCTCACATCTTCCTGCTCGAATAGAGGGAAAGGGATAAAGTCAACTACATTGTCCTGGCCTATGCTGTTCGGTATGGTTTTTACTTAGCTGGCTATGTAGTTTTAAACAGGGTATAAACAGGAGTCAAAGCGCAAAGAAGCACAACAGCCTCCTAATGCCAGTTGGAGTTCAGACACTGAGTAGCATCCAGGTGCCGGGTCCATCACTGGTAATACGTCGCTCGTTCTTTTCGGGCCGACTTATTCACCATCCAATAGCCTACAGTACATCTAAATCAACTGTCTTGTCTTTCTGGTGAACCATTGTATCGCCACAAGTCTCGACATCGTGGACTTGGCCTACCAAGATGACTTCCGTGGAACCTATCCAAGCAAGGTATTCATGTTCACAGCATGCACGATTCAGACTCTCTGATGTCACGTCGACTAAAAGGGAGAGGAGATTGGCATGGCGATTAAAACGCTGGGTTAAGAGCCGCAGAGAGACGTCGACTTTGTGTATATAAATGTGCAGGGGTAGCAAAGACGCTCAGCTTCAGGAGTCGAGCAGCGCCTACTTAGATAGATACCTCGCCACGCAAAGGGGAAAATGCCACAGTGTCATAGCTAGATTCATGATGAATAAACAGACATTCTACCGAATAATTGAGTGGCGCTAAGTTCTAAATTTGGATTCTCGTTATAGGTGGCCCCAAATCGACCTTGTTGTCCATGCTGTCGTAGCAGCTATCTATACAAATGCAAGACCTCTTATTGTTGACTCCAGTCTAGCCCGTACCGTGCATCCGAGATCTTATAATTTCGCAGCGCCTCTATCGCTCCTTCGACGTCAGTAGCTGTAACTATAATACCGGCATTACCAGGCTTGAGGAATTGCTCCTCGACGGCTTTGCGGATCCAGTCCAACAGGCCGTCATAGAAACCATCAATATTGAGCACGCATACACCCCTGCTATGAATACCAAGCTGGTTCCAGGTTGCGGTTTCGAGCAACTCCTCCATGGTGCCGAAGCCGCCGCTCAGTGCAATGAAGCCGGAACCAGGGCCGCCTTGCAGGACTTCCTGCGCCATCATACGCTTGCGTGTGTGCATGTCCTTCACCACTGTTGTACGACCGTAAACACGCTCCTCGGGGACATGGTATCCATTAGCATCCTTCTTCGCCGCGTAGGTGTCGTCGCGCTCCCACTTCACGAGAGCCTCCGGGATAATGCCGTGGACGGCGCTAGGGCCGTTTATCGAGACAATGGTCTTGGCCACCTCGCCCATGAGTCCTACTGTGCCGCCACCGTATACTAAAAAAAAGGGCACAGAGATTAGTCCTAGGAGCGGAGTGGCAAGTAGGGTAGCTGGCAGGTAACGTACCTAATTCGATGTCCTTCTCGGCCATGGCCTTGCCCAAGGCCTGCGCGGCTTCGATATGCTTAGGGTTCTTGCCAGCGGCGGCGCCGCAGTAGACGCAGATTCTCGTCCGCGGTGGAGTTGCGTCTTGGTTCAGCATGGAGGGCGTCGATGTCCGTGGTGTAGCAACAGAAGAAGGCATTGGGGATGCGCCGCCGGATTCCATGGCGTTGTAGGTTGTAGAGTCTCTCTACGCTCGCACCTAAGAAATACTAAGAGATAGGTGAAAGAAGGGGTAGTTGAAAGGGGTTTTGGTGTCGAGGGAACGATTGGGCAACGGTCCGAAAAGCTGAACTCAGGGAACCGTGATGTCTGAGACTTTTGCGAGGTCAATGCGAGCAACACGGGGACAGGCAAATCAGATCAGATCAGATAAACGTAGTAGAGTCGCAAGTAACATACCACACACGGACTATGGGGGACAGCAGTAGTAAGAATATAATCACAACAGAAGAGAAATAATGAGAATCAGAGTCAGACGCCCCTGCCAAATAAACCATGGTACTTAGTTTGAGTCACACGGCAGCTCTTCTATTAGGTAAGTAAGTTCAGTTAATGTAAGGTATTTCTTAGCTTCAGGTACAAGAGGCGGCCCAGAGGAGGCCAGAGGAGGCCAGAGGAGACCGGGCGGGTAAGATTGAGCCATGGGTGACGTCGCCCGCTTGAGACAAAGCAATAGATTGAGCTGGATCTGTACGCGGCCCACCATGGCAGTCATTTAGGACAATGCCATTAGTAGACAGTCGAGACAGTTTTGCCATTGTTTGCCAATTCCGACGTTCACGTGTTGTATTTTGGGCATGGCTACCGGTCATTATATATGATGCGGGGCCCGTTGGGTTGGCGTCAGCGAGTCATCATGGCAGCCGAAGATGTGATGGTGGAGTTTAGTCATGATGGGGGGCTTTAAGTAGGTATAGAAAATAACTAATTGCCTACCTATGGTCAGGCTTTTGGGGGGGCTCTGCGCGGGGGGTCTCGAGAGCCTTAAGCTACCCTGTATGTACTGGACCTGGGTACTAGTCTACCTAGGTATTGATTGATGCCCGCCAGCCGGATGCCAGCCACTGTAGACAGAGATACGCTACCCAGCTACCTAACTAGAGTGGATAACGAGCCTTATCGGCACATCCACTTTCTTCTCGTCGCATTCGATTTCCGAGAGAACAGAAGCACACAGTACGCAGTGGACACGTATTTGTACCTCTGGAAAAGGCTATTCCACGAGTTGTCTGGGCCGTTTTCACTCCCCAAATCGCTGTGATCCGTCTTCCCACAGCGTACTCTGCCGGCTCCGACTCCCGTGACAAGATCTCGGCGCATCCATCTCCAACGAGAGTGATACGTCGGTGGTTTCATCACGATGCCGGAATCAAACGGCCCTCCGGCTGGCGATGCCGCCGGAAAGGAGCAAGGCGTACGTGATACAGTCTTCCCCGGTCTCTGTGTCGAACACCACAAGTTCTTGTCGAGCTAACCGTGTCTCTGCCACCTGCAGTCATCCATCTTTTCCAAGATCGCACAGGGTGTCATAATTTGGTTCGGCATTCAGATGCTTATGAAGCAGTTCGGCGGCGGTGGCAACCAGCCGCAGACGGCCACGACGAAAGATACCGACGGGAACATCGTGCAGATACCCACCAACACCGGCGATATCCCCGCATACCAGCTTCGGCCGCCTACATTGGATGAAGGCGCTACCTACAACCGCATCCCCCAGCGCTTGGCCCCCATCTGGCCGACTGATAGCGCCATTGATATCGTCATCACCCTGTCTTCGAGCTTCGTTCCTACCAAGATCGCAAGTCTTCCCGAAGAGATGATTGCCCTGAGAGAGACTGGTTTCAAGCTAGGCAATTTCAACGAGAAGCGATTCGCCGAAACTTCTTTTGATGTGCCCACCTCCGTGCAGAACAATGGCACTCTTTGGGGTCACTTCTATTTTGGTCTCACGGGTTCTAACTTAGACCCGAAGGAACCTGATTTTGACCCGGCTACGGCTGCCCACTTCACCTATCCTCTTACTCAATATCTTCCCAAAAAGAAGGAAGCCAAAACACGAAATCTGCTAGAGGACCGAGCTGAGGTTGTGGAAGAGCCAGAACTGGAGGTAGCTGGTCCCGTTGTCGCCAATTATTATCACCCTAATACAAGTCTGTCTTTCATACCTGATACGGGAATATTGGACTTCCCTAAACTACCCGCGGCGGTCCAACAATTTTTGATGCTCGAGGTAAGGTTCCTGAAACTGCAGAGATTGTTCATCGCACTAATCGAGTACAGTCGACGGGTGCTCGGGACGGTTCCGGACAGAATTCATGGTATTGTAAGTTATTAGAGGTGTTTAAACGTAACGTAACTCAGAGTCTAATCCTTCTCTAAGATCCGGTTTTGTTTGTCAACCAATTTTGGCAAATGAAGACCCATATGGTTCTCCTGAACGACACAGTGAAGACGCTCCCTCTGCGCCTTGATCTCAATAACTTGAGGAACTGGCAGTTTAACCTGATGGCCAATATGGATCTCAATACCAAGCAGCAGGCTCGACAGGCTGCCTTTGGCGGCTCGACGCCCGGCGGTAGCGATGGCAGCGAAATCGAGCTCATCAAGGAAATCTTGCTAGATACCAATCCCTGGCTTCTAGGTGTTACTGTCGTCGTCACTATTGCACACTTAATACTTGAAACGCTTGCCTTCGGTTCCGACATTGCGCATTATCGAAAGAAGAAGGACAATATCGGCATCTCTGTGCGCTCCATTCTGGCAAATGTCTTCATGCAGGCCGTTATCTTCCTTTACCTGGTTGACAACTCTCAAAATACCAGCTGGATGATCTTAGGGTCCCAGGGCATCGGTATCGTCATCGAGCTTTGGAAAGTCACGACTATAGTGAATGTGAGAGTGCGACCCGCGCCACCGGGGGCTCTCATCCCGTATCGCATCGCATTCGAGGACAAGTACAAGCTGAGTGAGACCGAGGAGAAGACCAAGGAGTACGACGAGATTGCCTTCAAATACATGTATATTGCCGGTGTGCCTCTACTGGTTGGCTACGCTATCTACTCCTTGTACTACGATTCGCATAAGTCTTGGTATTCCTTCGTCATCACCACTCTGGTCGGTTCCGTATATGCTTATGGTTTCCTCATGATGGTTCCTTCGCTATACATCAATTACCGTCTTAAGAGTGTGGCTCACATGCCTGGAAAGGCTATGATGTACAAATTCCTAAACACTTTCATCGATGACCTGTTCGCTTTCACCATCAAAATGCCATTTCTTCACCGTTTGGCTACCTTGCGAGACGACGTCATCTTCTTCGTCTACATATACCAAACCTGGGCATACAAGGTTGACTACACTCGTGTCAATGAATATGGCCAGGGCGGTGATGACGAGGAGCCATCGAAGGAGGCTAAGGCGGAGCCCAAGTCGTTGCCCAATGCCGACGCCGTGGTTTCCGAGAAGGTCGGAGGTGAGGCTAAAGCAACAGGCAGGAACACGGGCGATGCGAAGAAGAGAAAGTAGTCGCCCTCTGGACCGCAGTGTTGCAATATCTATATAATAGACACAGTAATACATACATACATACATAGAGCAAAGAAGCATCACTAAGGATAGACAAAATGATACTTCGAAACTGTTCATAAATTACTTTCAGTGATCAGTGAATTTATCGAAATATCGCTTACATAATGCCAGCAATAATTATATCCTAATGGTGAAAAGGGTTAGCAACGTAATCCTCCTTAAGAACGTACTTGACATCAAAAGACTAGACTGACAAGTTATGACAATATCCTCGAGACTAAGGACTATCAGAATACCTATACCAAAATATCAATACTTTTGAAGGATTCCAACATAAAAAAAATACTTAAACCTTAAGGAATGTCTAAATCAAAGAAACGAAGCTATCGGGTTCTCGTTACCAAAAATGGCCCTCTATTAGCGTGGACATAAAAGTACACTTTGAGCTCTCCGTGGGCAAGGCTGTTCTATCCACAGAAGCAGTAAACCATTGTTACTGCGCGAAGGGTCCAACAACCTTACAGGCTAGTCTTGGTTATGTTACTATCATATCGTGTTCTCTGTGCTACAAAACTGGTTTTCGTAGTAAAATACAAATATTTTCAATTTACTGAAACCTTGAAAGTAAGTCCTATCAAAAGCTTACCACGGCGAAGCCAGGACTAGGTATATCATACCTAAAGATCTTGCAAGAGACAATTTTGCGAAATGGTGCAGTCGTAAGCTTGTCAACGAATTATTGGCGCATATTATTTCTCAGGCATCGATTTTCAATAGTAGTAATGGAAGTAGAGTCAGGATATCAATGTTAGGGAAATAATGCGTCAAGTGGTCAACCTAGAATACACCGTAAGGGGTGCTTCGATACACATCCCATCGAAACTGCCCTACAGTAGTAGGGCTGGTAACCAATGCTATTACACAACAGGTCTTAAAAACACCTCATAATGGCTGGTTTCGTCTACGTCTATAATTTTTGTTTCTTCTGCGGCGGTATATCCAGGATTTGTACATTAGAACTGGATATTGATACTGAGTTTCCAACCTTCTCGGCCACCACTCACTATGGCTCGTTTTTATCCTCTGGTTTTAGTGAAGACCTCATAATCCCGCCTCGTGTTTGGCACACGTTTTGTTGGTTATGGCCGAGATTTTATCGATCCATCCACCATATATTTGGATAATAGCCTTTCTTGTTAGATGAGGTTTAATAGCACATATTGATTGGCTGGTTGCTTTCGTTATTTGCAAATATGATTCAGGTTTATAGGTGCAAATTTTACAGCTACCACCTTCCATGCTTTATTCAATGGAAGCATGTACGAGCCAGCTATGGCCTCCCCAGATCTTCTAACAAATGCGTCTCACCTGTCCCCCAATGATGCAGACCGACGAGTTGAGCAATGCCGAGTGGGCATATTTGCTAACCATACACGCACTCAGCTCACATGCCCCCTTTTCCATTATTCTCAAACAGGAGATATTTTTCACGTAATCCAGTTATTTTTATTTTTCGACACCGCTTCTCATAGAATGGACAATAATAGTACGTAGTTACCTAGGACTAACTAACCTACGGAAGTGCTGTTCACACACCTTCACATAACAAACCATGGTCCTCATGCGGCCCTATGGTCGAACTTCTCAGGGAAAACCCTGGTGGTCTTTGAAAAGTATTAACATGTGTCAAGGAGCTTCGTGTACATGTAGAGTACAAGGCATAGTGTACCCTGTTAAGTACCTAGATGATGAGATCTCCCTGACTTATTCACACGGTCAAGCCAGTTTACCATGGAACCCGTATACCTTGCAGCCGCAGCCCTACAGGGAGAGATGCAAGCTGAAAGATTGGGGTACATGGTGATGTGAGGATCATGATACCGAATCTATTGGCTAATTCGTCCCCTATTATTAGGCTCTTGGAATTAAAAATTCCCTACATAGGATACATTCTAGACAATTTCATGGAACGCCGACGTGTGTGTGGTTACAACGCTAGATATAATTTGGCATCATGTTTAGTTAGCAAACTACACTATCTTGGTATGAGTCTCCATGTGTCTGAGCGTGTTACTTTTTCTTCTACAAATCATTAGAAATACATACATACCTAGGATGAGATCGCATATACATGCCATCTTCACAAAGTTTCTAAGGAGAAGCGTGCAATGTTAACGTTACTTTTGGCCACCGTGCGGTTACTTGTTCTTGCCAACTGGACCACATCTCCTGGTCGACATTCTAAGAACGTGGGCAGTGTAGTGTGTTTGTGGTTCACCGCTCATGCTATGCTATGCTATTCATTACATGGTTACGTTGTGAAGCTGAGTAATCAATTGGTGGGATGTTGGGCAATTGCGAATAACCGCCTCGACCGCGTCTTAGCAAACGCGTCTTAGCCTATTAAGGGGCGGGACGAAGGAAGTTATGCGCGAGACGGGGGAAGGCGAGTTTAGTTAGTAGGGAAAGGGTGTATCGACAAGGCCCTAAATGACGAACTCGCACCGCCGCCTATCGGAACTCTCGGGTCTCAATACAGTATGAGATGACTAGAATACGCCGTGACTTTTTCTTGGGTGAGATTTCTTGACGCCCGTTTTTTTTTAACGTGGGGAGGGGCTGTGTTCCCATATTCAAGTCACGTAGCATCCCGTCAGCGCCACCCAGGTTCACTATAGGGTGAATTTGGGCACAGGGCTGAAGGGCTGGGTGTGGTGCATCTGAGACAGTAAGTAAGATCCCCACGGGTCCTCTCTGGGCAGTCTTACTTACACTACTTACACTTATGCGTACCAATCACCATGAGTGCGGACGGACCCTTACTGTAGACAACTAGGTACTCCGCGGAAAGTGGGCAACAAGAAGAAGTCCGTGCTAATCCGGTCGTCCCATGGCAATTATACTAACTAGTTCTATTCCACATCTCCCATGTCGTCCCCTCGCTTATGCCGGCAGCTGCTAAGTAACTACTGTAGGTAGTGTAGTGTAGGTGTAGATTGGAGACTGCCCAGCGTCGGAATTAAGTAAATGGCAGTCTAGCAAAACAAGGTGGTGGGTCTGTCAATGATCCGCACGCAATCTGTGCTGATTATTCTCCTGAGTCCTAAGTTAGTGCCGGTCTTGAAAGATGCTACCGTTTTAGGGTTGATGTTAAGTGTCGGGCTCCATTGTTAGCCGCAGGGCTACGGGGGTCCCCTGGCTCCAGTCCCTGAATGAAGTCATTTAATCTTTTGCTGCACACTTGCCTGCACTTAAGCTATATACCAGGGTCAAATCCTCGGTGCCTCGGTACTCCATAGCCAAGCTCCCTCTTGTGTATCAGATTCTTCGTCGCGAATTCGAGAATCAATTTAGTGCGATTTCAGTCGGCCAGGAACTTATGCGTAGTCCCGTTGCGGGGCCGCACCGGCATAGCGCTTAAAGTTATACCCGGATTTACCAACGGTGTCTAAGTATGCCTGGTAGCAAGACGAAAATACCGTTGGTATTTCACACATTCTGATTTAGGGAAGAGTATGGCTCATCCTTGTGATAGAAAGTCGATATACCTAAGGCTTAGGCTGGCTACCCATAATGGAAAGCCATGCAACGTTAATAGAGCTATTAGTGTTATTTTCATTTTAGTTTGTTAGTTGATACAGCATATCGTATGCAGCCACTTGGCACTACTCCGATACTCCGACAGAGCCAAGAACAGGTGCTGCTAAAATATTTTACGGACATGAAGATCAAGTACATCAAGAACATTATCGAGTGATGGTATATTCAATGACATTCATACCCGCAGCGGACCGCGCAAACTACAGGTGGAATAATTGACAAAGAGGCTATAGGCACGAAACTTTCGGGATTTGGAATTATAAAACTCCTCTAACCTTAGCCTTAAACCATATGCTACTACTTGATATTAGTTAGATCGCAAGAAATTATGGGACTATATCCGATACTAGTCACCTAGATAGGGAAACAATTCGAGTCAGTGTTAGATGAGCATGGGAAGCAGCAATATTCTCTTCACTCGAGTCATGGTTGAAGGGAACCGCTTCATCCGAGAGATATTTGATCTTGGCGGAGTTTATGACGCTTTGATGAATCCTAATATAGATTTCCATTCGCATGATTCATAGGCACACCTGATATTAGTGGTACATTTGCTCCGGTAATACGTGGTGGGACACATCCGGAATCTTAAGAGAGTGTTGGATATGTTAAACCTGCTGCTGATCTCTTCCATGTAAAGCCTAAGTGATAGTCAGGACCAACGGAAAATTGTATGGTACAAAGGGCAAGGTACACTCACTAGTTGAGAATCCTATAGCTCTTGTGCTAGACCCATTTGCGATATATGTTTAGATTTCACTACATCTGCTTGGAGAGATTACTGTACACGTGACCAAGATGATGCATCAAGAAGCTACGATACTCTGTACATAGATGGCATTAGCTAATCCTGGCCTGGCATGTGCACAAGAATATAATTCGCGATTTATTTGAGATACTGCATTGTACTTGGATTGACGCGGTTGTATTTCCCGCAAGGACTGAAAATAATCATACCTGTGATATCGTCGTTGGCATTGTTTCGTAGGTGACCAGTATCGGGAGAGTCGCTCGTGGACGACGAAAATCATTATCCTACAGGTTGCACGAGAAATTCGCATTTCTATCGGAGCTTAGAGTCTCACAGGCCGTATGTAATAGGGCCGAGACCGTTGTCGGACGTCCCCCTATCTTCGGCGCCGTGTCGGCGGCTCTCCTTTGAATGTAATATCCAGAATGTTCTGATATGACGGAGGAAGGTTACGGGATGCCAATGAGAACAGAGGAGCTCATGGGAAGACTGTGGCGGTGCTTCTGTGCCGCGCAGGCACTGCCGCTACTGGCTGATGACTGCTTGTACATACGGTACGAGAGAATGCTGTGCCACCGTAGAAGCACTTTGCGGTAATGCAAGACATGACGGCTATTGGTTGCATAAATCTCCTATTTCACACCGCCGGGATGGATAACAATCGAGTTTAACGTGTCTGGAAATGTGTAGTCGCACTTACCAGAGTAGGAACAGGAAATTGACTTGAGATGTTGCATAAGCCACAACAAGGATCTGACATAATGGATGATTAATTGCTTGCAAAGAAGCTTAGTAGGTAGAAGATGAATCTTTCAATATCCAGAACGATATTGAACAAGCCAATCGAAAAAAAAAAAAGGTCTGGCCAATGTTTTCGCAGAACTTCCTAGGTGTCCTTGAATCCCGAATTCGGAGCTTGCTCGCTAATATTCGAACGTTGCTTTGCATCTTAGAAGCACGGAAAACAGCCCATTCTAAAAGTAAAAAATTCGATGGGGTTCGGTGGCCAAAACCAACGTTACTTGCCCTAACCGGCAGAATGGCAGGCTACGATCATCTGCATAGACAAGCAACAAACTAATCATCAGTTTCTTAGGCCATGGGCTCTGTCTGGATCAGATCGGGGCTCAAAGAGAGCCCGGGTAGACTCGCCCTTCGGAAGGCAGGCAAATACCGAAGACTGGTGGCGCGATGTGGAATAAGAGCACAAACCTGTATAGAATACTGTATTCCGAAATTAAGTTTTTCGCCTTGCACAACATAAAGCAACACTGAAGCGCGCCATCGTGACTTGGCTGTCGGGTTTCGTGGGGAGTCCAACCCCGCCTAGGTTCGCGTGGTTTCTATGTCTGGGCCTGTCTGTAGTAGTTCCGTGGAGGCTATTAAGCTGGCTCGTAGGATTAATAAGAGGATGCATATCTTGATACAGTAATATCTCGATCAAAAGTAGATACCACATGATATTTAACTCGGGTTCAACATTTTCAGGGTCCAACATCATAGCGTGGCATGTGGAATCCACCTCTTCTTCTAGATAGCAGGTCTTTTAGGTTTTCTGCTCTGTTTGCACGCTTGCACGGAGTGTAAGCCTAACAAGGAAAAGTAAACTTCCGAAGATGCGACACATATCCAATCATCCGAGTCATGATAGGTAGGAGATAGGTACCTTGTGTCTGCATCCCCGTCTGTTGCACGTGGTGATTAGAGAGGTTGGGCAAGCTTAGGTTCTCGCTTATCATGGACGCTGTCAGGGATCGTTCGACAATCTCTAATTTTAGGTACTCATTACCAACTTTTTCAGCAAATCGGCTACTTGCATTTTGCTTCCAGCACCGAAACATGTCGTGGGTCTTGGTGCGTCTTCACCCCGGCAGACGCTAGGCCGAAATCGGTGAGATTTTTCGAGAAACTTGCAAGGGGCCCTTGTGATAATCATTCGCCGGAGCAACGGTCGGCTGCTCGGCTTCTGCCGTTCTGATTGGTGCTGGCAGTTGGTGGGGCTTCTGTAATATGGGGGAAGAGAATAAAGAATCTTTGGGCGATGGTACGATGTTTTTGAAATGGTACTGTTGCAGTCGGGTCGAAACTGGACTGGCATCATGCCACGATGCCAGAGGCCAAAGCCAAATCAACGTGTAATCGGGAACAAGAGAGCCAACAAAACCATTTGAACCCTTGACACTTCCAATGCACTTCTCTAGGGTCGACAGCCATCTTTGCTACCTGTACGCATATGACTGTATGCGTACTTAGTGTAGTGAACCGCGACGCATGTCTTGCAGGAGCCAGGATCTGCCACCAATCAGGGATTCGGGGATCCCTCCATCAGATGGATTCTAGCGTGATGCAGCCCACAACTGCTTTGCAGGTCATTCGCTCACCGCTTTCTTTATGCACAACTCATGCAGAGTTCATGTGTACTTTGACTGGAGGGCACGCAGCAGCATCAGCCAATCCCTTGGGAAGCAGTGTATCGCGCTACATACGTGGCAGCAGAACCGATAGAGCAAGAGCACGGAAATAACGGGGACTCGGAGCGAATTATACGGAAACGGCCAAATAAGGTGATGCCTGGGACGACGCGCGACATTTGGGAATAGACGCAGAATAATCATCATAATATGGAACGATGCATAGAGACATGCTTGGTAGCTGGTACTGCAGACTGTACACTAGACCGCAGACCGCAGACCGCAGAGATCGAGCCGACGGTTGCAACGCGGAACCGGTTCAACATGCCGTCACTAAGTGGTAAGAACAAAATAAAGACAATAACTTACAGTACAGGCGGTTAATGCATTTTCAAATCTGGTCAGCGTCATTGTTTGATGACGTGGGGAAGGATTTGGCGACGAATCGATTCCGTTCATGCCAGATCAGATGGCACATATGGCGTACCTAGTATAATATAATCCCATGTCCTGCATGGGGTGCAGCTCGTAGGTTCCATCAGTTCAGGTGGAGTGTGCCGAGGACCTCAGTGTGCAGTGTATACCTTGCACGGATAACCCGGATATATCCATGTGTATATCGATGTTTTGCATGTATGTATGCCGCTAGTGAAGCTTTGGGCATGTATGTATTTAGTGGGAGTGCTGATGGTCATGAAACGTTACAGTGAACGGATTGCCGGGCTAAGACCCAGGGATATATTGCCTACCAACATGCACTATTTCCAGTACTTGTAGTAGTGTACCGGTGATCAGCTTGACTGCTTCAGCCTCAATATCTGCCCACCGCGGCTATCACGGCTTATTAACCGCCCTGGCGAAAGGGCAACCCACGATGTTAGTCTTGGTTCTGTTGAACCGTCTAAACTACACTAGTGTATCTAAGTTGGAAGACCGCTGGGGAGAAAGTCTGCAAAAAGCGCGTCCTTGTCTACATAGTATAGCATACGCTACCTTTCGTCATCTTATGAAGTTGGATGAGGGTTTGGAATTTAGCTGTTGTCTGAGCATAATAAGCTTCGAATGGCAGCACTGCCACACCTTAATCATGAGACTGACGGTCCTTGTTTTGTCTAGCACGCCTGTGTCGAACTGAGCTCTGATAGAGTTTGTATTGATGCAACACCTCGTGTCGTATTTTCATGTGTATCTCTGAATATCACAAATGTGCGTGCAAATGTGGGCGCCTAATGATAACTAAACTTCATGGACCCTGCAAACATGCAGCGATAGGTATGGTAACTCAGCTGCAGATGTCGATCCACGGTCTATACCCCTCATATTAGTCAGGCATCGGCTGTTCTTGCACCCTACTAATGAATAAGAGCGTTAAGAAATGCCTAGGTACAGTAGTTGATCACCTACCTATCTACTATGTACCTCAGGGTGCCCCCAGTACGCATGTATAAAGGCTTTCGGGCTTACTTAAAAGGTGAAGGGCGGCATTGCGAAAGGCCCCTTAGTTCGGAACGCTTGTCGAATTTGGGGCTCTTGAGGCTGTGCCGGCCTGAGATTGCTCACCGTGAACTGGATTGAGCCACTCTTTCCAGTGCCACAGTTTAGGGTAGGTGGGCGTTAACAAGTGAAGAGATAGCTAGGATAGGTAGGAGGAGACAATAGGATTGTGCAAATCCCGTGCGTAGATTACAGTACACTAAGTTAGTGTAGTGTAGTTCAAAATGGGTCAGATCCGTGGTCCACTTGGACCGGAGCCAAAAATGCGCCAAAAATGGACACGAGAAACTGCTGTTTCAGCCAACCACATGGACCGTCCGCCCCCAGTCTACTGTAAGGATCGATTGCATTTGTAGTTGCAGAATATCTTGGCAGGTAAACCACCTGCACCACGCTATAATAGACCCCCATTCCCGGTCGACTCTGGTGGTCCTAGCTTCATACTCTAGTCCAGGAAAGCATTACCCTTGAAGAAAGCTTTCACCTTTTTTCTTACTCAATGCTGGTGCCTGGGCTAATCATCAGGGTATAAGCCGAGATACCGAGGACTTGCTAATTCGGAGCTCCATCTTCTGTAGGGACATGGGATTCAGAACGTGTGCTGTTTTTAAAGTCTCTCGCTGGTGGTGATATGTTGGTCTATGGGCTATTCCCCCGAGACATGGAGTTCTTTTATTACCATATGTTGCGCTAGGCAAGTCCGGCATTGATGAATTCTGTGTCTGTGAACCGAAGCCCTTTGTTGCATATCTGTGAGCTGACCAATTGGATGTTTATGACTCTCGATGATTTACAATCAATGAAGTAGAATGGGAATTCCAAAAAACCGTGTCAGGTGTGAAGCGCGATGTGGAGTTTTATCGAGGACCGCTGTTACTATGTGCGTTCGGGTGTTTTCGTGGTTAAAAGGCGGAAAGACTAGTGCGCTTTATGCAATGACTTCAGAGATGACATCAAGTCCCCCGGATGGCCGCTAGATCGTTTTGGTCCGGTACCCGATGGCCCCGTTACTCTAAGCCCTTTATGATATTAACCCAGGTGCGGCAGTTCGTCAGTGCTCATAAAATAGGCAAGTAAGAGGAATGGCCTGTACATATCTTGTCACTCCGAGGCGGCTGTTTTGAGGCGCAGAAAGCCCGCAAGTATGAATTACTGGTTTTTAAGAATCTGAACGCTACCATCCTCCTGCCCTGAAACAAGTCAGTTGTGGTCTTCTTCTCTGTGACATCCTCAATTAGCGTTTGTGAACACCGTTATGGGCGCAAAGGTGACCTGACCCAATGTTACCTTACCGTACAGTACTTGCGTGGATGGCTCGTTTATTGTACGTCCAATCATGTAAAGCCGGTCCAAGCTTTGTGTCGGCTCTAAGATCAGCATGTTTTATTGTATTCTACAATTCCATTGCTTGGCACTGAGCAATGCTTCCCCAAAACCTTGAAGTTCATAGTAAACTTGGTCCCCTAATACTAATCTAAAGTTGACCAACCGGCGTATATGCCATGAGCCTAGAGACACCGAGATATCAAGCCTTATATATTGATGATGAAAAACCACTGCGGCACATGACCTGAAACCTGGAAGCATGTGGATGGCATGCTACCCAGCAATGGCCGGTACCCACGCTCACGCCTTACCGTGACCCGAGAATCCTGTCTCTCGCTGGTGATTAGTACCCTATATTTCCCCTAGGATTCATGGGGCTTAGGAAGACGTAGATGGAGTACCCGGTCAGGTATAGCACGTGCATGTGGAATCCATTCCCGATTGAAAGATTTTGTACGTAGTATGAGACCTGTTCCCTGGAACGCATAAGCCGTAGGCAATGAAATAAATGACCTGACCTGACTATAGCAACGCTGGGCGCCTGTAGAGTTATTACCAGGCCGAAATTAGTAAAAATTGCTGTGATACTATCTCAGGCTGGTAGCCATTGGGTTTGTATGCGGAGTGTAAATCTGGACGAGCTGTATGCTGTATGCAGACTTAGCGACATCATAAGTGCGCAAATATTCATCTCCTAGCCCACCAAGTCTGCCCGCGCGTGAAGTATCTAATGCTACCTTCCACCTCTCTTGACAATTGGGCAGCCCGCCTCAACACTGACACGTCGAGCAACTCAAGCAGTGACAGCACAGCCGCTTGTTGCTTCCCCGTCAAATTGCAGAGTAACGTAAATAAGGATGGACAGTTAGCTTTGAGTGTCTTGTTTGACGCCATATATCAGGCCGTGATGGACCTGGCCGATGCGAAACACATTGATTGATCACCGAAAGCCCGTGAATTGCTGTGTTGAGGTAGACGTTGGTACGGGTTTTGTCAGTTGGACTTCAAATCCGACACTAACAAGATCCCACCCTACCTGATACTTGGCACTTGTCTGAGCCATAGAAAAAATACACTGCTAATTCCTGAACCCCTGTGTAGAGCACTGTGGGGGTGACGGGGATGGTAGGTAGGGGACTTTGCGGACAAAGAGGATTCAATCAATGGAGTCGCCAGCCGCTTGCTTCGCCTCATTGGTACTGTACTAAACCCACCGAGATGCTCCTTGGGTAGTACATAATACATGTTGGTCGTGGAATTGCTTATATTATTTCAACAAAGCGGATGTGCTACAATCCACAGCTTACCTAAATCGCATCTATTGCTGGCTTGACGCGACCATATACTGAGTACCTGATTTCCTATCAATTTCGTGCCTTCTACTTACAAGATATTGCCTTGTAGGGCTCGTGCCAAGTATACTTAGAGACTATGTGTAACCCAATAGCCTTACACGACCCGTGAGTCCTATGCCAGGCTAGTAATTATTGAATGTGATAGTTAGTGTCGCAGAGAAAAATACTATGTAACAGCGTGATCTCGAATAAACAACAACACTGCCTGAACGCTCGAAGTATCACAACCGTAAAGCGCAATGTGTGTACTGACTGCGTAGGCCGCGGCAGCGATATACAAAAGGTAAGATCCATACTATAGGCTTAGATGCATAATGTATTAATGTTGGTATACCCGACATATATCAGATCGCTTACATCAATGTAACAATGCATTTCCCTCTGTGGTGGGCTCCCAAGCCTTACCTAATATTCCTTTTTTGTTTTTTTGGTCACACCGTCATACGCCTCTGGGATATGACAGCATTGGGCTATACTTGGTACCTCCGGACCCTAACTTCTTAGATGCCCAGGTGGGTTGGCACTAGCCTACCTGACAGGGGTTATGCAAAGGTAGTGGGGCTTGACAAGCACCTACTCTAGGTACCCTAGATAGGCTTTAGGATAAGCGTGGCACGATGTACCTGTGTAAGCTACCTGCCTAGGTACCTAGGTAGGTACCGTACCTCGCTGGCTACTGGAAAACACCTGCATCATGCCAGAACTTGACTTGAACTATGCGCAAATGGAAGCATTTCTCAATATAGACACTGTATTCTCAAGGGGCCTTTCAATGCTTGTCCTTTTACTTATACCTGTCTTGGATTGTGAACATTCATTGTTTCGATCCGCTTCTATTTTGGGCTATAGTACGAGTAAAACTGACAGTGAACAATGAAACAGTGGACTAGTTAGATCAAAGATGCTTCAAGTTTGGGCGTGTTGTAGTATAGATTTTGACGTGACCTCCGTACAGCTGTACTGCCTCCCCGAAATGCCCTAGCAATACAGTATTAATACTGGGACTCTCTCCAATCTAGCGAACTAAAACACTGTGTGTAGCGTTCAGATATAGAAAGGGACCTAAAATGGCCTTGGCTGCACCGCATGGCGCGGGTTGCACTGGCCACTCACTGCACAGGACGCAGTATTTGGCGTTGACTCGCTGCACTGGGTGCGCTGGCTGCATGAAGCGGCGTGGCCCTGGTCTGCTGCCCACAGCCTCCCCCCTTCCTTTGGGGCCTCTCTTACCTATTATAATAACATCCCTCCTGTCCCCCGACTCTACTCCAACTTTGTTTGATCCATTCCATCATCCATCAACAGCATCTCGGCGTTGCAGCTACTGCACCACCTCACCACCACACTCGCTTTATCGCACCTCTAGGAAGTCCTCGTCGACTCCTGTCATTCGCTTGTTCCTTTTTTTGTGTTTTGGAGATTTGGAAACTCTCGAGTATCTAAAAAATCCGTCGCCTACCCAAGACTCTTACCCGCTTTGTCTTATCGCCAGCACCACATCATTCACACTGATTGATATCAAGAATCCGCCTGGTATATCCCAAGTCAAGTAGGCAATCTAAACTGTTCAGTCCACATATCCCGGACCATCAGCTGCTGCTTTCGACTCGCCAACATAAATATAAATGACATTGCACTCTCCGCCAGAGTCTCATCTTCGTTGATCCTGCGCTCTCCCGCCTGCAACGAGATATTCAATCGCTTAAACACCTTCAAAGGGAATATTCAGCTCGACAAATCTCAGATCAGGCAACGAATACCTTGTCAGCAGTTGTTGGTCCGTCTTGCCCACCATCTTAACAAAAGTTATTGGGAGCGTTGTCCGATATATGTATCGGTGACTCGTTATCGCTAGCCATCTCGATTACTTGCTGTTGCAACCACAAGCAAACAGCAACCCACGACTGAGTTTTGTTGTCCAAATAATCTGCTTCTAAAGCTTCTTACCCGTTACGAACCTTCGCTCGCTTTCTGTTTCTAGCACGACACTTTTTCGTGCCTTGTTATATGTATGTATTCGGTCGTTCCGACTTAGTCTGCTTCCGAACTTCTCAAGTGGATTCTGGCCTGGGTTCCATGTCCGCAAGCTGCCGCTTAGCAGTCGTCTTACTAATGGCTTGTTCCAGTTCTAATTCGCATTATATTCATTTTTGCAATGGCTGGTCCTGGCGGTGGTCCTCCGCGACGCAGGTTTGTTAAAGATTTCTTAACCGTAAAGACGGCGCACTGATAATTCCTCAGTCACACCAAGTCGCGCAAAGGCTGTGATAACTGGTAAGCAAGTTTGATAGTTCATTCGGCCATTGCTCTGTCACTGACAGTGAGACTAGCAAACGTCGACACATTCGATGCGACGAGAACTTTCCGCAATGGTTTGTTTCCCGGCTTTCGTGATTTACTTGATGTATCTGAATCCCCAAGGCTGATAACATGAATAGCCGAAATTGCACAAAGCATAAAGTTCGATGCCCTTACAATGACGTATCCGTCCCTGATGAAAGAGCTACTACTCCGGACAAGCCTGACCTCATGTGGACGCCGGAGATCGAGGCAACTATTGCAGAATGGCAACGCTCCGGGATCTTTCCGCTCCCAAACTTGGTATACTCGGCACCCTCACCGGAGTATTTTTCTATCGAAGAACTGCGTCTCATTTACCATGTTGCTTCGATCTGTCACGACCTGAACGCGATTGATGCCAACAATTTCACTCTGTGGACTCGTCAGATTCCAACGTAAGTTTCAAGCCACCTGTAACTACTGCGACGACTAATAATTAGCTAGCATCATCACGATTGGCGCAACTCAACGTTATGTTATGCATGCTCTGCTTGCATTCTCCGCCGAGCACATCGCCTTCTTAACTAACTGTCCGTTGGTCGGCAACATGGCATACGAACATCGTGGTATCGCGCTCAAAGGGCTGCAGGAAGCTATTGGCACCTTCTCACCTGAAAATTCTGACGCTGTCCTGGCTGCATCACTCGTGCTTTCGTGGCAGGCCACAGATTGGTAAGCAGTAAATGGCTGCATCTATCCGAGTGACGATCACTGACTGGAACATATAATAGGCGAAGCTGGACTCAACTAATGCATGGAACCTCATCGGTAAGTAATACCAGTGTATATATGCAGTGGGCCGAACTAACATGATGAAAAGGTTATTGATGCCATGGAGCCATGGAAGCAGGAATCTCAGTTTGGGGATTTCATTGCAGAAAGCAGCACGTTTCCTACTGCTCCTCCGTCCCCTCAGCCAGACCGCAAACCCAACCAACCGCATAAAGAGGACTTGGAAGCATTTCAACGTACCATTAATCAGCTAGCCAAGGTCGAGGCACATTTGAAGCACAACAAGGAAGACCCTCAGTCCATCCAACAGCTTGCCTCTTTCCTCAAGGGCGCTCGCAAGGTCAGCCCTATCCAGTCCATCGAGGATCAGTTTGATCGATTGCGACCGCTTCGAACCTGGCTCTTCTGGCTACCAGTTGGATGTCTCAAAGAGAATGGCACTTCACCAAGCGCTCTACTAGTAATTTCGCATTATTACACAGCCGCTATGATGATGGAACGCCTCTTTCCAGAGATTGGTGCAGCCTACTTTGGAAGCTTGGCAATTGGCCCCGTCGAGGAGATTGCACGACGCCTCTTTTCAATCAACGTTTCGGGAAGCATCGATGGAGATGTTCAGACGCCTATGTCGTTGATGGAGTTTCCCATTGACACAATCGCCGAGTTCCGCTCACGGTTGGGTTGGATTCAACCGACGCGCACACAGTCTTTCCCACAATTTGATCCTCCCAATTTTTACATGAGTGAGCATGGGACGCCGCCTACCACAAGTTCTTACATGCCCTACGGTGAAAGCCCAGCCTTCAGCTGGAGTACCGAAGACCTTTCTATGCTCGCACCGGAGCCCGAATGTGGTAGTGCAGTGAGTCCTCTAACGCTCTCGTCGCCATTCCACAGCGGACAGTACCTCAGTATTCCTTCACCTTATGGTGGCTACAGTCCAGCATCATCCACATTTGGTGAGGGGTCCATTGTGTACAGCGATCACGAGGATTTCAGCTCTTTCGACGCGGGTATGACAGACTGTCATCATCTAGGCGCGGGACATAGCAATTTTGGTGTCGGGTTCGTCTCTCCAATCCAGCCTGTGTGGATCTGAAGAGCGAACAAATGATTGACCATGGAACTCAGGACCGCTAGCGCTCAACATACCTCTTCATCAGGCTACCCTCCGCTTGAGATTCCCTTTCAGCAGGATGCCGTTACGTCCTCTGCTACCTGGTGCCCTGCTGCTTATCAGACCAAACCGTCACCGTTTCTGGAGCCCCAGCCGTGGTCAGCTAGTGGTTACAGTGAATCTACCACGCCACTTTCCGTCTCGGCGCCATCACCAGTGTTCATACCTTCGCCTCAATTTATGCATCATCGACACAATTCCTCTGTCTCTTCAGCGCCCATCCAGTTTAAGAGAGAAGAAGAATGAGGCTACGGATTCGAATCGATTTCGTTGCCTGATCCGGACCATTCCCCCCCCTTTTTACCTACAGCCCTTTAATACTCTTTCAACACCAGACGCCATTGTACACCACGTTCCTTTGACAGGACTCGCTATACCGACATGTCTGTATCGACACAATGACCACCACGTTCCCTATTTACCACACCTATCCTTAATAACTATTATATAATGATCGAACTTACGACACTCCTTACGACGATACCCGATAGACACTCCTTACGCAAGTGCTGCGCTATAGACCGACCTTTCACGCTCCTTACGATTTACGACGATTTCTATATTATCTAAATAGAATCTCATCCGCTCCTTTAAGACGGCATTATCTGGCATTATCAGGATACCCAAATCACACCTTGTTTCCAAACTGCATAGCGACTGTTTACACCTTTTCAACTGGCGGAGGGGCAAAAAATTGACGACAAGCCCAGGCTTGTGCGTCTTTGCATGGATTGGCGTTTTGGTTTGTTTTAGTGTATATGTGTTTTTTTGTTGGTGCACATTGGGTTGGTACAGCCAATCCCTTTCGTGCTCAACTTTTGTTTTTGGAAAAACCAGTGCTCGGTGCCTGAAGTTGAATCAGGCAAAATACTAGGAGTTTTCGGCGCCTTTACCGTAACTTGTTAGGGGTTAGTAACTCTTGGAGGTACATATATGTGCTGGCCATGGAAGGACAGCTTATCGCGAATACAGCTATTGCTGCTCCAATGTTAGAGGACATGAGAGCTGATGTACGTCAGCTCGCGGTACCTAATATTAATAATAAACCCTACTGGATTTTCTCAGATCAGTGTTGACATCCTCCAGCTTATGATTCTTAGTTTTGGTTAAGAAAAGATAGCTACTGGTTGTACACAAGCGTAGAATTTTCAACTTTGTAACCTGACACTACTAAATAAACTTACTAACTTCCCGGTATACTAATATCCCGTCTAGCACCCTTGGAACACTTCTTTCATATCTCGTTACAATAGTTTCTATCTATAGCTTCCAGCTCTAGTCCTATTACAAAGCATAGAAAATAGGAATCGGAAATCGTTGACGCAGTCTATTGGGGGTTTGCCAAGTCAGGTCTCTATCAAACTCGTTGGTCCCCGCACGTAAATATCTTGGTTCACGGAACCGCAGGGGGTCACCACCACCAGAAGGCAATTTTAGGCATAGCGGCGTAAAGATTCCAGAAACCAAATAGTACGGACATGCATACTAAACTACCATGTCGCACATTTTACATCTGGACTAGGCGGGAAGGCGACAGGTGACAGACAGGTAATGTAGGCCGACAGCACGATTTTGCTAGCGAATACGAGGTTCCCCTTGATTCGGAGTCGCTGAGCTGAGCCCGACCGTTTGTCTCGCCAGACTTCCTGATTTTTTTGGCTTCGGCTGAGGTATCTCAGAGCTAGACTCTTAGTCTAAAAACTTCATAATCGGGAGAGAACAGCTGCAGACTACTATTTTAGAATGCGACCAGGGCCTGTTTGTCGCACAGTTCTCAGGTTAGGTTGTATGCGATGGGTGTTATCATTATCACGTCACTAAAACACCCGGTCGCCACCAGGTCTACAGTAGAGCGAGATAGCCCGAAGCAGAGCACGTGAGAGGGCCGTCCACGAGCTGATCTCGCGATGGTCGTGCAGAATGAGCGGTGGGAAACAGACATTCCAGACGCCCTTGGACTTCACTTCGTCCTGCCGCACCGGTGTGTCCCTTGTTCCTGCTTGCATCGGAAGATCTAGACTAGGCTTTATTTGCGTGACTCGAAAGAATCCTTCCTCTGGAAAGGCAGCATGACTCCCCAGTCAACTTCCAATCGAAGGTCTTCTACCCTCTGGATATCTCCGTGTATCACCGGGTCTATAACAAGCCTAAATAAATGTTCTTGCCCATAAATGGGCACATACATGTGTGTGCACATGCGAGGCGCTGCGGGAGGAATCGCAACGTACGTACTCCACGCCACTTCTTGCTCAATACTCAGAGTAGTCAGTCACGCGTATCTGGCGTATCTGTCGTACCTTATGCTGCTGGTCACCGCAGGGGAATATAGTCGACTGTCTCGCGTCCTTGCAGATCGCGGCAATAAGCGTGCATCGGTCCGCTCCCCAGAGCACAATCCCGCATTGTCGCGAAGTGTGGCAAAGCGAAAGGGAAATGAAACGTAGTGCTCAACCCACCCGAGATGGTACAATTCGCCCGCCTTGAACGTCATTTAGGTTCAGGTACAGCGGAGTTCTAGTCTGGCAATCCACTGAGAACAGCGCTTAGTAGACGCTGGCTTTCTATCATTTTCTCTCTCTTTTGCTCTTCGATTCTACAGTTCGCCGAATTACTAACTAACTAATCTGCCACTCTCATTCAAGTCAACGTGGGTTACGCAATGAACAGATAAGGACTTCCCTGTGTCTGTTTAGCTTGGAGCTGAAGTAACTGTCACAGGCTTCTAGCCAAAAAGTAAGTTCACCTTGCAGTGTCTTAAGCCGTCTTTCTTACGACTCAATGCTTCACCGCCAATTTGTCTCGGATTCCTTATATGTAATACATTGCTTCACTGAACAGGACTGAGTGCTGTGGTTTCCTATCTGCGACGACATGGGTTTCTATGGTCTTTAGCCCCGTTTTTCTAGCAAATGAAAGTGTTGCGAATTGTCAGAGGGACCAAGCCAGACGGAGCCGTCGGCAAAAAGACCAGTAAGTATTATAAACGAGCTATAGTATACGGCGTCCTTTCACTTTTACAGAAGCTAGCCTTAACGGAGGATAAATAAATGCGGGACTATGAGGAACTAATTCCGTTTGACCGCGGAGTTATTGTCGTCTATCTCTGAGGTAGAATCCGCTACTATAAATAAGTACTTAATTTTATGGCACGGATCAGGTGACAGGAATCAATTGCTATAGATCAGAGCACTATTTCTACTAACCGATGTCGGGCTACTATCTCCGAAATGCTTACAATTCTGCATGTGAAAGAGATTTCGATATATTACTATAACTTCGTTTCACTAGCTTTTCGGGGGATCGTTTGTCCCTTCACATGAAGCTCATCAGCGTCGATGCTGGCGTCATTTCTTACTAACTGTATATTAATCCATCCAGGCTAAAGAATAGTTTGATATACGTTAGTATCTTGCACCCACTTCACCTGAGACCAACTAATCCATTTCCCCAGTCAGAATAATGAACGCTTGGTCTCCGTATCCTAAACTTAACAACCTTTTATTGATTGACTACCATGAGTTATGATCGCAATACATCTAGAAGTGCGTATAATGATCTTTCATCTTTTAGCTCTTTAATACTACTAACGGAATGGTATCAAGAATGCCACAGCTTTCCTATTAAGTAGCATAACGCATATATATAGCTAGGAGGTCCCATATCGTTGGTTAGTTGGCCCCTTTAATGAGTTATTGCATGGAAAGCCTTGTTTACTCTCAGATTATGATATTCCAGCTTGCTTGCTAATTCTTATATCTACAAAGCTACGCATTTTTTCTTTATTCAGTAACAAGCTAGTTTGCTTGATTACCTGCTGGTAACATGGCTCTTATACTACTATAGTTACAAACTACTGTATACCCATTTTCCTAACTGAAACATGGACTTATCAGAAGAACTCAGTTAGTTCGCCGAGAATCTGTTTCAAGATCCTCCCCCAACGGCAATCACTGCTCAGACTTATTCTTACATATTAAACAAAAATATAGCGAGGTCCACAACTTGATATACTATAATTAACAAGAGCTATTCCCAAGTTCCTGGCTTTCTCCCAACGCTTAATAAGTATCAAGTAGCTTCTTACTGCTAGCATATTTACACCTTCCAGTATATCTTCTCTCCTTTGGGCACTAGTACAATATAACATTAGTAAAAGTACAGCCTAGGACATGCTACACTTTACTTATTCATGGCTTCTCTCCCACGATGCTCCAGTGAAGCGACGCTACGCAAGCATCCCAGAGGCTTAGATTCCCGTCTGATCTCGCGTTTTTTCTACAACAAATTCATATCCCGGGCTCATGCAAGGGCAAATATCAAGGAAGAGTATCGTACGTGACTGTTTCAACACCAAAGAACTACCTAGAACCTAATGAGAAACGGCCTCGGCATTCCCCTGGGCCTTGTATCCGGCACTACGTATCCTGATGCCTGTCCGAACCTAGAATGGTCTGAGTTCAGCCCCAGAGTAGACCTTACACGTGACGAGTACTATATAAAAGGTTTCAACATTGTAGTCTTCTGGCTGAGTTGGTACGGCCTAGCGATTGCAATCCTAGCGTTCTCAGCGTTATTATACTTACTCAATATACTTACTCCGCATCGTTAGGCACCGGGGGTTCGATTCCCTCGATGGCCAATTCCCTTTTGTCTTCCTTTCCCTTTTTCCTTTCACCCACTGTTTGCGTAGTCGTTACTCTACTTATAGACATATACGTTAAAATTTCTAGCATATACATATAGAATCCCCATTTACTATAACACCTACTTAATTTCTTGTGTGGCAGCTGTTCCGTGAGGGAAAAGTGAGCGACAAAAGCTAGTGACCGCGAACACTTTTAGCAATTCTACGACTTATGTCTGGCTCAATCGCCGATCTTGTAGGGTTGTCAACATCATAGACTAGTATTAGTACCCATCTAAGTACCTAGCTGTGTCTGTCCATATTGATACACGCTACGTTGATGTTGGTCCTCTGTAGACAGCTATCAGACTTTAGGTGTCGAATACTCATTGGAAACGAAGGTAGTATTAGTGATATTCCATTGACAGCCTATTAAAAGGAAAACTTGAGCGGTCTTTCCCAAGACAAATTGAGACTTTACCCTTCATTGATATTGATAACAAGCAGTAGACAATAAGCAACGTTTCGATATCATACATTCGGAATTCGGGTATTAAAAGTACGAATTTCTGTCAGATAGGTGACATTTATACTAATGTCTAGTCAGCTCAACTGCAAGGATTTTTCTGAGCCGCTGAACCAGTTCGGAGAGAAAAAAAATGAGGAAGGCTTAGGTTCAGTCGCATAGTCATGAGATATTGAGAATTCACCTTATGACTATTCCATACTCGCAAGCCAGCCTTTTCAATAAGATTGGGAATATTGGGGTGAACAGGATAACCATCGTGCTCTGACTAAGCCAGCGCGTGTATGTAGCTAACGTTATATATCACAGCCCCAACATCTCTTTAGTTCAGGTAGATGCAGATCAAGCAACGATATCCATAAACCGGCTATTGTCATAATAATATTCAGTGAGCATATTTCATTTTTGAAAGCTGCCATTTATGGATAATATCAAGATAGCTATGTTAACTCTTTATTAAACTGGTAGACCCTCGGTGTGAGAAGGTTAACTGAGAGATATATATACGTCGTCATCTCATTTACACATCGACATGGAACGGATTAGGCAAGGGTAATAATCGCGGACCCTTCGGCGCTGACTTATCCTGCATATTCATGATCCAACCGAACACTTCAATGGAGCTTTCGATTTCTCCCGATCGGGAAACCTGTGCTGATGCTGATGAGAGTTTTATGTTGTTCGACTCCGCTTCCGATTACTCCGTCTCTTCCGTCTCTTCTCCTCGAGTACTCTAAAGCACCCCTTGCGGAAGGGAAATCGAGCAATGTTCGAATATCTTACAAATAATGTTGAGAGGTCTATTTCCAGCTGGAGCCGTAACAGTCGTGGTGTTGGCGTTGATCGCAAATCAGTGGACACCACCGACGGCTCCGCGCATCACGGCGATCCACAAAGGCGCGCAACAATACCGTCCTATTCCTGACAAATAGCGAGCGTGGGCTAGCTAATGTCCTCATGGCAACGGCATATACCCTGCTGGGGCCTTATAGAAATGGCTATGAGATAGAGAGGTCGGGGAGCTCGTGGTAGACGATGCTGCGTGCGGACGGCCGCTTCTGGCGGGCTTGCTCCGAAATCCGCTCCGATTTCCGAGCCACGCGTAATGCACCTCGACTTCGGGGTGACGCAGGGGAGAGGGCCGACCAGCGTCCTCCATCCACCCGGCCACGCCGGAACTAAGAAAATAATTCGAGATATGCCCTCTTATATCTCGCCGTGGTCGGGTGGGAAGCATATGAGACTCTTCTATAAGTTCATAGGTATTTGAATATTTCTTCTTAGGTGAGGTGAGACTGAGATGCAGATGTAACGATACGTCTAAATATATCATAGACATAATCGACGAGGTGGATCCATCCTTTGTTGTATTATTAGATACTTCTCTACGGCCCGCTATCCATGCAGCGCGGAACAGCAGCCGACTCCATGCCTTTATTTCGCCTCTCTCACCCTTACTCAGAACTTCCCCTCTGGAACAGCCTTATCTTAGGTGGCTATTGAAGTACCCGGTATATGTAACTCCCTCCAGAATTGACGAGGCGAGCAGTTGGATGGTCGCTACCTCCTTAACCCCCCCGTAATTGCAGGTCCTGTGGAAATTTATAAAGCTCCCATACGACGCCGAGGGGACGATGTATGGCGATGAGTTCATGGCTCCGTCCTTACCTCGAGAATGGACGGCTGAAGATAGAGTCGTGGTCAGAGGTTCCACCGGTCTCCCTCTTGGAGACTAGGCATATTGTCGCTTCGGTCCACCACGGCGGTGCCGGATGCTATTCCGAAGCCCTCGCATAAATATGACCACAACATCCTTCGTGTGAGCTTGAAGAGGGATATTTATGTCTACGTGTGTGTAAATAGAACCGGTGTGCCCTAGCTCATATTACCGCAGTGGCTGGATAATTATAGCTGGCCCAGAATGCTGGCATTGGTATCTGGTGTTGCCTAGACGCGAGTCCTTGGGTAATGATTATCTTAGTGGTGTTTTCTTCATTTTATAATAAAAATGCTCCTTTCGGGCCGAAAGCATATCTCTGGGAGCTTTGCACGGCTCTAAAACACTTAAAGACCACGCTCGAATGGCGGTAATTGACCATGGGCGCTGCAGTGGACGGCCGCCTGCCTCCGTGATGCATTTGCTATGATTTTAGGCGACGCATCCGGCGACGTTATTCGAAGTAAGGCAAATTACGTTAAGAAATTTCACAAAGAGACCCTGGCCAAAATATTGTGGCGCGCGAGATCGCTAAGTTAGCTGCCTCTGGCTACAGTTCTCGAAGGGCGATCGTCTTTTTGACACTTCTAATTTCGAAAGCTCAGAGACTAAAGTTTGATTCAGGTTTTAATGAGGTTACTACGCTTGGGGTTTTAACGACTTATAATCGGAAATGTCTATCTTTCTGGTTTTCTCTTTTTATCCATTTTTATACTATGTAAAGGAGGCTCAAACGGAAATTGGTGGGCATGGTGTGGAAATAGATAGGTCAAGGCTGGGAAGTTATGGTTAAGTATACTTAGCAAAGAAGTATGATACTAAACAGGTTGACTCGATTTCACACGGGCTTTAAAGATATGGGTAGTTTTAATAAAAATGACCTCTCCTTGGCATTTATGGTTCTGGTAGAATAGGTAGCTTATGACGAGACTCGGATCTGTACAGGTTTGATATGTAGTCGAACTCCCCAGGTTTCAATCAGCAAAAGTAATGATACTATTAAATGAAGTGAATCTTCTTATTTGACCCGTTTCATAAACTATTCCATTACAGTCCCAACCCCACACTGTTGACCGGAAAGTAACAACAAACTAACGACCAATTCATAAGAACATAACTCTCATCCGAGATTACATAGGCCGGCTCCCTGGTTTTTTAAAACTTAGTGTAAACTGCAACAAACGATAAGACGTATCCAACATACAAGTAAACAGAGGTTCTAAGTGCATAATTACTCGACCGGCTCCATGGCGTGCAACACTAACATCTACAATAGCGCAATCGAGTTGCAATGGCTATGCAGGCGCAGCAAGACATCTCGAATGCATTCCGCTACAGATACTCTGGCCTTCTACTTCACTCCACCCATTACATACGAGAGGGAACGTATTTTACTACAGATCTAGGATGAGACGGCCTGTAATACCTGTTCCTATCCCGGTACCAGCATTTTGATTTGTATCGTATTGTCGAACCTTGCCTATGAAAGGAGTGCGTGCTGTTACAGTAGTACAGTGTCCAATACATATCGTCTCAGGCGGCCTTCCTGTCAGCCGTATGGTTTAGGGAACACGAGACGGTTACAATGCGGACGGTAGCGGACCGCTGACTACCTACCTACTTACCTACTTACATCGCTATTCATGTACATGCATGTTACGAACTCTAAAGTCGCGTGCCAAGAGCCTTCGTCTACTTTTAGGCTTAAGCTCACATACATATAAAACACGAGGCGTTTCAAATTTCGTCACTCGAAACTTTGGTCGAAGGAAGATGTAATAGATAGATGGGAGCCTAATTACTGGGTATTTGGATTCTTAGATTCTTGGATTTGGAGATTTTTAACTTTAAGGCTTCGTATAACAAATATAATTATAGGATAACATCATAACGGCCTCATGGTAGCCGGTATATATCGTATGCGAATAGATCCATCCATGTCAGCAACTACTGGGTTGTCTACGTGGTAATTATCTTGTCCCCTGCCCCCCATTCCGTCGTCCAGAAACAAGCAGTTTGTTCCCAACAATTGAGTACAACAAGGTATCCCAGTTGAAGTGCTTTGCAAAAGTACTGAGATCGGAGTTGTTTGCTAGCGCGACTTCCATAGCCAGTTCTAAGAACTATACTCTTCGAAAGCTTTCGGACGACGCCTGGCCAAGTAATTAGACACCACATGTGGGAATTTCGCTAAGACGTGTAAATATGTAACTCGACCCAGCCTCGTATTTGGCAACTCGGAAAGCATTCGCTTAAGAAGTATTGATATTATATATTTCATGGGAAGCCAAAGTCCGACCCCTGAGAGGCTCATAAGTTGAACAAGCATATTTGACATTGGACCTGTCAGATCATAAAGGGGGCATTTATGGCTGACCGAGAAGGAAGAGAAACACTGACCGTGTGCTTCGGGCACGCTGCTTAGCTACATCATCACCGCTGGTATGCTAACCTTCGGAATCAAACACATTTTCTGTCCTTAATAAATTTAAGATCCAACACTCAAGAGAAAAAAACCGAAGCTTCGATTCAAGCAATATGTATTGGAGCCGGGCTGATTTCCAAAATATCTTATCTAGTAATATGCACAGGACCATGGCTTTGATGTGATATGATACAACGTGGATTGCCTTCTCTGGGACTCTCCATATGAACCCATCCTCTCCGTCTGCCATGCTTGATTTGGGTTCCCGCACATTTTGTACACATGATGATACAACAACTTCAAAAATAGTATAGATAAATGGCTTAGCGGCGCTTGTTCATGCCGTGGATCCTCCTGCTGTACTTCCACAAACTCTTGTACTTGGGCTTGGATCTCTTGGCCTCCCAACCACGAGCCTTCTTGGGGCCCTTGAGCGAGTAGACGCGTTTGTGCTTGAATTGGACGTCGACGCCCGGCACGCCTGCGCGCCCCATGACGGCTGCGGTACCCTCGTCCCAGACGGTTCGGAAAATGTTGAGACCGACGGCCTTCAGAGGGAACTTGTCTTGGAAGCTCTTTAGACTGAATCCATCGCGGCCGTTGTAAAGCTCGCGCAGCTTCGCAATATTTAAGGTTGCGCCATTCTTCTGCTCGAGGATGAAGACGGCTAACCGGTGATAGGGCGCTCCCATCTGCGAGAAAGCGGGCAGCCACGGAACGGCCAACTGGGTGTCCTTGTTCACCTTGCCGAGGGGTAGAGAAGGTTGGTCGGGACCTATGGGTATGTTGGCGGCGAGGTAATGGCACCGGCGATCGAACGAGTCAGTCTCGGCGTTGGGGACATCCAAGTCCACTACTGCCACTGACACGAGACGTTCCCCTGCATTGAAGACCTGCACCTTCAGACGCGGTGATACCTCAGATACCCTCGAGTCCAGGATCTCACCGGGTTCAACCTTCTTTCGGCGGAAGTAGAGCTGCACATCAGCAACAGGCTCGAATTTGGGGAGGACATCAGGCACGATATGTAGCTGCTGTATACGCTGAGTAATGACTCGGTAGGGCAAGCCGCGCCATCTCTTTTCAGCTAGGTATCGATAAATGGGCTTGTTCATATCACCTGTGGACTCCGTTAGCATCGTGAAAAGCAGTCTAGAGTGCCGTAGGTCCTCGGCCTGTGGCAGAAGGACTCGGGAAGATGGGTAGGAGGACAAGAGCGCCAGCACTCACCGAGTCCATCCTCAAAGCGGCGTTTGACAATGGGGTCGTTAATGTCAACTAGGACCTTGAGCTCCTCGATGTATTTCCGTAAACTCTTCAGACGCAAGTCCTTCTTGCGCTGACCGCCGGGGAGCTGGTCAGCTGGTGTATCCTCGAGGCGCTTGATCTTTGCTAACTCCTTGGCGAGAGCCTGCAGCTTTTCCAGGCGGTCCTCCTGCAGGATCTTGCGGGCCTCCTGGAAGCACTGGTAGGGCAGCTGCTCGAAGGGCACGTTCTCCGATGACCGGAGGGCGGCACGGCGACGGCGCGATCCAACGGGTGGCGTACCGGTGCGCATCAGCTTCCGCTCGGCCCAATGTGCGGTGGTCGTGTTCGGATCCATGAGACGAGCCCGCATGCGCGGCTTTGCAGAGTCGGCAGCAGCGTCAAGAGCGGCAAGAGCGGCATTCGTTGATGACGATGTCGGTGTCGGTGTCGATGCCGATGCTGATGACGTGGTTGTAGTAGCTGTGGTCGGAGGCACCTCGTCTTGCCGGGCTGATGTTATGGAAAAGGAGCGAGCGAGCGACGCCGACGTCTGGAAGAGCAGGCCATGTTGGTGTATTGACTGCACTGATTGCACGAGGGGCCTGGCGACCCTCTGGCAGCTCGACATGGTGCCAATTGGGGCCGAGGCGAGAAGGGAGGTGGTTGTATAGTATAGTCTCGTAATGATCGAAGGCACAAACGCTCTTGACTTTTTTTTGCTACTCTTTCTCTACCGAGAAAAGCCCCAGCATGCTCGCCCGGGGGGGGGGGGCCGTCCATCTGAAAAGTGGGTCCTTCACGGCTATCCTAGCTTTCCAATTCGCTGCTATGAATGGGTTTCATCCTGTTCCTTCAATAATTTTTCCGGGGTTCGACATACAATCATCACGTACCTGCTGCTAGCAACTCGACTTCTTTCGGTTCTCTGCGACCATCGTCATCGTCCCTCCGCACGACCGGCTGTTGTCTCAGTATCACACACCTGGCACCAGCGATGGCCGCCAGAGGGGCGAGGGGTCTCAATGAGGTCATGAAGGGCCTGAGCCTAGCATCACATGCCTATAGAGATGCCGCTTCTGTACGCCAACACCCTCCTAGGATATGCAATTCGTCTGCTTACCTTTATGACTAGACCCGGATACCGTCGACGATATTTGCGCGCTCAATGGCTACAGAATCTCCCTTACCAACCATAACCACAAACACCAACTCCTTTTCCCCATCCAGCGCTCTCTGGAGACCAGGTCCGTCTCATTCCATAGGTCATGGCGCCTCCAACCCATCCTGCGCTCTATATATCATTCTAACAGGTGATTTTTGTGTACAGCGACGACCGTCCCTGTGACCATCTTCGATTTCCCTTCTTACGAGCCGAAACGGTTGGAATCCTGGTCTTCGAAACACCTGAACCTCCCGCTGCGTCGCGACATTCTCCATCTGGCCGTGGTCTACGAGGGTGACAACACACGCCAGGGCACCGCCAATTCGAAGACACGGTATGAAGTTCACGGTTCGCACAAGAAGCTATACCGCCAGAAGGGTCTAGGTCGCGCCCGTGTGGGCACCAAGCAGTCCCCATTGCGAAAGGGTGGTGGAAAGACCTTCGGTCCAAAGCCGCGCGACTTCGGTACCAAGATTAACCGCAAGGTGTATGATCTGGCATGGCGGACCGCGCTATCGTACCGGTACCGCCGAGGCGAGCTCCTCGTATGCCAGGATGGCATGGAGTTACCCATGCCTGCCGAGTTCGAGCCCCTGCTCTATAGCGAGCCCCTGCGTGAATACGCCGAGCTGGAGGCCGGCTTCCGCACGAAATGGGTAAAGCAGGTGCTCGATACAAACGGCTGGGGGCGCAAGGCCGGACGTAGCACCTTTATTACGGGTTCGCGCCGCGACGCTCTCTTCGATGCTTTAGACCTCGTGCCCAATTGGGGCCGCGCCCTCGACGTTGCTGATGTGGATGTCAAGGATCTGCTGGAGACGGGCCGCATCGTTGTTGAGCGCGACGCCCTTATGTATATGCTTGAGAGCCACCAGAGCGATATTACCCCCAGGGTGTTCGTCACCAACGCCGCCTTGCCGAGCAGGGCAGTAAGCGGCGAGATTATTGTCGAGTAAGGAATGAGACGCCATTTATCGGATGTTTCATCGAGGCTTGCGTGCATCGAACATGACTTAAAGAAACCAGCATTTAAACTGAGCGATTGGTGTGCTATGCCGATTAGCTGGCTGTATACTGAAATCACTTATCACTATAACGAGTGGATAGTGTATGTTTATGTAAATACGAAGGGAAATGTACAATAAAAAAATGTGACACGACCACAAGAGAACGGAACGATCCTGCGGAGTTGTGACACTCTGCCTATACGTGTTAGCATAAGTATACCTGAACCATGTGGCAATAGGTAATCACTAAAATAACCCAATATCCCCCGGGGCTACTGTACATCTAGCCCGAACAGAAAAATTAAGGATGGTCAGGTTTCTTGTCGTCTTAAATCTGATCTACCTTCTTCCCTGACATTAGCTACATGTATTAGTATAATACACCTTTCATAGCGGGCAATGCTAATTTAACGCTACTATAACCGCTGTAACACTGATCTTTTAGAAATGAAGGTCATTGATATCTGAATGCAATCGAAATAGATGTAGGAACGCGATGTTATCATGGTGAACGAGCAAAAATAATTTGTGTTTAACATCATAACTAGGTATCGGCTATTGCCTGAGTATAATAATACCGAGTTACCAATCGACTTGGAAGCTCGTAGTTTTGATGATAGATGCAATTATAAAACTGCCCTTCAATATACATATAAGACAGCCTACCTACTACCCACTGGGTTAGTATAATACATTACCCATGTTTCCAGATATCTCCAGTGTCGTCAAGTATCCACGTTTCATACATACATACATCCCATCCCAGCCTTCCCGCAACCCAGAAGTCCGTCCTCATTCGGTGTTGTGTGCCTCGTTATAAATTTTACAATAATATTCCATACCAAAAACCCATAAACAAATACTATACTTCATTTTGCCCAATTCCCTTTTAACGTTGTAAAATTCCATTCCGTGGTAAGAGATAGTCAGGGATAATACCTATAACCCGTACCCCATCTCCCATCCCCACACACTCTCCAAAACTCCGAGCTTCTTTCTCCAATAGGTAGGAGGATTAAAAAAAGGAGAGAGATATATATAAAAAGGTAAGATGAATAAATAAATAAATATGTGATAAAAAGTTGCTATAGGGTATAAAGCGGGCGGTGGCGGGGCCTTGTGTTTGAGGCCGGACCACCAGCAAGAATCGAAGGGGCGTCTGAATCCGAAAGAAGAAGAAGAAAAGAAAGAAGAAAAAATAAGGACACCTCCTATTACTGATATTACAGGCACCTTATCATTATGACGGGAGCGTGGGCGGGGGCGACAATTTCTAAGTGAACCGAGCCGGAAATGCAGTACGGACAATGAATCGACACACAGGAGAGAACCGGGTTTCAGCTGACGGGGTGATCGTACAGCGATATGGGCATGCCGTCGTAGTCGGGCTCTCCGTCGCCCGCGGGCGTCTGGCCGAGACCCTGCGCGAACTGGGCCGCCTCGTGCGGCGGGACGCCGTAGCAGCCGGGCGTGCTCATCGACGGGGGCGCGGTATGCGTGTAGAACGCCGGGGACGACGGGACTTGGTTACCTGGGTGCGGATGCGGGTGCGGGGTGGGAGGCATCTGGGACGACGGGGTCGCCAGCGGACTGATCAAGTTCGGCCCTCCCCCTCCCCCTCCACCACCGGTGGTGTGATATTCGGAGCACGTCGACGAGGACATGCCCCCGTCCTGGTGTTGCTGCTGCGGCTGCTGCGGCTGTGTCTGCCCCTGTTGCGTCGGGCTGAACTGGGCGTGGGCGAGGATCTGGTCGTAGCGCTCGCCGGTGCCGATGACGAAGCGCTTGGCCTCGTTCTCGATCCACTTGTCGATGTTGGCGTCGTTGCAGTTGGCGTGTACCATGAGCTGCGCGCGGATGCGGCTCGCCTCATCCACGAGCCCCTCCAGCTCCATGTGCAGCTGCGTGTTCTGGCTCTCCAGCCCGCACTTGGTCTCTTCCAGGTCGTTGACCCACTCCTTCTTCTTCTTCCGGCACTTCATCGCCGCCACCCGGTTCCGCTGGAGGAAGTGTCTGCGCTTGCCCTCCCTTTCCCTGGGATTCCCTGTTACGATGTTCTCCCTTGGTATCGTTTTGTGTTGCTTGCCTCCTGGCTTGTTTCGCGCCGAGGAAGAACTCAACAGGGGCAAAGGGTCGTCGTCGAAGTCTTCTTCTTCCTCGTCTTCTTCCATGTCATCACAGTCGTCGTCTACAACGTGCCTAGCGGCCGACGCGTTCTTGGGCGTGACTAGTAGCTGCTGGGATTCTTTGGTCTCAGGCGTTGAAGACGACCCGTTCGACAGCCCCGGGGACTCGAGTTTTGTGTGTGTCAGATAGGGGGTTGATGCCCGCGCGTGCTCATCATACGAAGTCATGAAGCTTCGCGGGATGAATGCGAATGGTGAATTTTGAGACGAGATGTGACCAGAGGAGGAAGCTTGCGCATGAAGCGAGAACGCGTCAGCATATGCCTCTGATTGCAAACTCTGGTGAAACCCTGGATGATTCGTGGCGCTTGGGACGTCGAACATCCCGAAGCTGAGGTCTTCCTCATTCTGGAAGTTGAATTGGGTGAAGGTCGGCGTCGCATTCATGCTGTCGTCGATGCTCGTTTGCCTTTGAGATAACACGATAGAAGGTGGACTTGAAAGTCCGGGGTAGTCTCAATAGTTTGAGCGTCAATGAGAAGGGAATCTCGATTTAGAATCAGAGCTTCCAATGGAAGATCAAGCCTGGGAGGACGAAGTGGCGCCTCCGTGGTTGGCCAAGCAGTCCTAGCGGGTGACTGTCGCACAGATCAGTCGATGCGGCAAAGTATTGGGCATCGACAGGATGCTCAGGTCGTTGTTAGTAGTAGTGGTAAGACTACAGACATCTGCTAGTTATTGATAAGAAATAAAGACAGGATCGTCAACCACTTGGCCGGAAGAGCACGGAGACGCTGAAAACGAAGTGTGATCTGTATCTAGGAAGAGCTTCGAGATTAAGGCGATAGCAAACGAAAAAAGCTGGTAACGTGGCGTACCAGCCGATTCTAAAGTTCACATGGCCAAACTAGATGCAGGACGCCGATAGACATGGATGAGCTTGGTACGGCACCAATAAAGAATGACACTAGACAATGTCAAACTCGGAACGAAACTCTCTTTGCTTGACCCCTCAACCCATGCGTCCTTCCTGGCACAGTATTGATATTGCAGCAAAAAGCGAGACTTACCACGAGCGAAGCATCCGTTTCCCAGGGAGGACTGATAGAGGTATGGTAAAAGCATGGCAGCTGGGATTTATTGCCTTCAATAGAAACACGACGGGACGACGGGAGTAAGCAGCAAGAGAAACGTAGTCAGAGATATCGAACTTCAGTACTGCGACTGTTAACTTACAGGGCGCTTAGGAGAGCAGGCATCAGACTCGTCCCGAGGCGTTCCGATACCCCTCTGTGTAGATTGTTGTAGGATATACTGTGCGAAGCTACTATTTCTGGACGAGGAAGGACTACGCCAGGGTGGGGGGACATGTGAAAACCAGCAACTGAAGACGAGCTTTGCTTTCATAATCATAGGACTACTGCTTAGCAATAATATAGAAATATACGTGCTCTAGTCGCCGGGCTTGGACGACTTCTAAACCGTATCCTCTGCGTTAGGATCTTCTTTGCCCCGTCCCAAGGATGTGTGCCCAAACTGGGGAAATGGTGTCGTCGAGCTAGAGTATAGTGTTAACCGTCGGGATCGGGACCAGGCAAGCTTGACAGAAATCAGGTGCCTGCTGTAAGGTAGAAGCAAAGCTTATTGTCAAAGTGGCGATCACGAGCCATGGTCTACCCCTGAACCCGTCACAGTATGTTAAGATATGTATCAAAGTTTTTCGTGGATAGGAGTTAGGAGATGCGGAGAGACGGAGACCAGGGGCTCCATCTGAAGTCTGCATTCTAAAGACAGCGCCAGATCGACACCGTTGGATGCCTCAGGTGTGGGTTAGACCGAGAGAAGGATATTGGTCGATGATGATTTCCAAAATCGAGTGTAATAATGGATCTATACGGATTCTAGGCGTTCTAGGAGATGAGCGCGTCTGATTGGACGGTGATAATGATTAGGTTTTCTGGCATACGACGGCGGAAGTCTGATTAGCATATGAACCTGGCCGCCGTTGAAATCGCCATGGGTTGAAAGTCTACTATGAGACTAGGATGGACTTAAATGCACGTATTGGATGCATGTCTGGATGCATACCTGTGGCTCAGGCGTCGGTGTGCGCCGGCTGTTCCGTCTGAAGGTTTCAGAATAACGTTGGAGGAATACTTATGGTTCCGTCTCAACTTACATCAAGTATTAGTACAAGTAGTTAAGCTACAAAGTTTAGGAGATTTATGGTTGTAGTCTACATTGACAGCTGCGGCGTTAGGTAATATGCAGCCTGACGAGACCGCATAGAAAGAACATTCTGGATTATTAGGTAGTATCAGAAAATCACCGGTATATGTAGCTGGAGGCTACACAATAGTCAAATTCCACACGTGTAGTCTTCGTATGCACGTACTTTGCTTTCCCCAAGGTATATCCAACAGTAGACAGGCGTTCTCGCCTTATCATCTCACGTGGCTACAGGTTGTCGTCGGGCCGTGGGAACTTTATTAAGGCAGGCGGGTGACTCTATAAGTAATATTGTAAGCTATTGTTCGTAGCTTGGAAACGATCAACACGGTCGATGACCGAGATGTCGCGCTTACATAGAGTGTTCCACAGAGCGCAAGAGCGATAAGACGCTAGCCGAATAGCTCATTGACCAACGGGACCGACGAAGATACGTAGCAGTAATCTGGTGTTGTAGACTCTTGATCTTCTAAGACTGACCTGTACGCAAAGTAGGCTCGTCCATATATTTCTGGCAGGCAGACTTCCGAATTTTTGATTACTATACGGCATTTTCACGACTCGGTCGCTCTATAGCGCAAGGCGCTGTTCCATAGTTTTGGACGTTTTCAGACGCCGAACCAGACACCGACACAAGCGGTGTGGTTAAGTTAGCTCAACGAAAGTGGCGTGAAGCGGGCTCTGCCGCACGTTTACGTTGGAGCCGTAGGTCCATACACGTCGCAAATCCTGGGTCAAACTGAACTGCCTGGGAAACGGGGTCGCTCATCCAGCTAGCAAGCACTGCCCCTCTTTCGGTCGTGAAGGTTCCAAGGTATACAAGGTACTGTAGATATCACACAAGTTCACGTGGATATGCCCAACCGGTCGTGTGGTTATGGCGAGTGATCGGGATCCTTACTCCCGGCTCAGCCTTATGTGTGCGACCTCTCTGATTGCACGTTTGCATGGTACTGGAGCTCCTTTCCAAGAATTGGCTGTGCTATCGTCAAGTTGATTGGATCGCCAGATCAATCTCCTTGTGGAAAGAGCCCAGATGACTGACGGGGGCATCCATTTCAATTACGCATAGAATGTTGCGGCGATATGTCCGAAGTGTGGACAAATCATATTGGCAGACCGTACTGTAGGTAGCTAAGTTAGGAGATAGATGTTGTGGCACGTGGATGTTGGATAGTGGCCAGTCGGAAGCAGCTGCCAGTTTCCAGCTCTTTCATGTAAGTAAGTAGTACCTAACTAGTCAGTCTTGTCTAGCACAATAATTATGTACCTACTTGAGGACCGAAAACGCGGTAGAGAGCGCGTTTCAATTTACTCCTTCCCCCTCCTCGTAGCTGCACTTTCGTTCAGCCCTCAGGCATCAGTTCTCAACTCTGGACAGGTTTCCCAAAACCCCCACCCACTGCAGGTCTCATAGCAACGCCTTTCTTTAACTTCGCCAACACATCGACCTATCGTTCTCACCCACTCCTGCGTGCGTCTTCGCTGACATCTAACATATCACACACAAATCTTACCTTACGCACCACATCGCATCGCATCACATCACCATGGAGTCTGTGTCAACGCCCCGCATTTCCGCCGACATGCTCCCATCCTTTGTTGGCCAGAATGTCATCGTCGTCGGCAAGGTCTCGCAACTCCGCGGCGAGTCTGCTCTTCTCGAAGCCAACGGTGAAGTCAATGCCATTCTCAACCGGGTATGAACCACATCCTGTTTTCACCAGCTGCCAACGTGCTTATTTGACTAATGCGAGATTTCTCTTAAGGAATCTCATCTCATGGCCGGGAACGGTGCTCAAATTATCGGAAGAGTGAACCCGGACTTATCCGTCAAGGTCTATAATGCATTGGACCTGGGCAATAATGTTGGTACGTTGCTTAACTAGATTTCCTTGGTGGGCATATACACCGCGCATCCGCAACCAGCTCTCATCTGGTCCCAGCAATATTTGTGTTGATCAGGCTGCTTGTGATGCTATCAGCGTCTTACAATAAGCATTACTTGTGCTACCTTATTAGACTTCGTGACTGGCGTGTGCTCTATTAATCAGTGACTCTACCAGATTTCCAAGCCGCCCAGAGTGTTGTGGAAATTACTCAGCAATACAAGGAGCTGTTTGTGTATGACAACGCCGGCGCCATGAACTGACGGTTCGCGCGCGGACGTGTATCTCTGGGGTGGTCAGCCGGTTCACAGATTGAGCCTGAGTCGCAACAACGCCATCATTCCCCTTCACCCTCACAGCCTCGTCGTCATCATCGTCCCCAGACCCCACCTCGACCGGCTACAGCTATGAGTTATTGTTCATCTTCGAGTGTGGTTCACAGCTCATCGTCATCTGTAGCGTCTGTGGGCAATGAGTTCTCTCAACTTGCTATTCAGTCTAATGTATCTCCATCTTCGCAACCAGTCACAACCCAGGGCACGCAGTTGACGCGCCTGAATTACCAAAGCACATCACGAGTTCGCCCAACCGCAGTTGAGAGTCGTTACTCATCTTCGAGTGAGACTTTCAGCTCTACATCTTCGTTAAACAACGAACTCTCTCAACTCGTAATAGAGCATGATATTCCCCCATCCTCACAGTTTGTCAAAGCTGAAAGCTACTGCTCGTCTTCGAGTGAGGTTTTCAGTTCATTGTCCTCCTTAGATAATGAACTCTCTCAACTCGTAATCGAGCATGATAATCCACCATCCTCACAATTCGTTAGAGCCCAAAGTCACCGCTCGTCTTCGAGTGATGCTTTTAATTCGTCTTCGTCTCTAGATAATCAACTCTCCCAACTCGCTATTGAACATGACCAACCTCCACCTTCCCAACCAACCCCAGCCGAGAGTTACAACTCGTGGCAACAACGTGTTCCTGCCACACCACCACCTCGTCCCGCCACAGCCGCGAGTTACTGTTCGTCCTCTAGTGAAGCCCTTAGTTCCGTACCAGATTCCCTAGACGGTGTCTTCTCCCAGCCCGCCGTTGAGGAAGAAACACCGCCATCGTCGCAATCGACTGCCCAGAGCACGCAGCCGCCTCAGCTAGTAACTCAAAGCACGCAATCAACACGCTTGACAGACTCCTCAATCCCAATGACTCCAGTGTATGAGCCCGAAGCGGAAGAGGCGTCGCCGGTAAATGATTCTGATTCCCTATCTACTCGGACGCCCATGTATGGTTCCCCTTCTTCTACTGGGAAGCTCAGTAACAGGTACCCCTCTTCGATTCCATCCCCGACGCGTTCCACCCCGCATTCCACACCCTCAACATCAACAAGCTCACCGCGCCTATATCGCACTCGCTCAGGAGGACTGGCAAGCCTCGCGGAACTTAGGCAGCGCAGAGAGCGCGAGGAAGCGGCCCTAGATATCGTATTGAGAGGGATCATGGTTCCCAGAGAGGCGCGGATACCCTCGAAGCGTTACGTCCCTATGCGTTTAAATGAAACTGGTCGGTGGCGAATTAACTCGATCCAGGAACCGTGGGGCCCATGACTTATGTGTATATGATGCTCTGCTACATGTTATGAATTGTAACAGCGAGGATGGGACAATATTCTATAATGAATCCTAATTTCCTTATAACGTAGTCTGGCAAGGGTCTGTACGGAATATAATAACGTAAATACATGAAACTGAGACGACATTGCCTATATACATTTTTCAATAAGTAGCGATTGAGAATGGAGAGTACATGATCCCCGTCTAAACTGCAAGATTGTGAAACCCTTCACCAAGAATGAAATTTTGCCCTTTAAGTTTACTCTGTGCTTTTGATGTAAATGAAAATCTAGTACTCCCATGAATCCTCCTGAAGCAACGGCTAAACTCTTACTGTCTATAGGCACAAAAGCAAGTGATCACAAAAAGCATAATTCATTAAATAAGCATCGCGTGCTTTGAAAGTAATTGCTATATTGCAGTCATGGCATTGCAATCACTTTTAAACTAGTGAAGCACACTCTACGTCGCTTTTAATCCTCTGCGCATACATACATAGCGCAGAGACATGGGGTCTCCTTTGACCTCGTAGTAGAGGTTAAAAAAGAAAAAAAGACTTAAAATTCAAATTCGCAAGAAGGGGGTATCCGGAACACCGTTTTCGACCCTCGGGGTATTCCCTCCATTCCGGTAAAACTCCTGTAAAGCATCTTCACAGAAAGGGATTCCAGCGTGCCCTCCTCAGGTGCTAGAAACACCGAGTATGGTGCAGAGGTTGAAGTATATGCAGAAGGTGGAAATTTCGTATGATGGATGTCAGTTCGAGAATCTCGAGCTCCTTAGCCGTCTGGGCTAATGCGGGTTTGCGGAGCTATTGTGCGCTTTCATCGCAGTTAGTGGAGTGCTTAACACCACCTCTGCGACGGGGACTTGAGTAGTATTCCAAGCTGTGCGCTTCCATCTCAAACTCGAGGCTTCCGCCAAATCCGAGTAACTCACCACTCCGTAGGGCGGGTGGCGAGCTCGGCATGAGTGAGTCGGTGGCTAGTAACGTGGCGAAATCAAAATGAGGCAGCCCGCTGTGTTGATCGATGTTATCGAGGTGTGGGAGCGAGCCGAAGTCGATCCCGAAGCCACGGGACGGGCTGGGCATAATCAGATGGTCTGTGTCCGAAAACATCTGGCTGATCGAATGTGTCAATGGTGTACCTAGGCCACTCTCCCCCATTGCTTCCGATGGAAGTTGGTGACGGGGTGAACGCCGGGGCATTGCGCCAGACAGGAATGCTGACCGAGGCGTTTTGCGGGGAGTACGGGTTGGGGTTCGCTCCAGGAGCCTCTGGTTCGGCGACGCGAGAGACCTTGTAGATCGCATGCTCCTAGATACGCTTCTAGTGACTGGGCGGTGGCTCGGAGTTGGCCGAGTCGGGGTTTTGAAAGGACCGCTGCTTGCTTCCTTATTAGGAGGGGGAGTTGAGGGCCGCGGAGTTGGGCCAAAGAGATCAGCAAAGTCATTATTGAGCGGCTCTGGGGTTTGGCTTCTAGGATGGTTGCTCTTCTTCTCGGTCATCTCCCTATCCGTGATTTCGATGATTTTAGGGCCAGTTTGCACGATATTGACGGCGACCTCTCCAAGGACCTTCTGCTCTCCGTTTTTACGGGGAGAAGAGAACAGCAAGCGCCGTGTTGCACCAAGCTCTTCATCGAGATCAATGGGACTCATTGCTGTACCGCTGGCCCGAGATGCACGAGAATGAGTTGATCCTTGGTCCTTGAGTTCCGTGTTAGTCCTTTTGCGGTTTCGTCCGGAACCGTTTTCGGATATGTTGTCGGTCTGATCAGCATTCAGCATTGTTGCGGTTAGTTCTTTAGGCGAATAAGGGGTATCTGATGGTCCAACTGGATCTGTTGGTGGGCATGCTTCTGAGTTAAGATTCATCTGGCCATCGCTTTTCGCCCTGCCCTTTCTTGACCGTGAAGTTCCGCCACCAGCTGCTCTTTTCTTTCGCGTCTGGGTAAGCCTCTGTTCGTCCTTCTCCCACTTTTCTGGGGGACGATGTGCCTTCCATTTGGAAAACCATATCCCACATGCTATTGAACTATTAGAAAGGAAGACGCGCCCAGGCTCACACAATTGCCACACTTACGATTGCATAGGATCGTTTCAGTCCACTTGCTTTTGTCATCCATAGGGCCTAGAGACTTCTTGATGATCTCGTATAGAGTGGGGTTACCAACATCATCTCTCTCGAGCACGTTGATAGCAGTGACGTGACCAGGCTTTTCAGAATACTCGTGATATTCTGGAACGCCACGACGCTCCTGTTTCCAAATCTTGCGCCATGTTGGCGTTTGGAGGGCTCCACAATTGCTACAGAAAGACGGCATTTCACCTAGGGCCACTGCCTCTTCCAGTTTCTGCTTTATCGCTTGTCGCTTAACATAATTCTTGTTCGTTCTTGATTCCATACTATCAACAGCGTCTGACTGAGGATGAGGTCCACTGAACATAGAAGGCATACTCTGTGATGATTGTGGTAGGACTGGATCACTAGCGGGAACTGCTGGGAGCTCCGGCTCAACAGATGGCTCTGAAGCGGGCGTAGGTATAGTGGGTGGTTCCATACTCCCCTCGTTCAAGGCATCAAGGTGTGCAGTATCATTTCCTGGAGGAGTAGGATCATCGGCTGGGCTGAAAGAGTTAACATCTATATCGAGCGCCCCAAGAAATTGTTGGTCGTTTGGATATTCGCTTAGGGCTGCCTGCAGAGCATCAAAGTCGATTGGAGGAGGCATGCCAACCTGCATTTGTCCTATTTTCTGCATTGACTGTTGCCCCATGATCCCCGCCTCAGCAGTCTCCATCTCTGGCCCTTTGGTATTGATAGGTTCTGCGACAGGGGTCTCGGTCGCAACGGGCGCATCCGCGTTCGATTTCTTTCTAGAGCCCTGGGGACGAGGCGGATTGTAGATCGATGTTTGAGGTAGCAACTCAGGGGGCCCAGGCGTTTCATTAAGAATATGGAGGGTTTGCTGAGATTTCGGTTCTTGTTTCTTGGCACGGCTCCGGCGCGGTTTTGGTTTTGTCACTGCTGTAGTAGGGGCGTTGGGTGCAGTAGCGGCTTTCTTTGCCATGCCCTCTTCTACTCGGCTATCCTCTAATCCGCCACTCATGAATCCAGAATCCGGTTGTTCAACAGGCGCTCGCATTGGTGGTAAGATTGGACTTGAGGGTGCTGGACTAGACTGTATACTATACATCACTGATCTCGGCACAGGCGGTGAGGAGCTGATATCGACGGGGCTAGCCTCATCACTGAAAGGTGATGGAGCAACCGAATCCATAGGCGATCGAGCGTCCTGACTCATTGAGCTGTTGAGATCGGGAAATGATGAGCTCAGCATAACTTCTACTGGTTGAGATGTCATAGATTGCCGTCTCAAGTTGCTTTGTATCATGACTCTAGAATGAGGATGTCCCTGAAAACGTAGTTCAGGAACCGGAGTTGGTGCCCTGGGACCCTCCTCTTGCAAATGGCTTCTCGCTGATGCGTCTCCGGCAGGTGCAACCGGCCGAAAGTTGCGAATAGACCCTGCAGTGCTGGCCGCAACACGGAGCGATTCTGGAGCGGACCCAAAGGTTGCTGTATTACTTCTCTCGACTTTCATCGTCGTGGCTCTCTTCTTAGCCCGCGAAGGTGCATCGTCTCCATCAGTCCCATCTTCATATCCCGAGGTATTGCCTTCGCTTGCAAAAGGTCGTTTTCGGGGGCGGCCTCTAGGTCTACCTGTGGGTGGTCGACTTGACGCCCGAGAATTAGGACGAGACTGACTTTGCGGTTTCGCGGCTTTTGGGATAGGTTGACTTGATGCAGTTTCCTCGACGGCGGGGCTCCTCCTCGCAGGAGCAAGCGGAGGTGTTTGCCTGAAAGACGGTGTGTTTCGTTCCTTCGAACTTGGGTCAACTGAGCCGGGCCGACTGCTGGGTGCGGGCTGCAGAGGCGGATAATGGTGTGTAAAATCGTTTCTAGTTTCGAAGCTCGAATTATAGGGCCGCACAGGTGCTGGAGCAAGTGTAGGTAAATTCATCAACGGCGCCGATTGCTTCTGGTTAAGTCCAGGATGAGACTGGACAAAAGAACCCCATTCACCACTATCTGATAGAGCGGAGGACGATGCTGCTAAGTTTGGCGGGTGTGCCATAGCGGATTGCGGACGGGACAAAGGGTCATTTCGAGGGATTTTCGATATGGCGGTCAATTTTAATCTGACCTCCAACGTCTCCTTAATGCCATTACCAAAGATAGCAAGAAGGTTCTTAGTGACTCGCCCTGTAATTAATTTTGGCTCTCGTGACTCTAGTCCCTGACTGAGTCCTCGAGATAGCAAACCCTGTCCTACTAATGGTGTGTCCGGCTCGGAATAATCGAAGGCGTAAACGGCGTAATCTTTTTCTTCGTCCCCGGCGAGTTCTGGGCTGCACTGAGAAACTGCCTGTAAACACAAGCCCAAGTCGATGACTCCAATCGTCTGGCTATCCATCGGAATCGTTTGAACATGAATAATGTGAGGCCATCGAGCGAGGCAACGCTCCTGGTTATCTTTATCAAATGTGTAGTGAACTTTCACTGGAGGAGTGGTTAGCAATTGGATTGCCTCTGCTCATGAAGCCAGTTTCTCTTCTCTTACAGCCCATAGGTCGGACTTGAGGTCCGCATTCCTCCCTAGCGGGGGACACGCGGCCCCAAGATCCATTGTTGTGCGCCATGGTTGTCGTCGAATCGGTATGGGCATGAGTCGATTGAAGCAGGCGGCTTTTTGGATCAGACGAGACTAGGAAGTCGCAGAATACTTATTTAACTACCGAGAGCTAGTCGTCATTGAGGGAATTTCAGGTTGTGGTGTTGTCGTGTGGATTATCTCGCGGTCGGTATGCTGTCCTCTTCAAAGTGCGTTTTTTGCAGAGCCAAACAAGGCCAGCAATGGCAGATCGCACATATGTAGACGAAAGCCTCGGCTTAGAATAGAGGAAGGAGTCAGTACTAAATTAATGGAAATAATTGCTCAATCACGTAACACGCTGACTGAAAATGCTGTCGCCAATGCCGATGCAGAGGTGAGGTACAAATGTAGTGAGGTTGTAGAGGTAAATGTAAAGAGGGAGCGGATAGTGGAATGTCCACTATTGTTGGTTGCGGAGGTACAAGATGAGCAGCTAAGTTTAATGGGTGGATGCAAGTAACCGTGTAGTTACGCGCGTGGGATGCGCGCTAGGTACAGGTCCTCTCTGTGTAGCGCGTCAAGGTCCCGCGTAGGGTCCGACGTCACCCCTCGGTCGGGTGGCTGGGGGACAGCTGGGAATGTCAGGGGCCTTTGGCATGCGTTTTCGCTGTACTCTCCAGATGGTGGTGGGGCCGCTTACGCACGGACCTTCTGATATGGCCCCACCCGGAGCTTATAAGGTAGCGTCTCGACTGATTGCCGCTTGGGAACTCGAAGGCAGAAAACCAACGCCGAAAGGATCTCTTCACACCAATAACACAAGACAAACCCTTGGTGGGAGTTTACCACTGTCTTTTCTCTCAACCGGGGACACCCCGATCCTTTTATACTGCCATCTATTCCAGCCAAGCTCCACAATTTGCTTATTCCCGATGAGGATGACTCAATCACAACATGCAGAGCATTGGAGGTCCTCTATTCAAGACATTCTCTTATCTCCCATATACAAGGTAGGTAGGTACATGTAAGTAGTACACAAGGCACACCCTTTTCTGGGCGGGACTGCGACCGGTTGTCAGCGCACTTCAACCGTTCGCCCTGAAATTGAACAAATCAATAACCCATATAGTCACATGTACAGATTCTATTTTACAAGACGTGATATACTCTTTCATAAATTTCCTTTTACTCGGAGTCCCACAAGGCCCTGCCGCTTTCATCCGTTGTGGTTTTCCGAGCCAAGATTTCCTCGACAATCGTGCTGATGCCTTGTCTTCCTTTCTTCCTTACCACGAAGTGTGCAACCACTTCTTGAGGAGTTTTTGTGCCCTCCAGCACGATCTTCTCAACGTCTCGTTCCGCAGGCACACCCAGGGTCTTGTATGGATACTCATCGAATTCCCGATCTGTTAGGAGTTTGAGCTTGGGCACGTCTGCACTCACGCTGAAGAATGGGGCTTCAATCTTGTCTTCGGGGTTCACAGCTTCTAGACTAGTTGGCTGCCATTTCGGTGTTGGCCTTGGACGCTCCTGGGAGATTAAGCGGGCCGACACGCCCTCGGTAAAGTCCGGGTGCCGCATGAAGTGGGCAGCAATCTGGTGTTCCCTCTGGAAAGTTTCAGAGATGGACCAGTTGAGTCCCACCCGCATCTGCTTGAGGGCGACATGTACTGCCGTGGGAGATCGCTGGTGCAAGGTGTGCAGAGTCTTCTCCGCCCACTCCTTGGTGGGGCCTTGTTCCTCCTTCAATGCGAATATCACATCGGCTACAGAATCCTTGCTGAAGCAGCGATCAATAGCCCGTCGGAGTTCGCCACCGAGCAGTATGGGCTCTTTCGATGGCAAGCCTGTCGCATATTCCTCAATAGTCATCTCAATGATGGCCAAGCGTTTCTCTATGCTGTCGTAGTCCTTAAATCGCAATTCAGCCAGACGCGACTCTAGGCTGGGTAAACTCGTCGAGTGTAGGTAGTGGGTAGCGACGCCCGAGTAAAAGACGTTCGCCCCTGTTAACTGGTCGCTCGTAAGGGCCAAGTAGGTTCCTATAGCTCCGTTCATTCGAGGAAGGAAGAACGATGCGCCGACGTCGGGAAAGAAGCCTATCGTTGTCTCGGGCATGGCAAACACGGTTCTCTCAGTGGCGATTCGGAAAGGCGCATGTATACTGAGTCCTACGCCGCCGCCCATAGTAATACCGTCCATGAACGCAATGTACGGCTTCTTGTAGGTCGCAATATAGTGGTTTAGCTTATATTCGAGGGCAAAGTAGTCGACAGATGCCATTTGACCGCCAGGTCCTTCCATGTTTTGCTTTGCGAGGGCTGCGACGTCGCCGCCAGCGCAAAAGGCCTTGCCTCCGGCGCCTTTCACGACGACAACATTAGCCAGATCCGACTGCTCCCACTCCACTAGTCGTGGTACTATCTTCCGGATCATCGAGGCGTTAAGAGCGTTCAATTTGCCTGGGCGGTTCAGTTCGATGGTCCGCAGACCGTAGAGGTTGTTGAACACGACATCTCGGGGCTCGTCGCCGGGCAGCTCCCTAATGGTCTCGTTGACTGGACTTGTCGACATCTGAGCAGAATGGTATGGTGAGCAATCTATTTAAGACAGCGGACGAGCAATCTCATGTGAGCGTACCTGGGCGCGCGATCCTATTCTAGGGTCTAGGATCTTTGCTCTGAGAGGCATGTTGAAGTTGGCTCTGCGAAATGGGGATGCAGCCTGAGCTGCTGTACCGCCACGATTTGCAAACAGCCTGAAAGACATCTAGATGGGTGTATGGGTACGTGTATGTTTCCTCACCTCAATGCGCATGTAAATAGGTATTGCGCATCGAGTAGCGGACGAGGGACCCCAAACGTATATAACAGTATATGCAATGAGATTGATGGGCGGAGCTATGCCGACGGTACGCTGAGTGAGCCTGCAAGTCCTCGGTCTTAAATTTTTGGAGCTTTGACCTTCCATACCCTTAACAACTGCCCCACAAGCAACTGCCCTACCACTCAAGGAAATCGGGGAACTGAACTACCTACCTCTTACAACACCTTACGCATAGGTTAAGTACTGTACAGCGTAGTCTAGCGCATCTGAGCCCGGTTGATCGTTAAGCATTTCAATTTCAGCCTTGCCTTATCATTCCACCTCCACCTGCTGCAAATTACACCCAGCAGACACGACACGAACACACACACACACACACACATACATCATGGCGGACGCAAAGATTCAGTGAGTATCCAATCGATCGATTGTATTTATGATGAGATATTTGCTAAGACATTCTGCATAGGGAGCTTCTCACCAAGCCGAGAAACGAGTTAACGTACGTCGCTACCTATCACCGATACCTATCTTTATCTGCTCAACTCGACTCCACGACCACCCGCGACTGCATCGTATCAGCTGACGAAGTTGTCCTACAGAGAATATGAGGTCCAGCTACTTGAGGAGTACGAATTCGGCTCCGGTCCCCTGTCAATCCTCCAGACCGCTGTGCGCAGCCACACACAGGTGCTGATATCCATCCGCAACAACCGCAAGCTTCTGGCGCGTGTCAAGGCCTTTGACCGCCATTGCAACATGGTGCTCGAGAACGTGAAGGAGATGTGGACTGAGACACCCCGCCTGGCGAACGGCAAGAAAGGCCGTCCCGTGAACAAGGATCGTTTCGTCAGCAAAATGTGCGTCATACTATCCCATAGGAAGGATCTAGCTTGCTTGCGTAGACTTCGGATTGCTAATGGTTCTCCTTTCACAGGTTCCTTAGAGGCGATTCGGTCATTATTGTACTACTCAGCTAATGTCGCAAATGCGGGGGTTGGGACTTTGGAAAACCAAATATCACATGGCATTCGAAGGGCATCACAATATTCTTGTCCTGGGAGACGATACCAAGTCATAGAAATTTTACGACGACTGCCATGGTGAACCTTTATCGACATCTTCGTGCTCATACCATAGATTAGGACGGTAAATCTGTTATGGAAGCTGGAAAATTGAGCTTCCCTCATTGATGGGCTTCGCATCGGCGTCAGGAAGAGATACCACGAGTTAATAAATGAATCAAAAAATATACCAGCCATTATTAACCTCGGATTTGTTATACATGGTGCTTGTATGTGCATTCGTATCACATCTCCCATCCCTCCTCGTCAGGCTCAGTTCCGGCTAGACCCAGGAAGAAGCTGGCTAAGCCAAATGCTCCTGGATCAGGGACAGTCTCGAATCCAGATCCACCCACATACACAGCTCTACCGAGGCTTGCTCGCATACCTCTCGTTTTTCCCGCGGCCTTATTTGAGGCTATGGCGGCCTCTTTGATGTTACCAGATTTTCCCAGAATATCGACGAATGGATACAATGCATCCACAATCGTCCGATCACCTGGTCTAGCTGGGGTGTATCTAGAAAGGGCCTCACAGCTTTGCTTAAGAGCATTCGACCATAGCTGCGGTGTGGCTTCTCCGGGAGAAAGTTCACGCAGCGAATGGACGAGTGCGTTAAGGAATATGGCAAAGAGTGCGCCGGACTGTACGTGATACATTAGTTCTTGCTCATCTATAGCTCCGTTTTCCGGTTTTAAGAGGCAAGGAGAGTATAATGGGACTTACAGTGCCATCCATGGAATTTTCTATCACGGGCACAATATTCGCCACGTCTACTACCAGATCGCCCGTTGCCTGAGTTTCCTTCAGATGCTTTAAGACAGCTGCTTCCGTTAACGCAAAATCCTTCCTGGGAAAGAGAGAATCATACCTTCGGCTCCTCTCTTGAGACCAATTCCGCAGTCTCCATCTCCAACAACTGTGTCGAACCTAGTAACTTCAGGTTCGACCGAAATCAATGCTTCAAGCCCAGCGGTTAACTTTTCCGTGAACGCCGCTGCGTCCGCCTTGAGTCCGCTTGGCTTGACGCTTTGGTCAGACGTAGTGGTGTCCTCCCGCGTATTCGTGTTCTTGGCTTCCCAGGTCTCCTTTGCGATAGGCGCCGACCATCCGGTGGCCTCACAGGGGTAGTCCAGAAGTTGGATCATGCTGGGGCCGCCGATATCCGTATTCACAACATTCAGTAGGGATATACTGAACCCGAGCCCGTTTAGACTCGTCATGTAAGTCCCGCTGAGAATCCTCACCGGTCGGACACCCCATTCTTCAAGTTGCTTGACGACTTCCGTAGTGATACCTCCCAGTTCGAGAACACTAACACCACCCAAGTTGTTCACTAACAGCACTACTTCGTTCGAATTCACTTCGAGGAACGCCCGATCCTTGTCGTTTTTATCAAGCAGCTGAGACAACATCGTTTTCACGAGCTCAGGAAGCTCGACTTTGGCTCGCCCGGACCCTGCCTCGTTATGAATGCCCATCCCAACTTCAACCTCATCGGCACCTAGACTTCCCTCGGCTTTAGGGTCGAGGGGCGCTCGGCCAGGGACGTGGACGTGTTCGAGACTCGCGCCGACACTGACCAAGTTGTCCGCCGTGAGCTTAGCAACTTTGCTCACTTGTTCCAGAGACGCCCCCTGAGCAGCCAAGGCACCGGCGATCTTGTGAACGAGAACGGTTCCAGCTATCCCGCGTCTGCCCACCTTACCACCCTTCTCCCTGCCGACGCCCACATCGTCGCCAACGACAAGCATCTCGACTTTCAAACCGGCAGCCTTGGCCTTCTCAACCGCCATTCCAAAATTGAGTACATCCCCGGTGTAGTTCATGACTGTCACCAAGACGCCCTTGTCAGTGTCGACTCGCGACATGATAGCCTTCCGCACCTGCTCCGCGCTAGGAGATGCGAATATGGACCCCGCGACAGCGGCAGATAGTAGACCCGAGCCTACGAAGGCTCCGAAGCTGGGCTCGTGGCCGCTACCGCCGCCGCTTATGATGGAGACCTGCGATGCATGGCCAGGTCTTCTATAGACGATCTTGTTTGCGGCGTCCAGTGCCACGGATGGATTTGTTATGGATAAGCTCTGCAGAGCTGCGTCTACCAGAACGGCAGGGTCGTTGATGAAATGCTTCGCCGACATGATTAATGTAAGTCGCAAGCGCCGTCACCTAGAATTCTCGTCACGCGGGTTTTCGTGTTGAATCCTGAGCACATGAACGAGACTTGAATACAAAGTATTTGTTTTAGAGGGAAGAAGCACTTAAATATTTTGATCCATAGAACTACAAGCAGTCTACTAGAAGTATAAATATTGGAACAGCAAACCTGGACAGAGAGGCGGGGTTGGTCAGTACCACCAGATCGTGCCGAATTAGAAACACGGATTTAATTATCCTGGGCCACAGTGATAGTTCATCTCCAGACGGACTTAGCATAGCTACATCAGCTAGAAATTCGATGCTGTCTCGATATTCGCTAGGTCAGATATGTACCCCAAGCAGTCGGGTTAAGACAATGAGGGGCTTAAGGCGTGACGACACCGAGGGGTATCGGCGATGTAAAAATAAGTGAGACCGCGAACAGAAAAACCCCCCCCATTGAACCCCCACTACGCCCCCATTCTACCCCCATTCTACCCCCATTCCATGGTATAAAATATTATGAAATCAATATATAACTGATTCACACGGCAGGATGATCATTTCGGGGGGGGGGGGGTTTCCCCCCAAAGAATTAGAGCATAAATAATGATAGAGATCATTGTAATTATCTTGGTGCTTCTAGCCACTCTCGCGGGGTATTGATGTGGATTACTGCGGCTTGTGCGCCCCGCGCTGTCAAGGTGATGTGGCTTGGTTGGTAGATACTTCGCATAACTATTTCGGCACTGCCTGGTAACTGGACACTTTGTAAATGCTAGAGTATCCTAGTAGTGTTTCAATACACTGGATAAAAGTATGCTCCTACGAGCGTATTCTATTTATTGGTTTACTCTTTTAGGCCTTTATTATAGTTTGCTAAAACTCAAGTGTGTCGCGAGACCTCGAAGCTTGATATACCTTAGACTAGGTAGGTAACCTTAGTATCTTTGTTAGAATGGGAAAAGTGCTTGCAAGGAGGTATTTTGAGTTTATTGGCTGATTGGGGGCTTGGCATGTACTAGTGCCGATTTCTTGATATGCCCCACGTACGATTATTAGAATTTAGGTGGGATTTAGGAATTGCTTGTGACGAGTGACTCAACTTTTACCAGCCACATTCAGTCCTACGTTGAACACATTAATCCGTGAGATATTACTCGAGTACTCATTTACCAATTAAGGAGAGATACGTATCGTAACAGCGTACGATTGGTTTTAACACCAGAGTTGTCTCCCTGCGCGCCCGATTTAGGACGCGCTGTGCTGCGACACTCTAACACCTTTGACCTCTTCGGTAACATATACGACCGGTTCTCGTCGCGCAGTGGCCACAACTCGGCAAATCGATTATGTCGACAACGACCAGTGAACCTCCACAGGAGGCGAAACCCAAGAGTGTAGAGAAGCCTCAAAACAGCCCAGCAAACGCGCAAGCCCCCCCTCCAAATGGCGAGTCGCAGCCCAAAGCCGAAAATGTGGCTCCCCCCGCAGCTCCCAAGCTTTCTGGTGCGGAACTGAAGGCGAAAGCAAAAGCAGAGAAGCAAGCGCGACGAGCCCAAGTGAGAGCCACCAAGGAGCCGGCGCCGGGCGGTGCACCGGCGCCCGCATCGGCTGGACAATCGGGTCATCCGCCCCCAGACTCGAAGGGAAACAAGACAAGAGGCAAACCAGATGGCGCTTTATCCGCTGGCTCGGGCGCGGCTGGGAGAGCTACTGGAGCTAGGGGATCTGTACCAAGCGTCCCCCCGAAACCAGAGAACTCGATACCAGAGTGCTTCAGTCACCTCACCATGGCTAGGAGGTTACCAATTACCCAGGCCGACAAAGACGTCCATCCCACAGTTTTGACTCTTGGTCAACAAATGGCCACTTTTGCCATAGACGAGAGCATTACTAGATTAAAAGCCACACTATTGGCTTTCAAGAAGGTAAAATTCGCATGTCTTATTACCTACTTTTCGAGTTGGCACTTACAGCCTCGCTAGGTGATTGATTCGTATACCACACCACCTGGAAACACGCTCGCGCGACATCTCACGCCTCATGTCCTAAATCCACAAATCGAGTACCTAAGCGCTTGCCGTCCGATGTGCTTTTCTATGGGAAATGCCATCCGCTGGCTGAAGTTGCAAGTCAGTAAGATTGACCCGGACGTCCCAGATGTCGACGCCAAGAAAGAGCTTTGTGCCAGCATAGATGCGTTCATACAAGAGCGTATCAACTTCGCCGATGTTGTAATTACCCAAAAGGCCGCTGATTACATCCAAAATGGCGAGGTGGTTTTGGTGTATGGCCGGAGTACTCTTGTTGAGCGAACTCTGCTTCATGCCCATTTAGTTGATGGCAAAAGGTTCGAAGTTATTGTGGTTGACGACCCATACGAACGACAGGGCCAAAACTTGGCTAGGAAATTGGTTGAAGAAGGATTTAAAGTGTCGTATAGCGGTGACTTCGGCGCGCTTCGGTTCCAGGTCAAACGCGCTGATAAAATTATCCTTGGCGCTGAAGGGATGTTCAATAATGGTGCGCTATATGGCCGCTGCGGCACGTCTGATATAGCTATAACTGCCAAAGACTTCGGAAAGCAGGTCTTCGCGCTTTGCGAAACCATCAATATCACCGACAGAGTATCGACGGATTCGCTCACATACAACGAGATTGACCCGGAAAGATGTTCCGGCTCTTCATTCAGATTACTCTATGACACCACCCTCAGCCATCATCTATCTACAGTCGTGACTGAAATATCCAGCTCTCAGCCGACATCAGTCTCATACCTACTGCGGAAACTCGAGGACTCCAACTAGAAGATGGAACTCATCGAAGAGATCATGAGTAGTGAAGGACATCTATGGATTGAGGATCTGAAATAGCGTCTGTGTATCATACAAGATCTAGAGGAGAGCCAATTTGCATACAGCACGTTATGCGGCGTACCCGTCTCAGGAGTAGGGATAGTAAAACCGGAGATCGAGGTACACGAGGATAATAGTGGAATTTAATGCGTAGACGAGATGAGAATCTGCTTCGGTTCGCAAGTAAAAGTCGATGTTGTCGGCTCCGTAGTTTTGATATTTTAATTCCCCTAGGTCATGTGTAATGAAGGCCAATAACGGGATATTGACCGGTTACAACGATTCCGCCTCGGCATCGCGGGCTGCTTTCCTCGCCCGCTTTTCTAGAATTAGTTGCTTGCGCTCCTCCAGCACGGCCGACTGTCGCTCGTCAACCCCCTGTAGCCAGTATCCGAAGCTTGCGCCGACACCCGCGAAGATCGGGTATGCCCATAATGAGCCCCTGTTGAAGAATGGTCGCATCTCGAGGCCGAGCTGCCAGAAGCGGACGGCAACGCCTGGAGCAGTTCGTCAGCTATACGTTACAGATCTAGTAAAGTAGCTTGCAATCGTCGAACGGGGCAAATGGCAGGCCCGAGAAAGCTGGGTTGTCATACCGAAGCCGGACCAGAAGAGGACTCTGTGCACCATTGTGGTCGATTGGAGGGGAGGTTCGCCTATATGGCCGATTGTAGCGGATTGTATGCGTGGCAGGCAGGTCGACGATGCCCTTTCGATCTGCAGTTGGTTGCGTTGGTGGTGAGTGCGGCGATTTGTCGGTAGTAGATGCTGTCGGCTCGAGGCAGGATGCTGTAGAATTGAAGGTTCCACAAGTGGCAGGGGTAATGGTTGCGCACAGACCATAAAAGCACAGTGGGCTACAGCTTAACCAGACTACTGCGTACAAGGACGCGTTGGACGTTGGAGGTGCAGGCTGAATTTACGGGCACATGCCATTACCTAGGTAGCATACCTACTAAATGGAGATCCTTACCTCTAAATTCATTTTCTCCTCAGCTGCGTCCTCAAGACAACAGTAATCCATCACCAACTGTCACAGCCTTCCCTTTCCCTCCATCCCTCCACCGTCATCAGACAGTTTTTCAGCGATTAGAGTGCTATACTTACACCGCAAGAAGAAATTGCATCGCAAGCTATTCGACCCTGGTTGGACATAATATCAGACCTGGGGCCCGATGGCCTCTTCGGCCGTTGCTATGACTTCCACAGAACAAACGCCCGCTCCCTTGAATGGAATTACGCCTGTCGTGCCGAGAAAATTCAAGGCTTCGGACCTCCCTTTGCCATCAACTACGCGGTCAGCGATCGAGGGTCTGGCGCACAGCTTCAAGAAGAAGGGCGGATACGATGCGATCCGCAAGCAAGTCTGGGAGAAGTTTGAACAGAGTGTAACCACGCCACTTCGCTTACGCTGTTATGCGCATAATGAGACGAGTGGCTGACTGTCACCACAATTAGGACTACGAGGCCCAGGTTACCAAATCAATTCTCGAAGTGGCCGAACAAGAAGTCGAGCGCAACCCAGCCCAACTCCTCACCCTCGAACGCCGCAAAGCTGCTGCTTTGATTGATGGCGCACTCGATCGCTCCGGCGTCTACCAGAAGGCCGAGGCTGTTCTTGACCAACTCATAGACGTGAAGGCCATAGAGGCTCGCATGCGCGAGCTGCGCCAGCTCGAAATCGGAGCTGAAAAGGCAGAAGAGGAACGAGTGCGTGGTTCCAAGACAGACGAGGAATACGCTGCCGAATCAACCGCAAAATTGGCCGCCCGTGAACAGCTTCGCCAAGAGATCCGTCTCAAAGAGAAACAAATACAGGAAGAGAAACTCAAGATCGAACGTGAGGAGAGAAAGAAGCGCGAGCGTGAACGAGAGCGTGAGATAGAGGCCGCCGAGGCAAAACGCAAGGAAGAGCGCGACGCTCGTCGGCGAGAAAGAGAAAAGAAGGAAGAAGAGCGCCAGCGTGACAGGGAGAAGGAGCGGGAAGAGCGCCATCAAGCCCGAGAGCGTGACCGCGGTCACGATAGAGATATCGATCGAGACGCCCGACGCAGGTCTAGATCCAGATCAAGGTCACATCACAGGGACAGGGACAGGGACCGCGATAGAAGTCGGCGACGTGACAGTCGCGACAGACGACGACGTGAGCGATCCCCACGAGAGGAGCGTGATCACAGTAAAACAGAGGACATCAAGAAGCAACTTACAAAGGAAGACCTTGAAAGACTCGAACAAGAGGCACTCGCAGACCTTCTGCGTGAAAGTAACAAGGATAATTCTAAACCGCTCGAGATGGAGATCGATCAAGCTCTGGCGCCGCCTCCTAGAAGGATCAAGCCTGCCTCTGCAATACAGCCTATACGTCGTGATTCTACTAAGACATCGGATCCGAAGAAGGCTCCAGAACCAGCAAAGACCGAGTCTAGAGACTCAGCAAAAGATCCTAAGGGCACTAAGGAAACAAAAGATGGGCCGTCCAATGAGTCTAAGAGTTCCCTTCAGCCTAGGGAGATCAAGGATACCAAAGATACCAAAGATACCAAAGATCCTAAAGATCCTAAAGATTCGAAGATCAAGAGTGAACGAAAGCCCACTCCCGCCCCATCACGAAATCATCGGGATCGATCACGAAATACCGGAGTTGATCATAGAGATCGCGAGCGAGCTCGAGAACATAGCCGTTCACGTGGCAAAGGTGATGAGCGAGATCGTAGTACATCGCGCTATCGACCAGCCCGTAGAGAGCGAAGCAGATCACGAAATCGCATAAGGGAACGAACACCCGAGAAGGATACCTACAGGCCCGGAGATCGCTATAGAAGCCGATCGCCACGATTACGAGACAGGGATCATAGAAGTCGCTCAAGGACGCGGCCTGAGCGGAGAGACCGTAGCCGCTCGCTGGACTGCTACAGACCTGAACGTAGAGAACGTAGCCGTGTCAGAGACGAGCGTGAGAAACGGGCCCGGAGCCCCTCAAGGACACGCCCTGATCGACGAGATAGTCATCGGGATCGCTCTCGTTCTCCTCGGGATCGTACAGAGAGACGTGATAGGAGCCGCTCTACTCGGCGTGTACGTAGCCGGGAGAGGGACAAAAATAAGGACCACGATAGTGAGAAGCCCCGCGACCGCGCAGGCATGGAGGGAAAAGAACAGAGAGATCGTGGCCGCGAAACGGCCGTCGAACACGAGAAAGAACGCGGAGACCACGACCGCGACCATGATCGGAAGAGCCGTTCTATATCTCGACCAACAACGTCCAAGGGACCTGCACTGAACGACGCTGAGACATGGAAGCAGAGTGAAATCAAGAGGCGTGAGCAGGAAGCCAAAGCATATCTCAAGGCACAAAAGGAAGCTCGCGAAAAGGGCCTACCTATTCCCGGGCTTGATGATAGACGAAGTACCGGCGACCGCTCCCCCGAGGTCAAGAGATCGCGTATTGGTGATGAGATCGATCGTTATCGTCCTGGAGAACGTGATCGAGACCGGGACCGGGACAGGGAGAAAGATCGGGATCATGATCGTGATAGGGGGGAGCCTGACAAGCGAGGAGACAAGTATCCTGAGCGAGACCGGGACCGAGGTGACCGTAATCGGGAGGAGCGACGTGACAGAGAACCTGAGAGAGACCGGGATCGAGATCGTGACAGTCGCCGTGAACGACGGCGAAGTAGAAGCAGAAGTCGCAGTCAACGCCGCGAGCGTGAGCGCGAACGCAGCCGAGACAGGAACCGAAGTCGTGACCGTGACAGGGCTCGTTCCCGTTCCCGAGATAGACATCGTGACAGGGACAGGGATAGGGACGGCAACCGGGATCGGGACCGGGCTAAGGAGAGGGAGCGAGATAGAGACCATGACCGGGATAGGCGCAGCCGACGCGAAAGAAGCACATCTCGCCGAGATAGGCGCAGACGTAGTCGGAGTCCCTGAGCCATATCGGACAAACGGGTTCCTTGAATTCGGTACTCAGCATTTAGAAAGACATGATCATGATATTTCTTATTATTACTGTGTACAACTATGTAATATTGAAGCGACTAATGGGAAGAAAGAGACAGGTAGGCATGTGCGAAGGCTCTCAATTTGCCTCCCGTCAAGAAGCAGGTCAACCCTTGACGTGTATCTTGAGCTTCATAAATCGTCTCTTCGTCAGCTATGAAAAGAGAGCCGCATTGTAATGGGTATACGGTTTGCTGATGGCATAATCTGAAACGATTATCTGTTCCAATGTTTGAACCCGAATATAGCATAACAATAATCATTGTCGTAATGCTCAGTAATAGCTGAATATAACTTTCAGTCTGTGACAATGAGGCGACTCCAAGTACCAATTCATCGCTTCCCATCTTGAATACAACCGTCGTCGCCTTCCACGACTCGTATCATACACGGTAACATTTGGTTCTTTGCATCTCTTTCACGTAAGGATTTCGGAAGCTCGGTAATGGTAGAGCTCAATGCATCCACAGCGGCTGAGTGAATCCACCTTTCAAGGTGTGAGGGACCGGTTTTGGAATAGGCGCCTTGAGCGCCTCGGTAAAGTAAAGTGTAATATTCAGGGCCTACCTGCATAGCCCAGCCCTACCTATCTCGATCCTGAAGGACCTTGAGATCCCCCGACCTGAGGTAAGACCTGGCTTGCCTGGCTGGCTTGAATCATCCGGAAACCGAGCTGTCAGTCAGCTAGTTAGTCGGTCGCATATGCAACAATTAAATCCAAGCATGTATGTATGTCGATCCATGCGAACGGAAAAGAGTTTGCAACCAAAGAGGAATGTTAGGGTCGAAACTCATTAACGTGCGTCTTGATGAAACAGTGTGAGACTGCCGTACTGTAAGTTGCAAGGCTTGGCAACAGCTTATGGGTCCCCCGATACAATTGAGTGTCAGCCGCTATGCTATGCTTAGGTACCTATTCATGCATGCATGCTAAATAAAGTAAGGAGCCTGGCTTACGAGGCCTGCTTAGGTACACTAGCTAAAGCAGTAAGTAAGTTCAAGGTTATTCAACCAGAGTTCTATCGAATATTGGCTGTAGTTGGAATCTTTTAAGTAACTCCCAGATCTGTCTAATATGTCGGACATATAAAGCCTAGTTAAGGATTGTTACTTAAAGTCCGCAAGGGCAAATCTTACATCATTACTACGGCTCCCGTGGCCTTTAGTGGGTCATCCAACACAAATCACGCCCACGTTGCCACCCCATGTAGATACACTAGAGTACGTGTACACCTAGGCTACAGCTATGAAATGGGATGATTCTGGTCAATGCCCTGTTCTGGGCGGGTATTCCCTAGGTATAGAAAAGCGGAGTGGGCAGCGTCTACGATGAACCTAAAAACTCACCCCACTTCCTGTTAAGGCAAAGGCTGCACGTAACGGGCGAACCACTAACAGTCACTAGGGCGGAGGTTGTCGAGGTTTGTATCAGTCGACCCCGGCACGCCCCAGCCACCACCGACGAATCCGGAAAGGCCAAACCAGGTGCCCAGATTGCTACGACCCTAATGATTTGCTCGGGCGCAGCGGGAGGAGGCTACCGCGCCAGCTCAGCATACCTACGTACCTACACCACTGGTAAAGTTACCTAAGTGTACCGTACCTGCTGTGCTACACAGGCTACACAGGCTAACACAGACAGCATTGACAGAGATCGAGACCGCTTCGACGTTTGTCGTCGTCCAACCTGCATTGCTGCCATTGCTGCTTGGCCATCCCCATTATTACCCCAATCCCACCAATTCTCTCTGTAACCAGTCACATTAGGTACCCTCTTCGCTATCGTTCTACCATTCAGTTACTCCGGTTCCTTCTCCAAGCTGGCTTGCTTTCTTCCCTCACCTATTAGTTAGTATATACTAAACCAATCGTTTCAAGCAGGTCGCGAAGCTATTCGCTCTCTTTTCCATTGAGTTCTCTGCATCTTGCATCTTCTTTTCCTCTTCCTTCTGCCATCCTCATCGGCGCCATCGCCATCGCCATCACTGCCTCCAGTTCAGCCCAGGCCCAGGCCCTCACACCGACAGCAAACGGGCGCAAACTCACCCTTACCGACACCCTTACTGTGGCATAGCGCAGCCTCTATTCCCTTATCGCCGCCACATTCCACCATTTATCCCGTTGGGCCATCGAAGTCGTGTGACCCACGACGAGAACCCCAACTACGACAACCTCGATTGTCCCTCGTCCGGCCTAAACAATATCCTCGTATCTTCGAAAGACCTGTTGAGCAGTTTGACCCCAGCGGTGTTATCCTCTTCTTTCGCTACAGCACCGTGATATTCGTCCTCGAAAGGACCGCGGCCGAATGACTGTGGCAAATCGGCGACGGCAGCGTCCCAGCTTTGGATCTCGCTCATTTTACCAGCAGCACACGATCCCCACCAGCCCATCATGACGAGTCCTCTAGATGGCATCGTCATTGGACTGCTCTCGTCCTTTGGCTCTGCCGTCATAGTAGCGGTCATCTTCCTCGTCATCTATTTCTTCCGCCACACCGCATCCGGTCGCATCTTCCTAGACCGTATCGGCCGGCCCGGCGAATATGATGATGAGCAGGCGTTCGCAAGAGAAGAGGCCGAGGCCCTGGAGACGATGGATGATATGCAGAGAACCGAATACCTCAGAGCAAAAGGTAGCCTCTCTTTCCTTACTGTTAGGGACATGAAACAATTCCTCAAACGCTATGTTATATTCCCAGCTGACTAGTTGTCAGCCTTTATACAGGGAAACCCACCCGAGTCGATCCAGACGGACATTTCATTATCACAATATTTAGCTATTCAAGAAAAGGGCGTATCGGCATGGGAGTTCGAGCCGGAGTTAGAAATCGCCAACTGTTTCGTCGAAGCCAGGACCGAGATCGAATTCTTCGACTCCGAGTGTACAGTCATGAGCAATTTACCTGTACCCAAACAAAACGAAGTTTATTACTGGGAGGCAAAGGTATTTGAAAAGCCCGAAACCACATTATTAAGCATCGGAATGTCTACGAAACCCTACCCGTTATTCAGACTTCCAGGTACGTGTGTCGTATATCTATGTGGCCCTGTTCATAGCTTAACATCGTCTTCAGGGTACCACAAATATTCTGCTGCCTATACATCTACAGGCGCACGGAGATATAATCAGCCCTTCATGCCATCGCCATACGGGCCTCCGATCGTTCAAGGTGACGTTATCGGCGTCGGTTACCGCCCTCGAACTGGTACTGTTTTTTTCACACGCAATGGCAGACGGTTAGATGACGTCGTGCACGGTTTGAAGTCGCAAAACTTCTTCCCCTCGGTTGGTGCCAACGGCCCCTGCATCATTCATGTCAATTTTGGACAGGCTGGGTTTGTCTTTATCGAGGCCAACGTGAAGAAATGGGGGCTTGCGCCTATGACTGGCAGTTTGGCACCGCCACCACCTTATGGGAGCGAACAGGGTAGTATCTTACTGGAATCTGGCCGTAGGAAGGACGAGACTCCAGGATCACCATCGCAAACTCACTCCTATTCACAGTCATTTCAAACATATATCAACCGAGGTCCTATACTGGACTCCGGTCATGCTCGAACGCGCAGCGGCAGCTACCGAGTGCTTCCACCTACCAGTCCAGGACCGCAGAGAAGTCCTACGGATATTTCTCTAGCACAGTTAGTCCCAACGGATGAGGCAGGCGAAGGGAGCAACAGCGGCCATGGCTTTGCGCCCTCCGGAGATCATGTGGTCAACATCGCTGGGCTAAGCCTGCACGAAGCTTCACATCCACCACCCGAATATACCAGTCCCGAACATTCCGACGAGGATGGCAGCGGTTCTGAGAGCGATATTGCTCCGTTAATCAGGACTCCAATACGGAATCGGGGGGCTTCTGCTGCCGCACTCCGCCCGAATAACCCCCCAATTCCCAGTTATAGTGATGCTGTGCGCCAAGGCGCTGGTAGGGATAGAAGCCGAAGCGATACGAGTGCCATGCAGAGGCGGGGCGGTTATTGAGATTGGCTGGCTTTTTCCATCAAAAACGTTGTCTGGAGTTCGTAGGCGCAAGAGGGTTTGGCATAATCAATGTTGTGAGAGGATCGAGCACCCTTCAACCAGGGAATCCGCACAAAGTGAATTGTCAGGGTGGGAAATGCTGCCAGTCTATTGTTAGAAATACCCGGCTAGCAAGACATATTGTAGCCATCAACATGAGATGCGGCGTTTCGGGTATTGTCTTTTGTTGAGATGATTATTCTTAACCGCTTTGTAACCAGTCGTGGCTGTACTCTTGGTGGTAACAGGTTTACGACGTTGCTATACTACATAGATACATTGCATTGGAAGCCCCGGTCTATTGGTGTTAGGGTAGGTGGGTGGCTTATTTAGTAGGCGCACGCTTCTTGTGTCATTCGTCGATTCAATGCGGAAGAAATATTCCTCTCGCCATTATTTTGTTAGGTGGTTTAGCTGAGTTATGACTTGCTGCGCGAGAGCTTGGGATCTGTTTCGAGTATCCGAAGGTAGACAGACGGCTTAAGGTGTTGGGCGTTTGGTTTTATCTTCTTGAAATTAAAATTCGTTGTTCACGACGTATGCTGCATGTTGGGGATGTTATTGCTCCCCCGGAGCCCATGTGACGATACTACGTAATTGTGCGTCTGGGTTGGTGTTTGATATCTACATAGCTTATTACAGCTGATCCGTGCAACGCAAGTTGGTGTCATTCATAGGTTTGGCTGGAAGAGCTGCTCTGTCTGTATGTATGTATGTGTGTATCGGCCTCGTTCCACAAGTACGGAACTATATATATATATATATGCTATGAGTATCGCTAAGAGAGGGAAAGCGGTTGTAGCATTGTGACGGTGGCTTCGACTTGATGATATATAAATCACTACTACTGGACGATGGAACGCTCCGTAGCAAGTTATCGTGCTTCATATTAACCGCTGGGTAGCTAGCTATGTCAGACACACCGTGGCAGAAAAGACCTTGCTTCTTCGAACTTAAGAGACAGCAACATATGTAGAATTGCACTCTCTGATTCTCGAATCGCGGTTCAAGACATCATATACATTGGCATACTAGGGTGTGGCATATAAGGTAAGGTATATCGCTACCAGCTACTCGTATAAACACTTCTTTGGAACTTAAGATGATAAGCCCTTGATACTCACCCCCAACCAACTTAACAACTATTTGTTGCGATGCCCGACCTGTAGGTGGCTCGGGGGTGGCTGGCACATAGATGACTACTGTTGGACTTGAGTAACATGCTGGTCACTTCTGAGAATGTACGTATTCTTAACACAACTGTCTCAGTGTCTTTCCGTAATTACAAGTCGACGGTTGTCATGATTCCGGATATCTCAAACAATTTTTTCGAAGAAGACATTCGAGATATACGACAATATGAGAGGTCTAGCGCCTAAAAGTAGCTTGTGTAAATAAATGTTGATGAGAGTTTTGTTCTCCCGATGATAGAATGAAACACACATTTAAGCATTGGATATGGTGTCGACTTTAGGTTTGTGACCAACTAGATTACATGGGTAGGTAGCCTTTACACTTCTCACTAAGGTTAGTTAGTATGTATGTTTAATAGTACCCAACAAGTTTGAAAGGTAGACAGGACTATCTAATTTTATGTCATATTCGAACTTGCGCAGGTCTTCTAAGCGACAACACTTCATACAACGTACATATTGTTCCTGTGCCTCCAAGTCTCATATAATTACATAAGCTCACTATGAAGCGAAGCTAAAGCAAGCCTCCCTTCGCTTAGCTCCGATTTCGCAAATTCCAATCCCCTAGCAAAGTTGATGTACCCAATTACAACGGCAACCGTCAATTGTCGATTTGGCGCAATGGTAGCGTACAGACCTCCTAAGTCTGGGGTTGCGGGTTCGAGTCCCGTGATCGATGCAATGCGGTCGGCTAACCAGCTGAAGCCAATCTTTGGGCGAATGGTCTAGGGGTATGATATTCGCTTTGCATACAATCTGCTGCACCTCTGGTGTTCACAGATATCCTGCTTGCGAAGGGTCCGGGGTTCAAATCCCCGTTCGTCCATTACTTTTGCTGAGTAAGATGCATTTTAACTCTTTTTTTTTTTTTTTTTTTTTTCTCAGCACTTGGTATACTGTTGTTGTATGACGCACAAGATTCTGTGAATATTGAATACATGAATCGATCATGGCATAATTAGAATATACAATCACATGCAGACCAGGAAAGACTTAAGCATTGCATCGCTAAACAACTATCATGTTTGTTAAATTGTTGCTATTTTCTATGGTGCCCAAGGGTATCTCTCATATCTTCGCAAAATAATATTGATAAAGTCGTCCATGATCTCTCTGTTGTCCGTCCAACATCGCTAAAATGACAAGATATTTAAGTCTAGTGCTATGAGAAGAGAGGAGTGCAACGGCTCTTAATTGGCCGAGAGCGTCCAGTCTAAATTCCCTTTCGTAAACGCGCTCCAGAATCCAAATGGTTAAATTGCAAAAAATGGTAATTCGTCTTCAAATATCCCGTCGTTTTGTTTCCCGGTAGTTTTTCAAAAATAGTTACAAAGAAAGAAGGTTCTAAAAAGGGCATCGGGGTCATGTCGTACGCTGAGAATCATAAAATATGACATGCTGTGCCGTCTAACATCGCGTAACGCTGGGCCCGAAGCCGATTATCGTAAAGTCGTGTATAAAGGCCATGGGGCTAAGTCGTAACTAATACAGTCGAAGGTTCAAGTAGTAGTATGATGAAGATTCCGAACAGAATCCGCACAAAAGACGGAGTTTTCGCGGTGTTGAATCATAGAAATCCGCCTTCGTTCCCGAACACACCGATACTGCCACGCCACCGACAGCGGTCATCAGGAGTCTGGGTTCCACGAGGCGTATGTGTGTCGTAATCGCCACTGCCACGATTGCTACCGGTGCTGGCGTTTGACTGCACAAGAAGCAAACTACTCGTACCGCTCAATCGTTTCGCAAATTCGTTGAAACTGAGATTCTTCGCGTCCGAAGTCGAATGCCGTTTCTCGTGAGCTCGCCGCATCGGGACTCCTTCTGGCACTCTTGGAGAAGATGACAGCATGTGCAACGGCGGTCCATGAATGTGAGGTTGGCTATTCGTCCGTTGGGCTACCGGCCGGTTTCGTGAGTGTGACGTGTGCGGCCGTAGAATACTGCTCAGCCCAGCTTCACTATAGGTCGAGTTGTGGCGATCCGCAATGAAGTGAAGCGCCCTCAACGAGGCATCCATTTCGTTATGTTCATCGTAGTGTTCGAGGGCATAATTATCGCTATCGTCATCGTCGTCATTTTCAGCTTCCCTGCCAAAAGCATCCTCATCGCTGTCATCATCATCCCATGTGCTCTTCAAAGGTTCTTGCGCTGTTTCTCTCCTCTTAATGGTTCTTTGGCGATTATCTGCTTCACTCATGAGTGCCTCGAATCTTGCAAGTGACGTAAGCTTCTCCTCTCCAGCAACCTTTCTATCAGATCCTGGAATACACCGCAATTGGAAGGCCCGGTCTAAAATGGTCTCACGAGGTGCTATGCGAGGGCTGGAGTCTAGGCTAGGTTGACTGGGGTCGTGCGAGGAGCTGATGCTGGCGCGGGCCCTGACAGGAGAGCTCAAGGCAGAAGAGCGTCCTTGTGACGCTGTCCATCCCTCTATGAACTGCTCTGGATGCTCGTCCAAGGTGGAAGCAGGAGAAGGCAGATCGGAGTGCTGTAGGTTAGTGTAATGTTGCTGCACAAAATTCATACTAGCCTGGGCCATGGAGCTCCCGTGAGAAGAAAGGTCACTCTTGCGAGAGCGCAAGCTAGGTGACTCAGAAGTATATGCTGAGCTTTGTTCCCGTGTCGATGGGCGAGTTCTACCGGATGACCTAGGTTGCAACTTGGACCGCAACTTTCCCTTCGCACTAGAAACCGGTCCACGCTTTTCGACAGTATCTTGTATCGGCGGAAATGGGCTCACGAAGGCTGGCGATGTTGGACTGACTGGGCTCATAGGAATGGACTGCTGGTGTTGCATGAGTGACTGAATATACCTTGCCCAGTCGTTTACGCCATACCGCGATTCCTCAGTAGCAAGAAACCATAGCTTTGTCGGACCAGAATCTTTGTTCGTGATTAACCCAGTAGTACGGCTCGATCGACGTTTTCGTAACTTGTCGGTTGCCGGATCGGGGGAGATTTGCATAGTTAGAGTAGGGAGAAGATGACCTTGCTTCCGGTGGGCAATATGTTGCACTTGGCACTCCGTTATCGACGCAATCGAGTGCTGAATGATAGGCTCGTAATCCTCCTATGGCCATGTTAGCAATGCAAGGTAGACATTCAGATCGACATTGCACACCTTAGACTTGTATACTGAAAAGTAGAGGGCGTCCGCAGGAGCCTTCTGCTGCGATTTCGAAGACCGAACCCCCACATCTCTTATCCGAGCAGTAGACAAAACCTGGGAAAGAGAGAGATTCGACGACTGGCCTTCTTTTTGGTGCTGTGGGCCAACAACGATATAACGTGGCTAGAGATAGAATCAGTTAGCATTCCGATGAAGTGAGATGAGTGCGCAATCGGTGATGGTGGCTACCTTCCAGACAGGCTTTCCAATAATCGGACCCCGATCCGGGGGTGCAAGAAGAATGCCCTCCATGAGAATTGCGGCTACTTCTGAGTGTGGTAGTTATTCGTTATTATTACGCGGTGAGTAGCGCAAAGCGTTCTTATCAAGCGCTCGACGTGTGATGATCCGCAAGCAGAGAGGCTGAAGTCTTTATTTGCTATCAAAACATCATATTGGCTGAGGAGCGTGGGAGGCAGCGCCAGGCAGGTGACCAGCTTTTGTTCGAGGAACAAAAGAATTGGGGGTCACAATGCAAGGGGTGGTTTTAAGGGAAACGGTAGGCAACTGGTCTTCTCTAAGAGGTCGGTGTCGCCTAGATCCGAGAATTCAATTCGTCCCCAGTGATATAGCGTGAAATACAAAGAGGGAATAGTCAACCGCCTTGCTTGTAAGGAAGCGGTGGTGTGAAGAGGGAGAAAGGTAAGATAGTAGCGTATTGTAGTTGTAGTACTTTTGCGACGACGCAAGGCTCACTTCCTTGGCGGTGCGTTTATCCTTGCACATATTATTAAATTAAATTTACTGTACTGTACTCAGTACTGTTATTGTTCATCTACCTACTGTAAAGGGCGCAACGGAGAAAGGAGGCCAAAGGGTGCGTAATGTATTGAAGGAGTCGATGTAACTCCTGAAAGCACCATCTGGTCATGATGAAATGTGGGAACGATGCCGTGAAATAATTGTACCTGGCCGAATAGCTAGACCTAGAATAGAATGGTTCTAAGAGCAGCTTGACTATACTCGGCTATAAACGAGGATTGCTCTAAACTCAAAGTAGAGAATTTCCGATGACTTGGCTTATAACTTATGTGTACAGTGTATTAACAAAGAATCCATGGGTCCGGCAGCTGGAGCCTCTGGGAGCGTCGAGCCAGGTTCAGGGGTATCCGGGGACCTACACTAATATAGTACACTGCAGCTATCTAGTAGTGCACCTCTTTTCCAGATTTTTCCAGATAATGTAAGCCGACCCGAGTGATTGTACTGTAGGTAACGTAGTGGTAAATACTACACTAACTGTGAGCCAACGCTACTGCGCACAGCTCTTTTTCGCAGCCAAACAGGACGCTTAAGTCTTGTGACCAACCCTCCTGAGTAATTTGCTCGCAACCTATCTGTTACCGAGCAAGCCGGGAGATGCGCAATGCAACATAGCGGTACCCGATCAGGACCCGAGAGCCCGCGAGCTGCTTTAGAACTCGACAGTCATAAAACCCCCAACTTTGGCAGGCTGGATAGCATCGATGCTTGTTCCAGCTCGTCAAAGCTCTCAGGGCGATACTTGCCATCCAGGAGAGGGGGGAAACCGAAAATGTACCCCTTGACCGACAGCTGAGAACTACTGGAAACATCTAGCCTATCTCGTATGTAGTATAATAGATACATACAGTATATAGGTAAAAAGTGTACAGTACTGGGAGTATCACTCTCACCTAGTATGGATTGTTTTGCATTGAAACTCGGTATACTAACGTAGATAGTAAATTGATCTATGGATATTAGGCCCAATAGCTTCTCCCAAAGCGAACATGCCGAGATGCTACTTCGTCGACACATAACTTGTAGTGGTGTCGCGCCAATGCCATAGAAACGGGGTGATCGTGAGATGAGGATGCGTATGACTATAGCCTGTAGGTAGTCAAATGACTGAGCGTGCTAACATGTTAGGCAGTGGGAAAACAATAAGCAGCAAAAAGGAGGGATGATGGGAGAACCACCGCCAGTCCAACCATGGAGTACAGTAGGCCGCAGGTAATGCGGCCATTCCTTCGAAATTGATAGAATGTCACCCCAAGTGCTTTCTACCCAAAAGTAACGGAGATGGAAGCGTGATCATGTTTTGAATCTACTGTATATAGCACGCCCTCATATGGGAGAGGAAAAGGCGATGGATGATGCGCCCACGCCGGTTTCGCCAGTCGTTACCTATATATAATGTATATACACAGATATAAACTAGTTATACAGTTGTAATAATGTAGTTTGTCTCAAAGTCGAATTCTCGTTGGTCCCTCGCAATGTAAGCCCGCGTGGCGTATATGCGTATACTAGGTATAGTTGTTACTACGCTGTGTTCTAGAAGTATAATCCCTGACACTAAGGGTTGACCGCCATCCATGACTGCAGTAGAACCTTAATTATCAATGACAGCTCCAATCGAGGGATTTCTGCTTCTGAAACATAGGCAATTACTTTACACTATTCTACTGTACGGGGTCACACCCTGTAAAATATCCGTAAGGGTGCGCCCCCAGCAAAGGAAAAGGGGAAAGAGATGTGCAGAGCAAAGCCGGGATCAAGGTTCCCGCATCCACGCAGTGGCGGATGGTCCGCCTAGCCAATCTCAGCGTCCTGTCTGCGCAGCGATGTCACAGACTCATAAGTACACTACTTAGTATACACTACACAGTAGTGTGCCTAGACCAGGAACTATTCTAGATCTAGGTACGCAGTACGTTATTGACCTCGCGAGAATAACTCGTGGCTCCATTTGGGGCTGGTTATCTTGACCAGAAAAAGCAAGTAGTAGCAGGTTTCTAACTAACTATTTATACATAGATAACCCGGTGTTTTGTACTTGATCATTTACCTATATAAAGTCTTATGGATAATGGGTACAGTACAGTACTTCCGGGGTATAGAAAGTGGCTGACGCCACTACAGTTACCTACATAGTAGTGTCGCACGAGGATGGTCAGAAGAAGACTGGATAGGTAAGTAAGTGTATTACCTAGGCAGCTGGATTTGGTAGTTTGTGAACGAGCGCTCTTCACCGGTTATTCACATTTGAGCGCCGTTCTTATTCATATCTGTACAGGTCGGTTATGAGTCGGATGATGCATGTCTTACCAGTAGAGAGTGCGGTGTAGAAAAAGGTGCAGCCAATTTTATTGAGCGGTTAATGGCTGATACTGCCTTACCTGGATTTGATGTTTCAAGGTACTATGACATGCTTCATCAACGGCTTTTTCCGTTCAAAAGACTCAATGAATAAGTCAAGTTGGGTGATCAGTCAGGGCGATCAAGGTCGTATACAGTACAGGCACGAGAACATTGTGCCGTTGGGGCCATCCTGAAATTCCCACATTCATGATATAAGTACCCGGTTCCCGCCGCGCACACCCACGACTTGGTACGCCTTGACGAAAGCAGTGTTAAGGTTGCAGTGTGAAGATCAACCACCGATTCATATATACATGCAGGATATATAGATCGCCTCCTATAACACATCAAGGCAACTAAGTAAGGACGCCGCTAATACCTACCTAACTTATAAGAGACGACAAAAGGACAATGCCAAGTTGTATTAGGACCCCATGAGGTCTTCGAGTTGTTAACCAGCCAGTTTTAATTCATTGCTATATTTTAATTAGTGAACACTAAATAATGATCTGAAACTTGTACCGGCAAACGGTCCCCAAGTAGGTTAGTAATTTCAAGACACCATTCATACCTTGAAGACACTTGCCTATACTAGTTAGAGTGGAATACTGAGCTGAAAGGTAGTGCAGTTACGAACAGCCAAGATCAACTTATTTCTAACCGTCTACGAGCGACCAGTAACTTATTGGCGATCGCTACAGTGACGGTGTGTCGGTGGCAAGATATTGACCTGCTTCGCCAAACAATTGGCCGCCGGACCCGAAGCAAAGTTGCCGGGTCCGGATACATTAAAGCAGGTATATTGATAAAATATTATGAGTACAGTTTTCTTCCCAAACACTACAAGGTACCACGACCACCACTTCGGCCTTATTCATATCTCACGAGCAGCAAATGTTTACCCTCATACCTAGATCAAGACTTTGTTGCATTCCTGCAGCGGCGATCATGGCCGAGCCTTACGCATACAAAGAGAGGCTTAAGGGATGAACGTGTTTAATGTGCCTTGCATCATGCAGTGCTTGGGTAGCCGGCCAAGACGCATGTACAGCGCCGCCTGGATATTATATTACAACGGGTGCCCCTAACATATTTTATTCTCTTCGAGGTAGGATCTTAAATCCCATAGTTTTTACCTATGGTAAAATCTCCTTTTAGCCCATGATCAATATCGAAAACGAGTCAGGAAAACCATCTAGACCATTCTAGGTTAGACTATCTCAACTGACATGCTACTATGTACGCGAATGAACAAGACTGGATGTCATATTTGTACACTGTAAATCGCTGCACCTCTGGACTGTACAGCCTCTCCGTAGCAGTGTCCGTAGTTAATTGCTCGATTGTGGTCCACTCTTAAATACCTATGGTTGGCGATAGCCGTTGACGCCACAACGGTTCTGTTTCCCCTGAATTCTCGAATATGTGTGTTGTCGAATCTGATCAGTACCCTAGTCTACGTATATACAGTACATCCCGTCGGAATAGCCAATCAAAACGCTATTGTGTAAGGTACTTAGTGTTGAGCCCACTTGATCTACTTTAACTACCCTATTCGTGTTTGGACCCTGCGTTCTAGAAATTCGTTTGCGTTCTTAATATACTGACTGATATACAGTAAATAATCTGAGTAAACGAACTGTACCATACCCTAGTTTCTCCTGCAGACATACTGTACCAAAAAACGTGTCTGATCCAGGTCTGCACGGCGCAGCCTGCAGTCATTGATGCTTGCAGAGCCTTACGACGGCTCTGACAGCGTATATAAATAAGTACTGCAAGGATTGATCAAAGCGAACCGAGAAGCCATAAAAGGGGTCCGGAAAGAACTCCAACGCACACCAGGATTCAAATTATTATTTACAAGTCTTACTACAGCAGGATGGTTACAAACGTACATTGGACTGCTCACATCTACCTGATGCCGAACACGAATAATTGATGGTGCAGATTCGGAGAATACCCCTAGCAACTACCGAAAGTGATCAGAAGGGAGGAAAAAATTATATAAAATGCAACGCTACAGCTGTACCTAATGGTGAGATGACGTTGACTCGATAGCGAGCCTTTGCCACCCTATTCCGACTCACCGACTCACCGACTATTTGCCTTTGTAGTATATTGTCAGCAAGCACATGAATACCCGGTCTTATCACTTTTGCTGACGGAGCCAACTGATAACCATGGTGGACGAGAATGCAAAACGCATGTTCTTTCATCAGTGTTATTAAACGTTTCGCCGAAGTGGCAATGGTTGGGACTACATAATGCAGTAGTTATGTAAGAATAACTCTGGGGCCTTGCGCCATTGGTGCTTGCCAAGCTCCATCTGGATTGCGACGCACCGGATGGGAGGGCGAAAATAGTATAGAGCTCCGTCCGCCACCCAAAGGCGGGCTCGACGCCGGGCTCGGCGGGCGTGCATGATGCTGAGATGGGATCTACAGTTGATCTGCTGGCGCCGCTACCGAAAAGCCCCTGCCTCAAATGTGGTGTGACGTGTGGTAGGACAAGACTCTAAGTAAGTATTAACCCAGCCTACAGTATCTTCAAAGCCGAGGGATCGGACGTTTTAGTTTAGAATGCGATGATTCTCCTGCGGATGGATGGAGTGCTGCCGACCTAGACAACGTGGTCGCTCAGCCAAGCTCCTAAAAGATCTCCCGATCTATGCAGATCTGTTTACCATTGGAGCAGATGAGACTCACGTGGCTACACTAGCACCAAGAGTCATCCGGTTTAGCAAGCAACCTCGCCATACTAGTACGCTTATTCTCGGATTTCTCTAGTCCACGAAAGGGCGTCAAACAGTTCGAGGGACGTATGGCGTCTAGCTCGAACAACGAGTGGCCGTGATAGGTAGCGGGCAACTTTCTATATCGTACAGGCTCATATCCATCCTTATGCCAACTATTAAAATGGAGATCCTATTGGGCTCAACCTTATTGTCTCCCGAGTGAAGTAAGAATTCTACAAACAAGTGCGCTTAGTTCTCATCAAGCTTTCGCCATTTTTGAAGTCTTGCATTTCCACTCGCGCAGTTGGAGCTCATGCAACTCCGCTTTAGGCTTATCATGTATCTTGCGCTGAGTCACTCGCAGCTTGACGTATACCCCTAATAGCAAGGATTCGATACATATCTCTATCGTAAGCATTGTAGTTGTTCATTGTGCTCGTAGGTCTATAATAGCTGTATGAGTGGCGGTGTCTCCTGTGAATTCCGTGCCTAAAATCAAGCGGACTGAATACATTTTACGACCAACCTGAACAGACTGAAAGCTTCCAAGGCAAAAATTAGGTGCTTAGCTTACCAAATCCTCTCCGGTTTCCTCGGCTATATCAAATGTAAGCGATACCTTTTGCTCTTCGGGGGGGCCGTCCGTTCTCAAGTGATCCCCGTCCCAGCGCCTATAACCTATCCGGGTTGGAAGTTCACATACGCGTAGGGGATAATTTATCGTGAAAGGACGGCGAATATCACTATCTTTCTATCTCAACCTAAAGAGTCCGCGAAATTGGCTCTTTACGTACCTCTATCTCCCCTGTCTACTCACCTTTATAACCCTTAGGTACGATGCATGTTGGCCGCCAGAAGCCGATCCAATTAATCTTTAAATTATTACACCACTCATACTTAAGATTCTAATACTTAGGTCCAGCTACCCGGTCCTCCGTGGCGAGTTCTTTTTTTTTTCTCCCAGTCCCTTTCGACTGGGATAACTTTGGTATTGCTGGGCATACATATTTTTGGCTTAAAGTATCGTTCGATGCTGTGCCCTCTTCTAAGCTCCAGTGTCCTTAACAATCCTTTCAGAATTACCCTTGAAGGTAGTTATGACAATAGTTGCAGGGTAAAATATCCAGGGAGCGGGACCAGAAGAGGTCATGGCTTATGCTCAACGTGGTAATGACGAGGCAATAACAAAGATACTAGCACTTTGGACGAGAACTACCTAAAGCGGTCTTCCGAAGCTCTCGGAAACTAAAGCATACTGCCAGGATCTTGTATGTGTATGGGGGTGTATAGACTCTTATTGTTGCGCCAAGATCCAAATACTTTCGTAGACTAGTCCCTGACTATAGTTATACATATACATACATGTTGTTGGTTTTGGGTGGGGCATCGTAACACATAAAATTGATAATATTTCATCTCTATGAGGGGCTCGACCACAACTCCGAATGGCTGATATTCCATATGTTTCGACCTCTACGGCAGCATTTGTCACATACTCGAGGAGAATTGTTGGTCGATAAGGACATGAATTTTCCCGTATAAAGTAGGAAAGCAATATAATCAACTCTTTGGTGAAGATATCTGATCGATGAACGGTCTATACTAACGTGATACTATCTTGATTAGTACAACTAGTGGAACACGAGTTTGAATATAAAGGTTGAAGAGTTGGTGCAAAAGCCTCCGGGGCTAGAGGCTTTGGGATCCGAAGTTGGAGTCCCTTATAATTACCATGTGCCTTTATTTAAACCCCACCTAACACAACCTAAACAAGACTACTATCAAAGGTTGCTGCTATAGTTCTTTAATTTCTGTTTAGGCTTGAAATATATAGATCCCGATAATTTATTATGATGGTAGTTCTAACATATTAATATGCTTATGTAGGGGTGCAACTGCTCACTTCCCGTATAGAGATAGGCCACAGCCACATGCTTCTATAATCACATGGGGCTCAAGCAAAATGATGAGGACTCTGCTGGGCAAACTGGAAACAATGAATTACTCGCGAGAATACCCATCTAACTAGTTGAGGAACGAGCACGTATTGGAGTACAGATTCTTGCCTGTCCTCCCTCATCTTTCATTCTATTAGCAATAGGCAGCCTTATATATCCGCCAGTTCATGACGGACATTATTCCAACATTTTGGAGAATACTTTGAAGTCCTAGCATCGTAATGCAACCCTACCATCTTCATGCTCGTGCAGTGTGAGTCGTACATCTCCGTCAATGCGCTGGTTATCCGTGCCAGCATTAAAGTTATGAGCTAGGGTTTTAATGTCTTTATCCCGAGCCGTGGTCGCACGCAGTATCAGAGGCATAATTAAGTCTCCGCAGGTACACTTTGGGATACAGCCTGCCATGCGTTCCCCAGAAGTGTAAACCGCGTCCGTTTCCAGAATAGTATCAGTACTACTGTAGATATGATAAGCTGCAAAATCACTGTGCTTATGATGATGATATATTCCGTGCGATGCTGTGGCAGAGGACATTGAATAACTGTGGTTATAGCAGGTGTCCTATTCCTCAAAAATGCGGGTAACTAGTCGTAGTATGCGTTGATGATAACAGTGGTTATAAGGGCTTGCCATGTTGTAGCAGGGTTGTAATTTGTAGCCTCAAATATGTTGTTTACAATGCTACCAGGAGTTGGATGCAGATCAACCTTGATCCGACTGTTGAAATTTCCGAGCGAGTTGTGAGTTTCTGGAAATGGAGTTTGAAATAGATCAGTATCAATTTCAAAAACTCGGTTGGCGTGATCGTCTATAAATGGTGTCCAGATCAAACTGTGTACGAAGTCGTAAAACTCGCCACCTAATGGCTCTTGATTGTTCCAGGGGTCAACTGTCGCAGACAAACGATCGACTCCAACAGTGGTATTATAGTACCGTTCAAGGTACTTGGTATTATCTGGAAGCCTTGTTCAGCGACGGATGCATGTTGCTGAATGAAGTATGGATATCTTATCACCAAATGGAAAAAATAAATATGTTTTATTGTAACTAGCTGAAAGGACTCCACGTGCTTTTAAGATCATTCATACGTTTGTCGATAGACTCGCGTTCCAGTCTGAGCAAATAATTTGTATTGAAGACATGGTAGCCTCTGCACGGCGTTCTCTATAAGCTAAAGTAGGGGGTCACGGGCCACTCCCTCACGAGCCACCCTGATTTTCATACAAACCAATAAAATTTTGAAAATTGGTTTAAAAGTGGAGAAAACGCTAAAAATAAGCGGGTTCTAAAAAAACAAGTAAAAAGATTAAAACTATTTACAATAAAATTTTCTAAATACTACATATTTTTTTATATTTAATAATACGGTGTTATTATAAGTATATTTTATTTTATTATTTTATTTGTTAAATTTCGAGAAATCTATTGTTTTAAACAGGGTGTAAAACTTTAATAAAAGTAGAAACCTATAAATGTTTTAGTATTTTTAAATATAACAAGTTATAATATATTTTATTTAACTTTTTAATTACTTATACAATTTTCGTTTAATTAGTTATTTAATATAATAGCTATAATTTTAAGTAATATTTTTTAAAAGTTTACATACAAAATTTATACAGTTTGCGCACTAGCTTGTTTTACATACAAATTTTAGTAAAAAAAACACTATAAATAATAGTTTTATTATTTAGCTATTTTGTTATATAAAATATTAAAAATAAACAATAATTATTTTAAAATACTTTTTATTTCGTTTTATTTAAATAAAATAAAATACTACTATATTCTTACTTTTAATCTTTTATTAATAGCTTTTCAAAAATTACGTTCTGCTAAAATTTATACAGTGCTAACAGATTTGCTAGCAAATTATATATAAATTTGTTAATAGCATATTTGTTATAACTAAAGTATTTATTTTAAAAATAAAAATATATATAAACATATTTTTTTAAATTTTTTAATTAATAAACATTTATCTTTTATAATTTAATCAAGTCTTCACTTATTTCTCCGATTTTTATCCGCTTTTATATTAAATAGCCCCGCTTTTTACATTTGTATGGCAATCACGTACAGTGCAGGTGGCTCGTGAGGGAGTGGTCCGTGAGCCCCCAGTTTAGCTTACTGCCGAAGGTTGATAAGCTTCCTGAGCCCTGATCTGTAGCACAAAGCTTCTAGCTCAAGTAAGCCATTGTGGCTCTCGGAATAGAGAATAGTGTCATTTGAGATTTCAATTGTACTCTAACGGAGCCGTCTTGTGGGATGAAGAAGAGGTCGAGCCAGACGTATCGAGTCTTGGTTGGAATTCTTGTATGCTGACGTAGTAGATATCCTATGTCGAATCGATCGTTTTGTGGTACTTTCCAAGGAATACCAGCAACCTCCACTGGCTGGTCCTTTACTCATCTACCCCATGTGTGGCTAACGACAGTGTAGTCTGGCCGGAAACCGATATTCGCGGTTCTGACAGTTAATCGATAGTGCGTGTGAAATAGGAAATATGGAAGGTTGTCAAGCCCATGCTTAGTAGTAGTCTCGAGCCAGTGATATGGATTGAGGACATGACCGCGAGAAAGAAAGCTGTCAAAGGGATTGTCAGACAATCGCGCCTCTATATCACTGAAGAACGATTTGGTACGAGCCTACTGGAAACCATTGTCGTCCAATAGAGCGCCATTACGCGAGCCCTTATGTGCCTCGTAGACTTTCTATGCCATCTTCTGGCTGTAAGCCCATTGTAGAACTTCATCCCTCGCATCGCGGCGTTGGTCCACCGCGATTTCCTCACTCATAAGATCGGAACCGTGATCAAATATAAATTCGCATCCAAAGAGTCAGCCCAATGCCTCGTGGTATCGCCGCCCACTCACCTCTGCGACTAACGGTTCAATAACGTCGCCTGTAGGCCATCGCTTGAGTTGAAGGTGCCGTGGGAATGGTCCCCAAGAATCCCCGAGCCACTCACATAAATCTAAAACCGCTTCGAAATTGTCGCAAGGCCCTAAATTCGCTAGTATTGCAGACTGCGATAGGTGGGCTTCTTGGTATGACGCCGTCCACTATTCGTACAAGACGAGGAATACGTGCTCCTGCAGATCCGACATGACGGCCTGAATACGGCTTCCAGACGAGTGATCCGTTGTCAAGACATGAATGAGGCGATACCAGTTCGCGAGTCTTTGCGTGTGTCCGGAGTGGTCATTACTGAGAACAGAGGCAGGAACCCGGCCAAGGACATTTCCGACCAGTGCACCAAGGGACTAATGCTCCTAGGGTGTCGACGTTCATAAATTGGATAAAACGAGGACTGATATAGGAACACAGTAGATGCGCAACATAGACACTGAGTGCCTTATTAGAACGGGAGGCAAAACCACCGAGACCACCGCACCGCTACGATGAGTCCACAGATGCCTTCGTACCGAGTGTTTAATATTGCATCATTACGTTGGATGTTAATCCCCTGGATCTGGTAGTTAGGATTTCTTGCGCTAGGCCCGCAAGGTCTTTACCTCTGGGCCTTAAGAGTAGATACAAGAACAGATGGAAAGGTTTATTGGAGAACAAGTGGCTGCACAAAAGTATACTACAAGCCTTGGCTATCGATATATTAAGTGCCACGTTCGCATACGCCCAAAAGTTTACGACACCATCCCCTACCGTTGCTAAGCTGGCCACGAGATTATTCGAATCATATTGGTGAAGGACAGCCACAGGTTTCACAATGTTGTATTTACCCTATGATACCTACTCATCTGCCTGCCTCTGGGTGTGTGTGGGGAAACCCTGTCATGGCTCAGCGCGTTTCTAAGTAAACTGTTAAATAGGAGTTTTCATGTGACTCCCACTCTGAACAGTAGCCATATTTTGCATGCCCAGATACTAAGGTATAAGGTTGTTGGTCCCTATTATTACTTAAGTCCTAGCTGGTGTGTGGCTTGAAACACCTTTCCAAGAACGGGATTCCCTGTTTGGCGCATGTGTAAGTAATCGAACCAATCAGAGAAAGAAACGGTGCCACTCAATGACGTACTGGATCGGAGCGCCACACCCCCCAAGTCCTGGTTCAACCCAGCTGTAAGTTGCACATGTGCACACGTAGCTACTAAGTACTTAGCTAGCAGTGGGAGAAAACCTGCTGATTGACTTGTGAGATCATAGGCAGCTTTAGATTAACTAGTATCAGAGGTAGTACAATAGGCACATTAAGACCCAAGACTCCCCAGGCTGAATAACTATCCCATTTCCATACGTGATTCAACGAGAAACTCATCCATCATTTCGCATCAACATCAACATCAACATCTACTCTCTGACAGCGAAACATAACTCACTAAGGATATCTAACAAATCCCTGGAAATACCTTCAGTAAGTGTGTATACTTGCACCCAGCCCGATAACCAGACTATGGAGAGCCCAAACCACTCTCAACCAAGTAGTTGAATCAATGAGCACTTACTGACACGAACCATAGCAATGGCCGACACAGCGCCCAACAATAAGGAGAACGAGCAGAAGAAGCAGACGACGATGGAATGGGCCAAGGAGAAGTACGGCGAGCAATACGAAGCCTGGATGCCGTGGATCGAGGACGTGTTCCTAAAGTACTTCACCAAGGACAACAGGACAAGCTACGTCGCCCGAGGTGCGTCTTTGCCTTACCTACCTACCTACCTACCTACCCCGAAGTCGTCTCGTTCTCAACTCACCGTAACTAACACGTAAAAAACAGACGGACTCGACAGGACCAAAGTAACAGGCGTCGCCCAAGTCGACGCGCTCCAAGACAAGACGAACGACCTCGCCGCGAGCCAGCTGGGCCAGGGCGGGTTCCTGCAGCCCGTCGGCGACTTGGGCTCTGCGGCCATGAAGGCCGTCGATCCCCGTGGAAAGGATGGTGAGGGTAACAACAAGAACAAAGACAACAAAGACAACAACAACAAGGGTTCCGGTATCCCCGTCATCTCCAGCTTGGGCCTGTAAAAAGGGGAGAGCCCATTGCCTGTTCGTCACACTGGCCGTGGTGAGGGATAATGAAAGCTCACGGATCTTCATGGAATTAATGGTTGTAACATAGTACGGGAATTGGTATCGAATGGCAATTGGGCACTATGTGGATAATGGAAAGGCGTTATGAGGTATAGGACTTTGATCATCTTGAAGTGATCTGGAATGATATTACGATTCCTCCCTGGCTGCTATAATTTTCTATACGCCGTCTGAAAGTATGGGACAGGATACGAATCACGATTCTGCCCTCTCTGTTTCGAAATGTTGTTTAACATGTTACCACATGTAGACTAACGAAGCACAATTCCATCAGTTATAGTTCGAAATTGTACGTCTCATTCATTTCGCTTTAGCTATAGACAAATAGCAAACACGTAAATCAACTCGCCCCAATGCACAACATAGACTTCAAGCGTAGGGCCTAGGAATCCTACTCAACATCAAGACCCTTATAAACGCCAGAACAAACTGGGACCGTTTAGGGATCGAAAAAGAGAGCGTGGGATAGTCCACGATAATATCGACTCAGAATGAAGATCTAAGATGCGGGATAGATAATTGTATAGGGTCTCTCTAGAATGGAAATGCTCTAGATTGCAAGTGAACGATGCCGAATACAAAACATATTCTAGTCTAGAGATCTAGGAGGCGCGGGACTCGACTGCAGATTTAATAGCTGTAGGAAAAGTGGTTAGCCTTTGTCCTCAAATTTTCTACATGGCGAAGGGGACACTAACCGTCACAAGTAACTTTAGCGTCGCCGAAAAGCATCTTAGTTCCAGGCATGTAGAACATGGGATTTGGAACATCAGCTAAAGAGAGAATTCCGTCAGCACACGTCTCAATATTGTCAGCAGGTTAGGGGTATCTTACCGTAACCAGAGGCCATGCCTCTCTTCATGACGATAACTTGCTTGCTCTTCCATGCATGCAGCACAGGCATGCCGGCAATAGGGCTACCAGGTTCAAGAGCAATGGGATTCACGGTATCGTTTGCGCCAATGACCAGCGTAACATCCGTCTCGCCAAAATCGTCGTTGATTTCGTCCATTTCCAGCACGATATCATAGGGGACGCTCGCTTCCGCAAGGAGTACGTTGCATTGCCCTGGCATACGACCAGCAACTGGATGAATGGCAAAGCGTACTTTGATCCCCTTTGATCGTAACATTCCGGTAATTTCACTAATGGCATACTGCGCTTTGGCCACGGCCATGCCATATCCCACAACGATAATCACGTTTTCGGCATTCACAAGCGCTTCTGCCGTCTCGTCAACGTTGGTCTGTACTATGCTGCCCTCCACCTTGTATTCTGTTGTCGTGGGCGCCGATATACCACCAAATAAGACGTTGGTGAGCGATCGATTCATTGCAACGCACATGATGTAAGAAAGAATGGAACCAGAAACGCCTATGAGGGCGCCAACTGACGTTAGTAACGGATTTTCCAGCATGAGCCCTTCAGCCACGAGGGCAAAACCACTGTACGCGTTGAGAACGGTAATGACGACGGGCATATCAGCTCCACCTATGGCAGCTGTTGTAGTGTACCCCTTAGCGAAGGAGAGAATCGTGTTGGCTCCTAGCGCACAAGCAGCGATCATAGGTGATCCAGGTGCCATAGTGACAAAAGCGCCCATGGTCGCAATATTTGTGGCAAGCATGCCGGAGTTGAGTGCATGTCTTCCTCGGAAGATAAGGGGCTTCGATGACATCCTCCCAGCCAGCTTCATGAAGGCTACGATGGATCCGGTAAAAGTAATACCACCTATTAGTACGCCCATGTAGGCTGTCACTAGATGCAGAGTGGTGATGTCGTCGAGATTACCCATGACACTGCCGATACTTGTCAACACTGCTGCTAGACCAACAACCGAGTGAAGCGCAGCAACTGTCTGAGGCAGATCCGTGGGAGTAATTCGTTTACCAATGACAAGTCCAATGATACTACCAATCGTAGCGAGAGCTCCGAATTGGGTGAGTACCTCAGGGCTAAAGCCAACAGCCAGCAGTGAGGCTAGTACACCCGAACTTACACCAAGAATACCGAGCAAGTTACCCATTCGGGCGGTAGATTGAGCAGCCAAACCAGAGAGGGAACTGATGCATAGTACGGAGCTCACTAAATAACCGGCTTGCACAAGACCAGCGGCACCCGTTGAAGCAGCTGCAAGGAAGCCACCACCAAAAAGGACACCGGGTATAGCCCACAGCCAAGGGTACTCGGGAGGGTCAGTCGGTCCTAAGACATACGTCAGCACGCGGTTTCGGAACATGGTAAATGAAACGTACTCTTGAACATGTCAAGCATTCTTTTCGTAATAACAAATCCACCGGACACGTTGACGAAGGCCAGAAGGACAGATGCGGCACCAAGGGCTTGAGGAATACTTCCTGGAAGATATCCTCCTCCCATGACAAAGAAGCCACCAATACCAACCATTCCTATATCCTATTAGATTTGATAAGACATCGTGTAGGTCATACGTACCAGATATAGCATTAGTGACACTCATCAATGGCGAGTGGAGAGCGGGTGAGACGCCCCAAACGACACGGTATCCGATGAGAGAGGCGAGCGCGAAAGTGAAAACATTCCCCATGAAGAGCGGCCCAGTCAATTTACCAAGGGCGACGGCAGTGCCCATTCCAGCAGTAATACCTGCAACCTCTCGTGACGTCTTCTGGAAAGGCGTCAGGGCGACTACTGCTTCCTCGGGTTTGGGTGCGGCTTTGGGCGTAGGAGTAGGTGGCGGAGCAGGACGAGGTGCGGGAGGTAAGATGTCGCCATTCAGGGTCACAATGGATCCCCGGACTACCTCATCGCTCAGGTCAACTCCAAAGGACTTGTCCTTAGGTGCCATCGACAGTAGCAATTTCACGATGTTGTTCGAGTACAGCGTTGAGGATTGGGTAGGCAACCTCGAGGGTAAATCCGTGTAGCCTGTGGGGTCATAAGTGACAGTCCATTTCTCACGGCATATACTCCTTACCAATAATTTTCACATCATTGTACGTGACCAGTTTTCCAGGTTGTGTCTTCTCACAATTGCCGCCTGCTTCAGCCGCTAGATCCACAACAACAGAGCCGGGTTTCATAACATTTAACATATCTTGGGTGATTAGTTTTGGTGCGGGACGACCTGGAATCAAAGCGGTGGTGATGATGATATCGACATCCTGGGCCTGCTCTTTGAATAATTTCATTTCAGCTGCAATGAACTCGGGAGACATTTCCTTGGCGTAGCCGCCTGCTCCAGAACCATCTTCTTCGATTTCAACTTCGATGAATTCAGCACCGAGAGACTGGACCTGTTCACGAGCGGCGGGCCGGGTGTCAAAGCCACGTACGATAGCACCCATTCTCCTGGCGGTAGCGATAGCGCTCAACCCAGCAACGCCGGCACCAATCACCAACACCTTGCATGGTGGAATTTTCCCTGCTGCGGTGACCTGGCCTGTTAGAAAACGACCGAAGTTATTTGATGCTTCGAGTACGGCTTTGTAGCCTGCGATGTTGGCCATAGAACTCAAAGCGTCAAAGACTTGAGCACGCGAGATACGTGGAACCATATCCATGGCGAACGAGGTCACCTTGCGTGCTGCAAGGCGTTCGACAATATCCTTGTTCTGGGCGGGCTGCAGGAACGAAATGAGAGTTGTACCCTCCTTTAGGCGGTCGATTTCTGCCAAGTTCGGGCCACGAACTTTTAGTACGATGTCCGAAGCACCCCAGACGGCACCGGGTTCAACGATGGTTGCACCCGCCTTCTCGTATGCCTCATCGAGGAAGCCCGCCTCAACACCGGCACCTCGTTCTACGACGACCTTCCCAAAGCCCTTCTTTTTCAAAAGTGCTACATTTTGAGGTGAAATAGCTACTCGACGTTCGTTGGCGAACGTTTCGCGCGGAACACCGACGGCGAGGTTGGCATAGGATACCGATGGGGGTTCGACAACGGTCGAGTACGAGGTGATTGGGATTGTTCTAGCTGCAGGAGTCGGGTTGGTAACAAAGGGCTGTCTCGGCGCTGCATGCAGCACGATTGGCTGCTTCGCATAGGTACTGTTCCATTGACGACGAATGCTGCTAGCGGTGGCGGGAGCGTGAGGCGTCAAATCTACGATTGGCGTTGTCCTAGCACCAATGACGGAATTACCTAGGAAACGCGAGATGGCTCTGCGTGTCAGCTGCGGTGTCGCGCAGGGAGGGCCATGATTAGCGACCAGCGCCGGGCGGGAAAAAGCAATGGGAATCATGCTGGCGATATCGAGCAGCAACAGCCGGGGGCCATGCAGTCAGCGACAGAGCCTATACGATCTCCCACACCTGGTCAATACGAACTGTTACATCCCAAAATCAAAGTCAGGAAGCATGGGAAAGAGGGAGAACGGCGGGAAAGGAAAAGCAGAGACAAGTGAGGTCAATAATAATCCTGTTTTGGAGGGGGCATCTGAACTTAAAAAAGGAGAGAGAGTTTCCCTTTAGATAGACCGCAGGAATTGGGGAGGCGGAACAAGAGAGGAAGAGAACCGCAAATGAGACGCCATCCCGTCCATCCCAACCCATCATCTATTACCAGTACAGTACTACGACTGCCTATCAGTGGTACCGACCCCCTTCTTCTCCCAGCTAGCCTACCTGTATGAGCACGATAAACAGCCATGTGCGAGTCCACGCGATCACCAACTTTAACGCTTGTTACCCGTCTCTGTACCCGTCTGTTCTTCCCACCCAGTAGGATCCCTGCTAACCCCCGCATCCGGGCGGCAGACGGCTGATCTGGGATGAGTGGATTTGGCAGGTCCAATATGATCCCGGCCACTCCCTTGGGGTATCATCGCTGCGGTGCTTTCGGTCCTTGCAATATAGCCGTAGTACTTGTGAGACGCTGTTGCTGTCGTTTCTTTAGGCAGGTGAATGCTACATAAATGATGCAAACTGGAATAGTTTGGAGGTTTATGGGTTGGGTCCTATAGCTCGCTAGTGCGCCACGCTAAAGCGCTGGTGGGGGACCCCCATATTTTGGAACGCGGGGAAGGTGGGCCAATCCAGGTCCTTTTCACTCCCACGCTCACCTGATCATCGGACCAGTAGACACTTAGACGAGTAGAAGTGACGAGTAACATTTCACATGCAACTATACAATTGGTTAAAAACCTTTCGATTATCTGGTATGAAACGAAACCGACGGTGAATGATAAACGAAATATCAGTACGGAGTACGCGTCTTCTAACCGGGGTCGTTAAGCAATCCAGACTGGTGAGGCGAGTGGTCGATGGATCAAGCTGGCGATCTTTTACTATGAACCGGGGGATGCCCACTGACGGCCAGGACCGTTGGATTGGGGGATACAGACATAAAGAAATCCAGACAGGCGTTGGGCAAAGCTTCAAGGTATAATGCCGGAACATCATTGAATTCGTAAGTCGGCTATTGGTTGGGGATATGGCGAGAGACAATTTAGTAGCCTCCGAGGTTTGAAGACCAATAGAATCTTCTTATAGCGTGTTCAATTGAAAAAGTGGCCTTGTCACCTGCCTCCAAAACTCGATATGCAGCCCAAATATGAGGTTACACCTCGGTGAGACTCGAAGACCGGTTTAATACTTGTGTCTGAAACAAAGAGTGTACTATGTGGTAAAGCCACCCTTTACCTAGAACAGAACTTGGATAGCGAGATTTGGTTGTAGCGCGCTTGACGTTCGTTGGTCACTACCTAGTCGAAGTTGAGTAACACTCACTAGCGCATATATGGCAATTCCCAACCCTGTTTAAGCGGCTCCATATACCCAAGACATTGATGAACTTCTTTGACACTTATTTCTACATTGTTCAAAATCTAACGACCGTAGGACGTGCCATGGCTCCGGCTGGCTTGTATACGAAGTAGGTGAGCTTATGCTGCAAGAGGATACCTAAGCTTAAGAATATCGTTTGCGCCTTTACTCGAAGGCCACCTCGGGTGAGGTCTGGACTAAGGAAGTCAGAAAGAAGTTGTAGTTAATGGGAAAGAGAGAAAGCCCTCTCCTGGCCATTCCCACAAGAATGTATTTAGAAAATCGGGTTACCTTGGCTGTTGGGACGAAGCTGAAGTTACAGAAGCGATGACCCTCCGTTCCTTTCTCAGCAAGGATCAGGAGGGTCTTGAGAGAATAGTAGCAGCACAGGATTAAGGACAAGCTGAACACTTCAAAGCCAATTGAAAATAGAAACAAACAATTGATAATTGCAGGCTGATCGAAAGAACTGACAAAATACCCCATAGATCAGTATATGTAAAGATCAAGCGTGTAATGATGCAATTATTATTTCATTGAGCTTTTCTCTCTCTCTTAACCTCGTCTATAAATAAATGGTCTACAGTAGTTAGTTAACTGGGGAAGGAAAGGGAGCCCCACCATAGCTTGACGTTTGGACCTATGGCGTCACCACCTCTGGTACCTTAACTAATCTGTCTAAGTCCAACCAATATCCGACTGGTCAGCCCATCGGCTAACCTTGTCCTTTTCAAAAACTCAATTGCTCGAAGTATTAGCTTCTCTTTCTGAACATCCCTCTTCATATCTTTAACATATAATCAACCTAATTAATCAATTCTATACCTAATAACCACTATTAACGCCCCTTCTCCTACGTTATCAACCTTGTACGTAAGCTACTAGCTCTCGGAGGGAGATAATAGCGAGATAAAAAGACGCCGGCTAATAACGCATCCAGCATTTTTCTCCTTCAATCCCACAGCTCAAAATATCGTTTATAAGCTAGCATCATGTCGTCCGTCACTAGAGTTTTCGCCCAGCGGTCCTCCGCCCTACGGATCCTGACGAGAAGACAAGCCATGTCCGCGCGCCCGGCGTACATCTCGCCCTTGACAAGAAGAGGGTACGCGAGCGCGCATGGCGCGACGCAGAAGACGAGCGAGATGCCTTGGTAAGCACAACAAAAAACGAACCCATCTCACCACTCCACTCCTCTCCTCATTACTCTCGGCGAAGCCCGAATTCCCGCCAAGCCGGGAACTGTCGGCCCTGTAGCTCCGAGACTCCCGGCGGACGAATTCGCGCGAGAGCAGCACAGCACAGCACAGCACAGCACAGCACAGACAACGTCGCCAGCTAACACAGTCTCGAAACCATAGGCTCCTGAGCTCCGTGGGCGTCACAGTGGCCGGCGTCGCATTCTTAGTCTCCAACCACCCCAAGACGACCAGCGCCGCGCACGGGCCCAAGTCCGCGGACGCCGCGATCGAGGCACACGTAGAGGAGGAGGAGGAAGGCGACGACAAGAGCTCCGACTTACATGAAGATGAGCAGAAGCAGGAGCAGAAGCAGCAGGAGGATGAGGGGGAAGAGAAGGAGAAGTCCGAAGACGACGCGCCCAAGGGCGCAGCAGACTCCAGCACCCCAAGCAAGGCGTCGCAGAGCGGACAGAACGCCCCCCCACCGTCTGGCGACAACGCCGACCTAGCGGCCAAATCGGACGAGAAGAAGCAGGGCCAGGAGGAGTCTAAGGAGGCGGTATGCCAAATTCCTCTCTGATTTTCTTAGTCGCTTCCCTTACACATTTTGTGACTATCGTTTGCGTGATCTGAGACTGATGAACTTCTCCACAGACCAGGGCGGGCGAAACGAAGGCAGCGACCAATTCTTCCGAGACACCTAACAAGAAGACTCAAGCCGAGGACTCCCGCGAGGATCCCCAAAAGGGCGAAGGCGAGGCCGTCCAGAAGGGCAGTTCCAAGGATTGATTTACGCCTATTCGTGATTGTAGTATAGTGTATGTGTTGTGTTGTAAGGATTCGTTTGCATTCTCAAGGGAGATATTAGCTCGCTCGGGTCGAAAACTCGAGTTTTAGGGATAGTGATCTGGTTTTCGTTGATTGTAGCGTTTGCATATTCTAAGTTCCCAAACCCGGGTAGGGTGATTAATAGACCAACATCAAGACACGACTTGCAACATAGCTGGCTCACGATCTCCCAATAAGAATGTCACCAAATTTGGAGGGTTTCGTCATTCTTGAATTCTCTGTTCTCAATTTAATTCTCAATTTAATTTGGTTGTATCACGCACCACAGAGTGCATCTCGTTCCTAGCTTGATTGCTCCACTCTATCGACTTACACGAAACATGGGTCAATGCCACCGTAGCTAGTTATTACAATAAGAATCTTGGATAGACTCCAGATCTCCTATGTTTTTCTGCGAGTCCTTGAAAACCACAAAATATGAAGTAATCCATTCTAAGCAACCCAAATGGTGGCAGCTATACATGCAGCACATCTGCAGGGGGCCATGGTGTAACTTTGCTCCCTTCCATTTTGACGCCTGAACGTCCATATACCATCCGATACTATGCAAATGTGGTGGAAACGCGTAAGCTCTACAGCTACGCGGAGAGGATACAAAGGAAATTTAGTTATATGCCTTGGATGCTAGAGTTGAATTTCCGTGGTGCCTGCCAGGTCGATGTTATTCCACAATCATCTAGCATTGAAGATGCCGAAAACCGGTGTCCAGCCGAAGTATCGGAATTGTAGGATGACTTAAGCGAGATGTTCCGCTCGTGTGATAGAAGAAACCTTGCAGTTTTGGAAGATAGCCTATTCGTGGGCGGCCGTTCAATTCGTAAGAGTGTGACAATTATTCTTGCTTACGGCAGCGTCGAGCACGCGTGTAGCTGTTGTCACGGCCTCAAGCTGGCATTAATGGGCTAACGCTAGCAAGACTGGTAGAGCAGTAATGGCTCGCCAACATTTTCGATCTCGGGTATTGTGCATTTCAGATCAAATGCTTTAGATAGAACGATCTTGAATATCTATTTGGAAGGTTAGTACAAACCGGGATCATTGACTCAAGTATGCGGCGACGGCTATGATACCTTTTGGACGTTGATACTATGGCTGGTACTGCTGAATATCAGCGAAGCACGCATGGCCTTGGCGAACCGTCGTGCCTGGAACACTCGTTAGCAGAGAGCAGGGCTGCGCTTTGATAAGTCAGCATACCTGATTGGAGATCTCCTCTTGCTCTTCCCGCGAGAAATTGACAAAATGGTCGTACTTGGTACCAACCAAAACCGGGATTGCTGTCTTGTTGAACCCCCGTCCTTGGCGGTACCACTCCTTGATGCTGTTGAGCGTGCTTTTCCTTGTCAGGTCGAACATGAACAGAATAGCTACTGCATCGTTACAGACAAGAGGCAGCATGTTGACGAATTCTCTCTGGCCTCCAAGATCCCATATACTGAACGTGATTTCGGTATTGCGGATGCTGATTGTCTTCTCCATGAAGTTGACGCCAAGCGTCTGGATATAGTCTTCGTCCCAGCTGCCTTCGACATATTTCACCATCAGAGACGTTTTGCCGATCTGTGCGTCGCCTACCATCCCGACCTTGATGACAACCTGGTTCCGTGAGCTAGCCTGGTCAGCACCATTGCTACCGCGGTCACTATACGCAGTTTGCCGATCGCCGCCGGCGCCGGAGAGACCAGAGGGGGGTCTTGATATTGACTGTGCATGAGAGGTGGACGGAGGCGTCTCGTATCGCGCGTTGGGATCTACCTCATCGGGGCTTTGACTATTCGCTAACCCTGCGTATCGCGTATTGGGATCTACCTCATCAGGAGCTTGACTGTTCGCTAACCCTACGTATCGCGCATTGGGATCTACCTCATCGGGGATTTGACTGTTCGCTAACACTTCGTCAAGGGAATATGACTGTTGATGGTACACTTCATGACCATTCTGAGTGGGCAAGGCATCAGGGGCCTCTTCAATGCCGCCGAGCGTGTCTTCGAGGTGGTCATGGGGCCCGGGAAGGGGAGCAGTGTGGAAATCTTGCTCCATCGTAGGAAACGCGTCGTGAAGCTGGTCCGAAGACCCGACGATAGGAGTAGACGAATCCACGATGAGAGACCGCCCTGGAAAATGCCAGGGACAGAGTCGGTCGCCGAGATGTTTAGCTTAGAAGGTTCTCGTGTCGTCGGGATCGGGGGTCTACTGAGGTCTCGGTGTGGGGCTGAACCTAGGGGTTCGTATAGTAGTAGTGGAATTCGTGATGGGGCTTCCCGTAAACGCCGAGGAATGTTTCACGCGTGTTCTAGGCGCCTGAAAATGCGTGTCAGTAAATCTAGTAGCCTTGGAGTGCAAGTGTGGATTGGGGCTTGGTGCAGCAAGGGGTGCCAACCAGGCTCTGGGCTAGAGCTGTACCTCAAATTGAGCTGCTCCCGAGACAAGACTGAGTGAGAGAGAAGAGGAAAGGGAGGAAGAGGGCTCGACGCGTGGTATGCTGAATTCAGGTCATGCTCGAACCCAGAACTAAGGAGAATGGGGGCAGGCATGAAATCAATGCCGAACGTACCTTGAATACCTAAAGTGCAAAAGAAAGAGGGAGTGTCGGTAGTGCATGGGATGGGATTGTGACGCCGACTCCCGTTTCTAGCCTAGACGCGATCAGTCTACCGGAGGTGGTTTAGAGGGAGATGGGAGATGGGGAGTTGGGAGTTGGACATACGGTAAGTGGTGAAGTTAGTTATGCTAAAGTGAAGGGGACCCACTGGCTTATAATTATTATTCAATGCTTGGAGGTAGCTTACTTTAGGTATCCTTGCTGTAGTTAGTTACTTGATCCAGCGAGGGCGGGGCGGTGGTTTGACGACAAACAAAACGGCCAGCCGGAGCTGCTGCGGGGGACAAACAAGTGAGAATACGGCACACAAGACAATGGAACTGAACTGATACTAGTTAGGTCTGTACCTAGACAGGTAGAGACTACTACCTGTTTGGTAAGCTGTAGATTCCCGAAAATGACAGATGCGTGGAGGTCAACATAGGCTCGGCCAATATCGTCAAACGTTTTAACGTTATACCCATGCATGCCATCGCTTTGGCGCGTCAGTTAATTAGTTAGTATCTGATTGAACCCGTTTACTTCTATTCTACCAATGAGACTGAAGAACCGCAAACACGATCACAACTACCCCCAGCTACGTCGAATCGACCAATTTGATAGCGCATGGCTTTCTGTCCTCGGAATCCATGTTGCGTGACAGTGTTGTCATTTGTTACGTTGGATCTAGGACCGGTCGAGTCAGCATTTGGCGTAAATGTAAATGGACGAATGAGATGCTAGAACGAGCCGGATTCGACCTGCACACCAGACGCGACACGCGAGGTGCCTCAGTTACTTTATTGTCTACTTAGTGCAGTGTATAGCTACACCGGCTAGCGAAAATGTGTCAGTTAGACAGCATCAAGCCGGATGTACATGATTCAGCGCAGATAATCCTAGCTCGTAGACATTCAGCAGAGAACAGACGATAACTTGTTGTATCGTACAGCGCACGACGGCGATCAGCGCGCCCATTCGTTTACTCTTGTGAAGGTACCCGTCCATTGAGTATAGCCCAATTTACGTGATTTGATGATGTCTGTTTGTTGATTTAGGCTGCATTCTGAGTTGTCAGGGGTTCCGCCGGTTTTGTCGATTCACTGCTATACTACATAAGTAAAATCCACGCTTGATTACAGCATAATGCGAACCAATTCATAGTGACTGACAATAGCCAAGGGAAGCAACTTGCGCAATAGGCATGCGCCAACAACCGTAACCAACTTTGAAGATTGAACTACAGTAGGTGTACCTACCTAGCCTAGGTACCTCTTTCTTGCTTCTTGCTCAGACTGATGCTCCCTCAAGCCACACATAACGGCTGTTCAGCCACATCCTACGATACGCGAGGAGAATGAGGGGTAGACAGCTTGAGCTGTGATTGGCTTATACATTCACACTGTAACAGTATCTATGATCTTGCTACACAAGCATAGTGTAAAGAGTCTTATCCGGGATAACTCGGCTTATAACCCTTGTCGACCGGCTTTGGGCTAGGGTGCTATCAATGATATCAATTTCCAACGCAACGCTATCAACACTCAAGCTTCGACCCACGTGAAATCATCCCACTGCGTTCACCGATTTACGATTCACCAGCCATCACCAATCCCTCATCTACCACCATGGCCTCAATCGCGCGGTGCCTACGGGCAGTTCGACCCTCGACCGTATCCCGTCTCTCCCAGACCCCTCGGGTGCGGTCCAATTGGCAGGCGAACTCGATCCGGAGCTTCTCTGCGTCTCCGATAAGTAAGCCCTCCGATGTCGCCATCCTCCAAATTCCCCTGCAAGCGCCTTACTACTCCCTCCCCCCTCTGTCCATATCGTAGGCGAAGGTCACACCGCGGGGATTTCCTGTGGTGTGAAGGCGAAAAAGAGATAGATGGTCCTAACAGACTGCCGTAAACTCTTTGATCATTGAGCGCGCGTCATAGACTAACCACGACCACACCCCCCCAAACAGGAGACATCCGCAAGTACACCAAGGACCACGAGTGGGTTGACCTCAACGCCGACCAGACGGCGGGCGTGATCGGCATCTCCGAGTACGCGGCCGAGGAGCTGGGCGACGTCGTGTACGTCGAGCTGCCCGATGAGGGCAAGGAGCTCGTGGCGGGCGACACGCTGGGCGCCGTCGAGTCCGTCAAGAGCGCGGCCGACATCAACAGCCCCGTCGCCTGCACCGTGACGGCCGCCAACATAGCCCTCGAGGAGAAGCCCGGCACCATCAACCAGGTCCCCGAGGACGACTCGCACGGCGGCGGCTGGATCGCCAAGATCACCATCGGCGAGCAGGGCCGCAAGGACTTCGAGAGCCTGATGGACCTCGAGGAGTACAAGGCCTTCACCGGGTCGGAGGAGCACTAGATTCCCGGGTCCATGTCTATAAGAGGCATTCCAATATGGTTTCCGGTACGCCCGTATATATAACTCACAGGGAAAACACAATGAAGGACAGTAACGCGACGGTGGCGGATGCATGCGTCTAATGGTTGGTTTTTGATCTTAACATACGGCCGGCATGGGGCAAGCAAAGGTGTTGTTCAACAGAAAGAGGAAAAGAACGGGCTCAACCTTGTATCATAGGCATCGCGTGGGTATTGTTTTGTTTTGGGCTATGGTGGAAGCTTCGCTATAGCAAAGACGTCTATAGAAATGCGCAGCCCTTTTATCTATCAACCTTCATCGTCACCAAATCAACCTCACAATGTCATGCAATAGTACAATGCCGCTCCCTCTATAAGCCATCATAGTCATCATCATGAGATCGCTTCCCCTTTTGTGGGTTTGCGTCGTGTCGTGCCTTATGCCGGCACCCACGGCTCCGCCTGGTCTCGGCTGGCCTCGCGATCTACATTGATGACGTCTAGTATGGGCTGAGCACCATTATCTACCAGCATCTGCGCAACTTTCTTCCCGAATGCGACAGCCTGCTCTCTCGTGGTGACCTCCTCGACGCTCTCCGCGTCTGCGGCCTCCGTGCCGTCGATACTGACAACACACCCGGTGAGTCGCAGCTGATTTCCCTTCTCCCACTTCGTCTCGACACCGATTGGGACACTGCAGCCGCCTTCGAGCGTGCGCATGATGCTGCGCTCCGCCTCGATCGCCAGCATCGTCTTCTCGTCCTCGAACGGCCTCAGCAGCTCGGCCATCTTCGCATCACCCGCGCGCGTCTCGATGGCAAGCCCACCCTGTCCTACGGCATACAGCATGCTGCCGCCCTCCGTGTCCCTCTCCAGGTACTGCGAGATGCGGCCACGCTTCCCCGTGCGGTGCAGGCCGGCCGCGGCCAAGATCAAGACCGAGTACTCGCTGTCCTCGGCGTCGAGCTTCTTCACCCTCGTGTCGATGTTGCCCCGCATGTCCCGGAACTGCAGTTTCGGGTAGCGGCGCCTGATCTGCGCCATGCGGCGCACGCTGCTCGTGCCCACGATGGCGCCCTCCGGCAGGTCGGCGAGCGTCTTGTACTTGCCCTCCAGCCCCTTCTTAACGACGACGACGTCGCGCGGGTCCTCGCGCTCGGTGAAGCAGGCGAGGGCGCAGCCCTCGGGCAGCGCGGTCGGCATGTCCTTGGCGCAGTGGACGATGATGTCTAGCTCGTTGGCGACCAGCGCGGCCTCGAGCTCGTTCGTCCACAGCCCCTTTCCTCCGAACTTGTACAGCGCCGTAATCTTGTCCTTGTCGGCCGTCGACAGCATGGGGCACACCTCGAAGTTGACCCCCGGGTGCAGCTTCTTGAGCGACGCGATCACCCAATCGACCTGAGCCAGCGCCAGTGCCGATTTCCGCGTGCCGATCCGCACGGGCGACCTCTGTGTCTCGCTGGCCGAGGGCGTTATAATTGGCTGCGTGGCTGGGGTAGACATGGCGACGGTTCGAGGCGTGAAAAGGGGAGAGGAGCTCGTCAAGCAGTTGTCGGGTCAAGCTCGGGGAGTTCCAATCAAGCCGAATGTTGTCGTCAATTGGAGACAATGGTCGATGGTTGACGGTCGCACCTATTTTCTGTGGTGAAAGTGAGACGAGGTGAGACGGAAGGACAGATCGGTAGCGGATTGCCGCAGGCGGTGAGAAAAAGATGGGTGAGACGGGAGGCCGAGAAGCGCATCCGGCTGGCTCCAGAGTTGCGAACTTTTGGCGGGGTAAAAAAAAGGGTCGCGGGGCAAAACTGCTTCTCCGCTCCCGTGTCCTTTCTTGTCCATCCCTGCAGGAGCCAGGCTACCCTGAGATGGCCTCCGTCGCTGCGGCTGCTTTCACTTGAGTCAGGTCTCGACTCCCTTCACTCCGCTATTTACAAGTATATAGGGGTTAGGTACATATGCAGTCTAGGTACTACTCATGTCACGCATGCGCCCCAATCCGACCTCTACTCTTCGCGGTGAATGTAGCTGTGTTACAGTGTACACACCGGTCAAATTGTTCCTCATGCGGTGTCGTCCGCCGTCAATATTCACAACGGATTACGACGATAGAATTTAGCTCCACGATTTTTTCCTTGATAGTCCCGGCAGTTTCTCCTAAATCCCGCAGGCAACATACACATACAGTTTCACGTGTGATCAAACTACTGGTTGCGCACACGACCTATTTATGAGGTAAAGTTTACACGTAAAGCACAACGACTCTCACTAGACGATGGATCGTATGCCTTTCCCAGACAGTCGGCGCCCATATTCGTGCATGTGGGCAGGTTGGAACGGATACCGGGTGTTATACCTACCAACATAAAAGCTTAACTTGGATTCATCGGACGTATCTTGGCGGAACTGTGCGTCATCTGTGCTCAGATGGATTCGATCTAGCCGTGTCGACGGCGAAGCAGCCACCCGTGTGAGATCGCGCTGTACGATACCATCGAGCCTTTGGATGAAAGTGAGTCGTCAGCAACGTGATGGTGTTGCCGGACTGTATCACAGAAGTCTTCCTCCAGGCATACCATTACCGTTTCACACGAGGAATCCAATCCAATGAATAGGTGGTTCATTCTTGGTTGATATGAAGTCGCTAGAATCTCTTCAGCGCTTTGCGTGGCATCAGTCTGATAAGAGGAGCTTCTTGGGAACACAACGGTCCCGAATCTGTAAAGAAAGGGGAGGTTTCGATTCATGCTTCGCATGATATTTCCCTATGTGGTTTAGGAAACAATAACACGAGGACGGATGAAAGGCTTCTCAAAATCTGTCCACAGACAAAACATCAAGTATTACCTAGGCTCGGGTAAGGATGAACGTATACTGGCCATGAGAGGTAGATTGTGTTTCTCAGCGGCCAAGAGTATAAGAAGAGCGACGGCGACGACGTCCAGTCCAGTCCATTTAGCTCCTCAGCTTACATTCGCTAGGTTTCAACCATATCTTCTCCATCCTCACAGATTTGCAACAGCATAAAACACCATGCAGCTATACTACTTCATACAAGCTGCACTCATCGCCGGGGCCATTGCGGCTCAACACAGGCTTCGCCAGGTCATTGTCACTGTCACTGCTCCGCCCACTCCAGTTGGAGCTCCTTCTGCACCTTCGCCTATACCTCTCTCAGCACCACCAGTCCCTTGGGAGGAGCCTCCGACTGCTGCCTCCGTACCGGCTCCCGTCAGTACTATCTCAGCCAATCTTTCTCTGCCACCTTCACCACCCCTGCATCCAACTATCGCATCTTCCCCTTCTGCTGCGACTCCTGCGCCTGCTCCCGGCGGCTCTGGATCTGCTGGCGGTGGCGCCAAGTGCGGGAAGGGGTACACCTACTGCGGCTACATGTTGGCTGGAAGCAACCATAGTACGTCCTACTTCATATCATTCTTATCTCGTCTAGTCTAGTGTAATCTTGGCTTGCACGTAAAACCTGAACTGACATGAGACGTGCCCAGACTTCGCGCAGATTGACATTGACAAGTCTTACTGCAACGGGCTTCCAGAGCTTTGCGCTAGCGGCAAGCACAAGACGAACGTCGAACAGGCCGTTTTCGTCTGCATGAACGACCAGCCTTCAAACATTCAGCTCATGTGTGCTTGCAGCGGTACATGCCTGAATAACGCCACGACTAACTACATCGCTCATTGCGATGAACCCTGTGTCAATCCGTAGGATAGGGTTGTCGAGGGTATGTGATATGCGGTCATTTTAGTGACCCGAAGCTATTGTGAGCCGCGAGGGAAAAGCTTTCATGTACAAGAGTTCTGATTGAAGCAGCCATTCGCTTATTTTCAGGGGGGATAGAACTGGGAGGTCAGGCTTCAAGTTATGAGACAAATCTATGTGATACTTAAGTCATTCATTACTGTTCACGATTTATTAAACAATTTCGGGTTCAGCTTCACTACTCAACAGCTACTAGACGGCATCTTCCCTAGGCACAAATAAAACGCAGGACTTCCTACCATCGTGGTCATAGAAAAGAACTGCTCCTTCTCAACAATTTTTCCTCAGGTATGAGATATTATGCAACACACCCATAGTCTGGTTAGAGCCCGTAATGTTGATTGTATTGGTGGCACGGACAGTCGAACACCCATATAATATGATAAGTAAAGTAGCAGTTAAAATAGTAACTGGAATGTTAAGTGCTAGTTCGGCTTGAGAACCTCTTTATAATAGGCAACGCAATACCAAAGCTGAGCTGAATGGCAGCTTGAGAAGATTTAAGTCTGTATCCTCTTCTTGATAGTTTTATTACAATAGGGGACTGGAAACTCTCTTTGTGATAATCACTTGTGCCATTACTAGGTGAGCTAAGATAATACTCATAGATATGGCACATGAAAATCTGTTGTCATCCGGATCGGCAAGCGACTTATGTTCTCGTTGTATGTATGTATAGGCCAAACGATCAAGATCGTGGGTTCTACCGCGGAGCTGGGCCAACTGAGTTGTAGACTCTGCACCCGCCATGTCAACTGCGAAGTACACGGATGCAAACCACTTGCGGACACACACGACGATCACTGCTCAACGAGTACAAATTTGTGAACGTGTCGGCCTCGGGCGCCGTGATATGGAAGAGCGACTCGAACCGACAATACACTGCTACAAGTGGTGGTTGTAAGTCTGCTCTGAGTGTAGACACGATGTGGCGATAAGCAGTCTTCTAGTGTCGAATGGTCAATTATAAGGTTGACGGGACCATAACTGTCACGCGAAGGTGTCTAAATTACCTTCGTGGGCGCCCTGGCTATATACATCTAGTTCCCTGTGCTATAGAAGTGGTATTGAAATAATGTTGAAACAGGAGAAAGAGGCAATCATTGATGTCATCCGAATTTTCTGCCTTGCCGGTGTAAGCATGAGAAGGAGTATATTCAGGACATTGAGGAGATTAAGGTCGTTGCCATTATTAATGTCAATTCATTCTCATCCCATTTTAAAGACGTTATAATATGCCTGGGTCACCACGCAAAAGCCCACAGTCAAATCATCTTCCTACCTCGGATGCCTACTTCTCTGTCGCGCTAATTATGATGGTAGAAACCAGCCGTCACCTTGTGGGCGGCCAATATTTGGCCTCTTCGCACTCTGAATTCAGGGGAACCGAAGGCATCTAAATATTTATAGCTGGACACGGTTGATTTTCGGTGTATGAGGGTAACACAATAACTCTTATAATCTTACCCAGGCTATCAGCATGATTAGAGTTCCGTTGAGGGTGTGACAACCAGTACTTCGTGGGAGGTACTCTCAGAACCCGATCACGTCTCTTTAATTTCGTCACGCAGATTCTTTAGTTGACGGTCAAAATCCTTATTGACCCACTCCCAATATTGCTGCCAGACAGGGTTCTGGGATTGTATCTGAAGTCCAGCAGCACCTGGAATATTATTTGGACCCTGCAATGTGGTTTTTGTCTTATCTGCAAGAAGAAGGGAGACTCGTAGAACACTCTTGTTGGCCTCTTCTTGCTTTTCGTGTTCTTGCTTCACGGAGTTATCCTTCAATTTAGTTGACAACGTTTTTCGGTAGCACTGGGCAATGGTATCGAGCCGACGAGTCGTCTCCTCGGGATCGATAACAATCAATTTGCCAAGCATAAGATTACATAGCGCTCTTATGTCGTTGTCATCGTCGAGACCTGCAATGATGCGGTCATAGAATTCAGGCGAGCTGATTCTAGAGTACGATGTCTCCATGAGCGAATATAGAGTCTCGTATGCACTCTGAAAAGGGTCAATTAGCATACCTACGACAGAAGCCGAAGAAGAAAAGGAATGACTAACCTTTCGGGCCTCGAGTCCGTCATCGACAGTATGTTTAAATGGGCCCATTTGTACTTCGCGAATGAGTTCCTTTTTGATCGTAGATTCGGCCATGACGAAAGGTACCAATTCACCTAAATGCGGTAGGATCAGTTCAAGCTTGTTGTGGGTGGCTGAGTTAAGTGTTGTCATTCCAAGACGTCGAATCTCCAAGATGTCATCTCTGAGTACGGTCAATATCATGTCGAATAACACCGACTTCAGCTCTGCATCAAATATCTCGTCGCTATCGGGTAAGGTGTATCTAAGTGCTTGAACGGCAACAGCCCGATATCCCTCAGATGAGCTTGTGAGGAGTTCCTGTAATCGTTAGAAAATACCGAATGGTTCGTTGATAATAAATCAAAACATACCTGAAGTTTTGTGATATAAATCCTTGGCTTCAGGATCGCTAGGCGACCAATACACTCTGCACAGATGGCCTTGTTGTCTTCACTCGTGGAGGAGGTAAAAAGAATTTCCCAAATATCACGTTCGTACGCACTGATATCTGTAGATGACGTAACAACTTGGTGAAGGACCTCGCGAATAGACTGTAAAAGTAGATATTGATGATTTCCGTGCTGCTTGGTTGCATCCAAAATAATGGGAAGGTAACGAGAGACGTTGCCTGCTCCAGCCCGACCCAAAGCGACAGCGGCCGACACGGATACCTTGTCAGGCTCATCACCGAACTGTTGTAGGAAGATATTCGGGTTCAACGGAGATTTGGAGCCTAGGCGTAGACCGATCTCTCCAAGAATGGCCAATGCAAGGCTCTGGCGCGCAGTATCCGGGGGCAACAACTTGCTCGCCATATTGAGCTCATCGATGAAACTTTCAATGGCGACACCGGCATTACCATTGCTTGCGACGAATAATGCACCCGCGACTTTCCCGACAACAGTAGGATCACCAGCCACGCCTACGGATAATACGCCCTGCATGAGCCGTTGACCCATGCCGGACTGGCCTATATTTGTCACAAGGACAACGAGAGAGTCGAGAATACTGCCAGAGATGCTTCTCTTGATTAAATCGCACAGCGCAGTCACAAAGTCTTGCGAAGCAGTCAACTTGGGGGTTTCGAGCTGCAGCTGAGCTATGGTGAGCAGGGCAGGGCTCAAAAGATGGGTGTCATTCGCGGCGACGACTGGTTGAATAGCTGTCACAATGCCGCTAATCGTATCCACTGCTAGGTTTCCCTTGACTGCTGGACACATGACCATGTGCTGAAGAGCCAGAATGCTGGAACCCCTGAGGGCACGGTTGGCTTTTCGTAGCTGACCACATAATTCCAAAGTAACGGCTTGAATCCAATCAACATCGAGGCTACCCGGGACTGAGGAAAATATTGCGATGTTATCGATTGCCCGCACAGCATGAAGACGCGTAGTTTCATTGCGCATTCTATCAAGCAATAGTTCCAGGCCAGCTTGCCGTTTCTCTGATTGCAATAGAGTAAGTCCGTCTGGAGTTGAGGTTCTCGCGATTGAGGTGCCCAGAGCTTGTATGGCTCGCTGCCGCACTTCCGTATCCGCATCATTTGCGGAAGTACGATCAATAATAACATCATAGAGTTTGAGAAGCTCAGGCTTGTACTTCTGGGTGGTGAATTTAGCCCGAGGAGGGGTTATCGCCTTGATAAGCTCTTCGGCTGTTCTTATTGCTTCGCTGGAGATCTTATAAAACTTGTCATTTACTGCAGAAACGACACCAGCCACAATTTTGGCCAGGTACGGTTGGAAAAGGCTTGAAGAGTGTGTTTTAGCGATATCACTTGTGAACCGGAGCACAGCCATGCGCAAAGTGGTGGCCGTAGCAGAGGCAGCACCACCCGACAGAGCTGTGGATTTTGCGCCGGCATTACTAGCAACTCCCTTTGTAACATCGACAACTGGTTGCATGACCTGATCAAAAAATTGTGATAGACCGCCATTCTGGACAGCAATTAAATCGTCTAGCAGAGTGATCACGGCTTGCTTCGTAGCAATCTGTTTCCCTTTGAGGAGCTTCGTTGATGATTTGACCAACTGCGGTGTCAGCTTCGAAAGGTCGGCCCGAGGTCCTGTCGGAGGAACGGACTCTTGGGTTGGTGATGTAAGGCCAGGCATGCCCATATAGGGGGCCTTGTTTCCATGTCCGAATCCACCGCTACTCTGCCTCCTCCGTTTCCTACTGTCCGGGAGAGACTGCAGTATTTCGTCGTCCGTGGTCACTGAATGAATGACGCCTTCACCAGTCTTGCGGATGAGAAGGGATAGAGCAGAGATAACTTCTAACCGAACACTCTCCTCTCTCTCGTCGAAACGGCGAACGAGGGGCACGGCCACGTCCCGGTATAAGGTTCCATTGTCTAGCAGATCGGTGCTCCGAGTTGAAACCAGGGTGTATAGAACTTTCGCCGCACACCTACGAACTTTCCAACTGTCATCATCATCATCGTCGAAATCATCATCATCCTCGTATTCGTCATCATCCAGCTGCTCATCATCATCTTCTCCATCATCCACCTCCATATCTTCGTCCTCATCGTTGGCATAAATGGGGTCAAATTTAAGATATCGCAGACAGGCCGAAATGACTTCGTCGGTATAGGGTCGCATCTGACCGCCACAGGACGCAATAAAGGATTCAAGTGCAACTAAGGCGACTTCCCTGATTTCGTTGAATTCGGGATCATGGCCTTCGCCGGTACTCACCACATCCACATACTGTTGAAGCAGTTCTTGGCTGAGTGTGGAGAGGACGGAAGGCATAATTTCTTGAAGATGTGCGCCAAATTGATGGGGTATAGCCCTAGAAAGAGAGCCCAAAACCGTGATATATAAACGAAGCATGACGGGGCTGATCTTTGGCTGCGCCATACTCTTTTGTATCTTAGCAATAAAAGCATTGAGGACATCGTTCGTGAGAAAGGGTGCCAAGACAGCAAGTGCGACGACGGCTCTCTTTTTGACTGGGGAGGGCGTTGCGGGCCGTTCTAGGACCTTTACAACCACGTCTTGTAGCTTCTCAACCTCGAGAGGCTGAAGAAGTGGGCCGAAACATCGAACGACTTCAATGAGGACATCAACGGCCTCGGGGCTTGGATCTGACTTGTCAAGAAGACCGCGAGAGGCCGGGTGAGAAGATCCCCCGGGAGTAGAAATTCCAAGGATCCGTGGTATAAGCACATTGCTAATGATATTGTAGGTGTCAAGGACTTCGCGCGATGGTGAGACTCCCGGGATAGGTCTCTGGAGTGAGGCAATAGCACTGCGCAGGGCGAGGGACGGCAGGGAGTTATCGACTGAGTTCTTGATTTCCACCATTGTGAGCTTTTCTAGCATAGGGGTGACAACAGATATTGGGATCTTAGCAGCCAAGGGACCGATGCTGCACGAGTTAAGTCAGCCAACGACCAGGCCGAGTAGAGGGGCGAAACGTGTTTGCTTGTATGGGTATGCTCCTACCATCTAACTGCCAAGTTCTGAACCTCGCCATTTTGGTCGTCAAGGGTCTTGATGACGGCATCAACAATTCGTGAGGATGTATTGTAGTCGTGCACGAGGAAGTCGGTCTTTGGCTTGGCGAGGATCTGATGAAGGTCGTTTAACGACATGAACCGAAAGTCGGGATCGGCATCGCTCAGCCTGGATAGAAGGTGACCAATCGTCTGAGGGTTGGGATTATTGATCGCCGACGACGCCATGACGGCGGCCTCGGAGGAAGTGATGTGGATGGTTCGTTTGAACGAGGCAGAGCAGATAAGTATCAGAAAGTCTGTGCTATTGCGAACATGAATACTCTTGGTTAGCTACGCTTGTTGTGAGAGCAGTAAATAGTGTCCGGGCCAACGAGACAAGAGGACAGATGCTATCCACACCTTGAGCGCTGGCGTGATGCTGTCTCAGAGCTGCAAGGAGAGGGAGAGTTCGTTGTCTGAGAGTGGCGCAGCTGTATTGAGGATATGACAATGTGTCGCGGCCGATTAGGATAAGTCAGAAGCAGAAAGCGTACATGCTAGAGCTATGATTTTATGTGCAGCTCGGACAAATGCTCAATATGGCGTAGGAGCTAGTTGTATGCTTAAGAAGCCGCTCAATAGGTAATAAAGGGTACCGGTAGGTGCCCAGCGCGATGGGCGGCGATAAGTCCGATCGACCTCACTTACTGTTGCCCGGCGGATTTCAATCGCAGTGAATGGTTGTGGACCACTGTACTATCGCCGTACCGAGTAATGGCAAGAGCTGGAGTTGAGCGTTGAGGGGCGTGATGCCTGTTACCCAGGTGTACTTAGGTAAGGTGGGGTGCTTTTGGAGTTGGGGGCTGCAAGGTAGCTTCCCCTCCATTTCACGCTATTCCTAAAATGCTCATCGCGGGGTAATTAACTGGATGCTTCTTGTCTAGTTATCCCAATTAATATAACTGCGAGATTATATTCTCAGCTTGAGACTTTCAACGATGCCCTACACGTTGTGTATCCGTCTCAACTTCTTTTGTGTCATTTCTAAGTTTTCAAGATTTTCTGAATATACATTTATCACGGGCAACGCGTGCACCCTGAGCAAGAACCGGCTGAATGGTCCGATCAGCTAGTTTACTTTGCGGTAGACTATTGAATCGAAACAGCACGGTTCAAGTTTCTTCTACAAAGCCCCAAGATGTATAATACAGGCTAATAACCAATAAAAGAGGTAAAAAGGCAGTTCCCTAAACAATGTAAACGGCGCGATATGGCTAAGCCATAGATAATTAATGAATGCGAGGTATTACTCTCTTATGTACTGCATTCTAAAACTGTAATACTTGTCCGTGACTCGCCTGGTAGACCCAATCCTAGCAGATGACATGCTTCACAAAAGCATATTAAGGCTGAAAATTATTATAATTACCTAGGTAGGTAGTAGAAAGAACACAGAAAGTGGCGTCTACTAACTATAAGAAGGATTGGGTGGCTTATGAGCTCCAAAGAAGGTTATGAGTTCAATTCACGGGAACCCTGCTACAATTATTCTGGAGTGAAACCCCCAGTATCATTGTAGCTGCAATCTGTTGTCCCGACTACTTGTGTAGTAAGGCAGTTTGTTGCCTCTTCACCCACCTAGCTGCCTTTACAAACGTATGCGCTATATGTCTCAGAATCCGAATCCCTTATAGATCAGTATCATCAACTAGTCGTAGGCATATCGGTAATCGAAACACTTTTCTATGCGCTTTGCTCTCGAAACGTTGTTGGAGTTAAGGGCACTGGCGACTCTCTAGTGAATAGACGCGGGTAGCTAACATAGTAAAGGCTGAATGGAGGGAGGTAAGGTAGACGATAGTAAATAGGAGAAAGGAGGAAAAGGAGAAAAATCAACACGAGTATATAATTGAACCGCCGTCGTTAAAAGAAAGGCAAAAAAGAATCTCAGGTTTCGGGATATACCGTACTCTTGGACCGGAAAGCCCTTGAATGCCTATGGCCCTGCCTCTGACACAAGGGTTTGTCCTGCGACTACTTTACCGCTCGACCATATAGATCGATTCGGGAACGTCTGTTGAAATAGTACGCACATATCGAGGTTTATATCCCTCTGAGCCTATCTTCGCTCCTATTGGCTAGAAGCCCTGACCCTCGACATATTCCAGTCCACAGCGTCCTCCTTGTATCCCAGCACTCATTCATTGCATAGATACCCAGATCCTTCTTACGACTTTGCAGCCGCGTCGTGAATTATTAGGAGATAGTCATGCTTAATCAACATACCAAATCAATAAAAAGAAAAGCTCATTGCATCAAGTCTATGCCGCTTCATTATCTTGAAATACCTCGCTCGTGTATCCGCCCCAGCTTCTTATACGGATAAACGGTTGTCCTAACTTCAAACTGCTATTACTTCTAGGGCTTATTGTTCTATCTCATTCTCGTGTATGAACTGCACCAAAATAGCTTGTTTCTGTGCATAGATTTTGCTCCAGCTATAGCAAGCACTTGTGTTCGAGGGGTTGAAAAAGTATTCAAATTGCAATAATCTTCTATGGCTTCAAAGGGGGGGCTAAGGATCTCTCTCCTCCACGGCCAACTGGGAGGTCAGGACCTTCTATGCCCGAATAGCCTCGCGTATAGTTGCCAACCCTTCGCTTCTAATTGCCTTGTATTTCTGTCTCGAGAAAACAGGTATATACGGGCAAAGGTCCAGCACAGAACATCACGATCAAATGACTACATATATACGTAACATGTAGATTATCAATCTCAGATCAAGATCCAGTATGTCGGCACGTGTGACATCAGCTTTGGTAGGTATAATACTGCAGATTATCGAGGGTTCGCCCCAAAGCGAAGATGGGACAAAGATAGGTCACTGCAAGGTAGAGGAGTAAAGGGGTTAGGGCACGATAGTAATGATTGCTGAGCCTCTCTCGATTAGATGAGAGAGCGTGGGTCTTTATATAGCGAATACTTAATGGCAGCTCAGAAACTACGCATATGATGATGAAGCGCAACCTGCCCATTTTCCATCTAAAGTTGTAATGGAATCCTATAATAGTGGTCAGCTCATGACTACAACGTTGCCATCCTTGCTAACATTCTTATATTGTACCTCATCTCTAGCTCTCGCTATGATCGTTGCGCCTCCGATCCATGAAGCCCCCATGCCTTAGACAAAAGCCTCAGATACTACTTGGGAGAGACTGGAGCATAACTCCCTCGCCATTTTATGTAGACAGTAACCCGACCAATCGGCGCGGCATCATCGGAATACGGAATATTAATAATTATGGCCGTCTGTCGTTGATTCCTGTAATTCTCCTGGATTCTGGCGGAGTTCCGACAGACCTATCTTGAATACTTGCGACCCAAGCAAAATTCAGCCAATCACGTACTAGGTAGCTGCAACCAGACCCAATCACGTCATAATCTCATACCAGGTGCAATTTCCAGCATCGAAGCAGTGTTAGCCAATTGAGTCCAAGACAAGAAGCCAAGGAATTGCATAAATCGGATAAGCATTAACTTTGTATCCGTGCCTAGAAATCACGTAAAGTTACGTAACTGTCCAGTAAGTCAGCAATCATAAGCAGACACACCCAGCCAACTGAAACCCCCTTCTAAATTCCGAATGTAAGTCCCACTACCTACACTACCATGATTCTCTACAAACGCCCTCTTGGCGGTTGACACGATGATATAATTATTGTACCAGGAACATCGAACTGCCGCGTGGAGTGATTGAACTCCGTGGACTTAGATTTATAATCAGCCCGAGAGTAACCATTGACCACCGATCATGCATCAGTTAGACCTTGTTTCCAGCTATGGTGCCTATATAAAGTATATAAGAGGACGGTTATGATAGCTGTCTATGCTCGTTTGTTCAAAGCACAAGCCTTCTCATCAATTACTTTCACATTTTGATAAACATTTCAAAGTCATGGCTCCTACCATTCTCATTGCTGGTGCGACTGGCAACACCGGACGGAGCGTCGTGGAAACCCTTTCCAATCTACGCGAGACAAGCAGCGTCTTATCTGGTCATCGTATTGTTGCTCTCACTCGTTCAGCGGATGGTCCAGTAGCACAGAGTTTTACCAAACTCCCCGGTGTCGAGGTCATAGAGAAAAACTGGATTGAGATCAGTGCCGAATGGCTTCGTAAAAACGAGGTGGTTAGGGCCTTCGTCGCATCTACACCCGAGCCAAGTCAGTTCACCGACGAAACGATGTTTCACATTGCCGCTCTTGAGGCGGGTGTCAAGTACGTCGTACGAATATCGACGACAGCCCCAAACGTCCGGCCAGATTGTAAAGCGTTCTACCCCCGTTCGCATTGGGCCATTGAAACTCTTTTGGCTACCCCGGAGTTCGAGCGCCTGCAATGGACTTCGCTTCAACCTAACGCCTTCACCCAGCTCTACCTTGGGAGTGCCGTCGCTCTGATCAAGCAATATCGAAGCACGGGAAAGCAGGATACGCTCAGAATCATTGGATCGGCCGATGCACCTGTCGGCATCATCGATCCTTACGATATAGGTGTACTCGCGGCTCTTCTTTTGGCCCAGCAAGATCCTACGCCACACAACAAAGCCAAATATGTTCTTAACGGACCAGAAGACATTTCAGGGAGCCAAATCATCAAGCTGGTTGAGCAGTACATCGGTGTCAAAGTTGAGAATGTCGTTTTCGAGGACATGAGCTTCGTCGATTCTTGGGCCGAGAATAGCCCGGGACCGAAGAACATTATTTTAAGCGTTAAACATGGCTTAGAGCCGCTGCTCAAGGGGCTGTGCTCTGCTTCTACAACCAGCAAGGAGGTACTCGAGCTGGCCGCACCCAAGCGTACTCCTACTGAAGTGTTGAAGAGCATGTTAGAGTAAAGATTCGACAAGAGTTATGTAGATGCGACGGTTTACCATTACGGTTCACTGTGGAAGACTGCGAGCATCTATATTGACTATGATTGTGGTCAAATATTGTCTAACTGGGGCCTTGAGGGTGTGCTGTTCTCTGGACACCCAGAGAACACAGGGCAAGCAAAAGGAAAGAGAAAGGGCGAGTTTTATCACACGTGCACTGCAATCTAAGTAATCAATTTATTAGGCTTAGGCTTTTCTTAACTACTGGGCCTTGTATCGAATGATTTAGACTAAACGGTTCTCGGGGACATTTGAGAGCCTTAAAACCTATGGTTTGTAAGCGGCTGAGTGCTAACATGTAGCTATGTACTCTACTGAGAATCACGCGCAATCAAAACTTGTCGGAGAGTATGAATTCAGGTGTCTGTACTCGCTAAACGCCTACTTTACAGCTAACATCTGTGAGTTTCCAAACTATCATACGTGGCGGCATTTGCATAAAAGGTCTGAACCAGCATAGTGGCCCAAACTAATTCACTAGGACTTTTCTCGTAATTATTTCTTCGCCATCAGAAAGGCAGTGTTAGGTATCTCAAAAGGAGTTCAACAACAAGTCTTATCGGATCGGTATAAAGCTATGATTCTAATAAGAATGGAGGCAGGAAAAACAAACTGCACGGCTCTATATTAATTAAACCATCTCGCTTTACACAGCTATGTTGAGAAATTTATGAGTCTCATACCACGTGATGGTTCCACCATGGATTTGATGCCACTGTTCAGACGTTTAGTGCGTATGTCCAGTCAGGCTGATATTAGTGTCTGCACGCAACTAATGATAAACCCGATCACAGAGTCTCGATACAGCGAGTGAATTCATTTTCGGCGAATGCTTGGGTGCCCTTGACTCACCAGATGCTCACAAGGAATTCATGGACGCATATTTCTATGCTCAACGAGGGTGTGGAGTGCGCCTCACCCTCCGGTTCCAGATGCAGAACATCTTTACTCCTGCTCACGATGGAGCCGCTGTCACGCTCAGCAATGCCTTTTTCCATATTTCAAGGAATCCGGAGGCCTTGGAGAAGCTCGCAAGACTTCGATTCTCGAGATTGACGATATGAACTACGTCGAATGAAGGCTTGATAGACTTTTGACGAGCAGCCCATTTCTCTCCCTCTACGACAATAATGCCGTCACCCCAGAGGTACTCAATACTTGAGCGAATCTTCTCCACACCGAAATGATCGAAGTACGTTGCGTGCACATGCTTTGTTATCTCAGGGTTCATAGTCTTGATGGTAGGGGTGCCTAGGGGTGAGCCCTGTATGTCTTGCCGTACTTTTGGAACAGACGCTCGTTTAGGCCAAGAAAGTCCCGCTCTTCAAATGCCTTCTTAGACAAGAGGAATAAGTCAAGGCCAAAGAATGTATCTTTGTGATGATAGACTGGCAGGTCTCGGCAGCCGTTTTTGCGCATCACGGATCTGCTGTGAAGCCATATTTTAATCCTAGAATAGCAAGCACGAACAACGTACAAGGCCAGTAGTGTACGAAGGACGAGTAATGACGAAGTGGATATGGAAAATGGGGTCTCCACGATGAAGAATCATTGTAATCGTGATTCTTGATGGCAAAAGTTGAAGTCAATGTTCATGTTATTGCTGCAAAGTAGGCAAAAAAGGTGGCCTCTGATTCTTGTAGGTATCTAATACATTCTTGTATGTAACTACATCTTACGCAAGCCAGCCAAATTTATGCCATTAACGGCCCCCAAAATTGTCGGTACATATGGGACGTTGTATTTTGGAGTAAACCCGCGCACACTATGGCAAAGCCACACATGCTGAAATAGAACATGAGGTAGTACTTATTACATGTCTATATAGGTATCAAATAGGCCCAATTTGATATATTCCCTTGCAGGCTCGTTACAACGACACTACAGCTTAATACCAGGCTACCAACCAACCATCCACACCAACTCTTACTAGATGATGCATCGGGGTGTGATCTCATCACGGGAGTTGAGAGTCCCATGGGCCACCGGTGCTAATCGAAACTGTTCGTCACTATCCTGTGACAGAAATTAATCAACATATATACTCACCAGCTTTTCCGCATGTTTCTTTCGTGTCAATGGTACCAGAATCGTCGTTGTCGGCTTCTAATTTCCAAGTTATTACTGATCTCGTTTTTCGTACTGTGTAAGTAATACTGACGGGGAACTGGGACGGCTATTCCTCCAGTGGAGAAGCCAACAAGAACGGCAGCAATGAAGTGAATAAAGCGCATTGTCAGCTATAGCTGGCGTTAACGACTAATAATAGTGCAGATATGTGGAAGTACCTGTCCAGACCTTTATAAATCGTTGTGTGCTCTGATGATATGAAGATGCCAGGGATCTTTATTGCCCAAGAAAAAGGGTAAGGCTGCGGGTAGCTATGTTGCCTTGGTCTTAGGAGAAGCTTTTTTTTTTTTTTTTTTTGTAAAGGTGTCAACGTTGCCTTTTATATACCTCGTCTTCACGCCGTGAGCACTTGAATACCATTAGTCCATGTCAGGATACCCTCGTATGGAGTGTTCCTATCATCAATATTCAACCCCTCAGGACATGGACGCATGCAGAATTGGATGCTCCAATAGAGCCTGGGCTTTGGCCTCACAAGTACCAACGGGTGTTACATAAATGAAATGATCGGCAGTATTCATATACCTAAAAGCAAGTCTCTTTGAAATCAAGTGATAATGGGCTTGCATTAGTTGATAGTAGGACTCCAAGGCTGGAAGAAACCTACCCACATGGTGGCATTGTGCTTCCTTTGGGCCGGTGTGACATGTCGTATGAGTGAACTATCTGGTTGCTACTTTAGGAAGTAAAAGTAGCAACTAGACGACCTATCCTGAGAGACATACCCTCCACCCTGCGTTTTCTCAATGATCGCCGATGAAGTGGAAGCCTGTTACGAAGCTGTTCTCACTAGGACGATTCATTCAGTCATGTGGCAATATAATGGTATTGTATTTGAAACCGATGGCAGGATGAGCGTCCTCTGGTCATTACAAATATCTGAGTGGGGTTAGAATCGAGTGTCCAATAGATTCCCCAATCAGAGAAGCTGAAAGATACCTCAACGAGGCGATATTCATGTTCAAATCACAAGTGTATGTCTGGGACCGCTCTTCTCCCTGCATCATCCTGAGCAGGTACTGGTCACCCCCGCCATTGAGCATCAACACAGAAATATATTTGGCACATACACCCTCAAAGCCGCTATTGTCCTCAACTGACGCATCGCGGAATTTTATGCCTTGACAAGAAAGAAAGTCATTCCTCGTTCAACACAATGGAGTTCAAAGAATATTGCCCTCTCCGAGATGAGGATGCCATGTCAGATAATGACGTGGCTGAACATCGTTCACTATATGGCAAGATGTTCCCGTTTTTTAGAAGTCAGAAATACTTCATAAGTCCTAGTACTACACATCTCCTCGCACACTATTTCTTGTCTGCGTACTCCGTGACACTCCATCTTGTGTGCTTGTCACTTGCTGCAGCCCTCTTGTGGAAGTCGGTTCTGGGCTCTGGGAGAAAAGACATTGGTATCCTAGGTGAGCAGTGCCGTTCGAATACAATAAATCTATCCCACAGTGTCTTACTGAGTTCTTGTGTCCAAGCAGACTTCGATAATCGCTATCCTAGCTGGATCCCAGTGTTTTACGAAGTGCGAGAAGAGTATGCAGCGGAAAATGAACCCAGCCCATTCATGGGCCGGCCCAATGTACAGAATACGAAAGCATGGGATGATCTTATCACACGTAAGTCGTATCCTTCGAAGACCTTTGTGTCTTATTCACGCTGATGTGCTTTCGGAGCAGCGACCTATTTCTCTGCATCTTATGCAGACATGCAGAAGACAGGCGAATCCATCAACAGCTCTGTGTCTCTAGTTGATGGAGGCTACTTAGCCAGTCTCAACTTTTATTATAATAAACACTGTCTAAGACGTCTACGGCTATTTCTGCACATTAATTACTATTACGATGAGCTTACCGAGGACAACATGCAGTATCTGCGCGATCATTTAGGTAAGTGATGACATCGAGCCCTACTCGCAGTTCATGTTTTACCCATGATGTTGATGAAGCTTTTAGGCCACTGCATTGAGTCGCTCCGCCGGACTGTAATGTGCAACGCGGATACAAACATTTTTACCTTCACTTGGGAAAATGCCGAGGAAGTGAGGCCTGGTGTACTACGACCAATGCCGCAGTCTAATCAACAAAGGAAATGTGTCAAGTTTGACGCGGTAGAGAGTTGGATTATGGAAAAGCATGTTCCGTTGAACCCCATACTTGTGAAGCCGAATGGGGATGTTGAAAAGGTTATGGTGGTTTGAAAAGCTTAGATGTATGGCTTTCAATGATGTAAGGGGCACCAACGGAAGGCAGTTTCATCCTCTTCTCTTTTCTAAACGTCGCCATATTTTGAAGATTGCTGGGGGCACATAATTCTTCCCTTTTGCTTATGATGTGTTGTTTACGAGACTGAGACGAAATATCATTAGATGATTTTATTGTAACAGCTCGTTGGTACTCATTTTCAGCAGACTAAGCTTTAATGCCCAGTCTCAAGATTCCTGTTTGGTTGTCCAAGCTTTGAATAACACATGGCACAGTGATTTTCCCTGTAGCTCTTGCCATTATACTATGCCTAAGTGATGCGAATTTAACCGGTCCTCGAATATCCGCCTCTGTTTCGTTGATTGGAAGAAGAGCTCTATGGGTGGCTTTGAGTGTACACATAATGGTTGCATTCCAAGTAATAGTCACATTCGAGTGTCGTGCAAAATAGCTTATGTCCTGGTGTCTATGCACTTGATGTGAGACGTGATAATGCGGTTGTATGGCATAAATGCAATCATCCTTCCCAAGTTGCACGTTGGGTAGCTATGATACTTTAACCAATCACCAATGATCAGGCTATGTAGCCAAGACATTGTCTAAATATCATGTGTCTTCCCTTCCATATCGTCAATCTATCTATTGTACGAAGTGTCAGCTGAGGCATTCCCTTCACTCGATCGGACACAATTCCATCTACCCTGAATGCTTTGCCTTCTTTGAGACCGAAATGTTAGCAACTCAAGGTCCAGCTGCCATACTTGGCGTTTCCATCACGTATTTGATATTGGATATACTCGTCGTTGGAACTCGTTTCTACAGATCAAGATAAAAAAGGGGCTTTACAAAATCGATGACTAGCTTGCTCTCCCCGCTCTTGTATATTTTCCCTCTAACAGATAAAATGTCAAGTTGCGAATGAAAGCTTAACTTTTAAAAGGCCCTTAATATTGGAATGTCGGTTGCTGTTTAGGTCGGTAAGTAATAGCTTCATAACACTTTAATTTTCCTGTTAATAAGAGCCAGGCGTTTCTCGACACGCAACTGGATATCCCACGCCTCCCGTGAATCAAGCCCGATCTATCGAAACGCGAACACCACTAGACCAAGTCAACACCACAATCAGTATCAACAATGAGGTAAGTAAATCTTCAAGATGAAATGCGATCAGTACTCATAACGCTGTAAGCAGGTGTTTTTCATTGTTTCCAGCTTGTTTGCAGCCTCTGTCTCACTATGAAAGGCTGGCATATTGTGCTTCTATGGGCGCATTTTCGCCCTGAAGGGTCGATGGCGTGACATAGCGATGATCAGTATAGCTTTCATGCTTGCTGCCGTAACACTATTCGGGATAGGTATAACTTTCGCATACGTATTTGCCTGTGGCACACACTTCAGTATCCACTAGTCTTCGGCAGGAGCCGAGATAAGAGAGAAGTGTATTAACACGCAGACATTAATCTATGCACAATGCATTTCAGACTTCAGTATCGATGCTATCATTATTTTGATGCCACTGCCAATGGTCTGGAGATTACATATGAAAGCCAAGCGTAAGCTAGCTGTCACTGCAATTTTTCTCACTGCATCTTTGTAGGTTCTAATCAAGCCTAATGAACGAAGAAGACAGTGGCTGATGTTAGATATTATACAGAGCGGTCATTGCTTCGTTGGTGAAGTTAGTGTGGTTCTTATGGGAGAATGAAAACCCATGGAACCCAGCTAATGACCAAGACTGTGCGACTCCCCGTAATCCTGGATATGGCATTGGCTAACAGCTACAGCAATGATTGTCAGCACCCTCGTCTTCTGATCAATTCTGGAAACCCATGCTGGGCTAATAGCTGTCTGCTTACCGACATTACATCAGAAGTTGGATAGCGATTGGTCTCTAGTCTCGGTCATGAGTAATCTTCGCAGCAATATTAGTCTGAGTTCCGTGCGTAGTGTTAAGGCAAATGACCAGGAGTCAGGCATATCTGCGTCGCACAGCGGATCGCACAACCTGGAAAGAGTTGAAGGCTAGATCAGGTGGCGACTAAGCCTTTTCACTCTTTCAACTTCCGATCAAATCTCTTAAGTCAATGCCAACTGCTTAATCTTGTCTGCTTTCTCCCAGCTTAAACTGTGACTTCTATTCAACGTTCTAAGACCAACCAACACTTGAATGCAACCTTTGCAATCAACCTATGCAAAGACCTGCTAATCATTGCCATAAACAACACTTGATCAATAAAATGATTTCTATCTCCATTTACTATCGCTGGACATCTATTTTACAGCACACTATCCCGGGGGGGTTGGCTAAAAGCTTAATTATGGCCGGAGGTTTTCTGGTTACGAAGTAAGATAATAGAAAACGCTTTAATCGGCTGTAGCCCGCTTTTGATAAGACCGCTGGACTTTCTACAACTCTGTCTGCCACACTTTGTCTACCACTCTGTCTGCTACGACTACAACCGAAGTGCGCGGGAGGGAAGGGGGTTTAAGGGGGGGCGCCCCCCTTAAGGACAGAAAAGGAGGGGGCCTTCAGCCCTCTCCGCCTCCGTCGCCTAGACCTGGATGAACTGCCTACCTACCTAAGTACCTATATGGACTACAGCAGACAACCTCCGGCCTCCCTTGCCTACCCGCCCCAAAGCTTGCGAAGGTCGTAGCGTAGGCCTAGGTTTAATCTACGAGAAAAAGTCTACATAATAGGCCAACACGGATGCAAGGCTTAAAAGAGTCGACTTAATAAGAACTGTAATAGTAAGAAGAAGATTGCTTTGTAAACTTGATACGTATGATTGATGCATGGTGGTTCCGACGAAAGACTCGTTCACGTGAATAATCATAACCAGGCAACCCTATCCCCTAAATCCAATATTTGTGAAGAGATGTGCCCAAATCAAAACGCATTCCGGCAACATAAAGAATGACGAGGATCACTTTTCCTCCCACACCTTTCTCCTGGCCGCTGCAACACGCAAGGGATTCATCGATAGCTACACTAACCGATGTTGAATGTTGGAAGATTAGAGGTCCGTTTCCAGAGAAAGGAGATGAGGAACTGAACATCTAATTTCAGTCTCGAAGGCTTTAGAAAATTGTTGGTATAAGTCTCTGATTCGGACGGGAGCTAATTATTCGCCACGGCCGGCTTCCAGGCTAGGGCCATCGCCGTAGGAGCCAACATTCGTACTGTCTCTGCTGTTATGGGCTCCTTGGTTTTCAGAAGTCGCAGGAGCAATGTCTCTCTGGAAATGAGGGTTGGCATCCTCACGACTCTTGGATACTGAATCATCGGGAAAAGATCGGGGACTGTTTAAAGTCCCATCATCATCTTGTCCCGGGTTCACAGTTTCGTACTCTAGAATTTGAAGGAATTTATAGAAGCCCGCGGCAACCAGAGCACCAAGTATCGGGCCGATGAAGTATATCCAATGGTACGTGGGGAATGTTCCTGTTGCAACGGCCGGGCCGAAGGACCGTGCCGGGTTGACGCTACCACCAGTGTAATATACACCCCTACAAAGGCAGCATGTGTTAGCTCTGAACGACACAACTATTCGGTACCAGCCGAATACGTCCCGACTGTGAAACCATTTGTGAGACAATTCTGGGGGTGCTTACATCATCTGAGTGATAAAGAGCGAGAGGCCGATACCGACGGGCGCCATGAACGTGCCTCGATGTTTCTCAACCGCGAGCATGAGAATAGTAAAGACCAGTTGTGCAGTGAGGAACAGCTCGATGAAGAAGCCCTGGACGACCGACGTATTCCCACCGAGCGTAGTTGAGACATAGAGCCCTCCGGGTAGAAGCCCTGATATCACGCTAGCAGCAGCAATACCGCCGACCAGTTGGCTGATGATGACTATGACTCCACGTACGAGGCCAACAGCCCCAATTGCCATAAGGCCGATGGTGACAGCAGGGTTAAAGAGGCCTCCCGTGATCCTGTAGAAGACCCAGGCATTGACTATAAGACTGACGCCGAAGCACAGGCTTATGAATAGGAGTCTGGCTGCGTTCGCCGAGAGGTCTTCGGGCTGGCCTTGGTTCGGCGCCGAGTTGACGGCATTAGTACCTCCGAAGGCAAACAGGAGGAACATAAAGGTCCCGACAAACTCGCCGACGGCTGCAACAAAGTGGTTCTTAGTGGCAAGGGGTACCCTGTCTAGTATGTGAGGGCGTCGACCGGCTCCATGAGGATGTTGCTGGTGACCGCCGTTGCTAATTAGGCCGGTTTGGCTCCCCCGAAAGCGAACATGGTTGTCATTATGAGAGGAACTCATCTTGGATCCTGAAAATTAGCAGACAAATGGTGAGAAGTATTGTGGTCGGGGATAACTTAGAAGTCGAAAGCTGTTGGCATTTTCTTCGGTACGTGAAAGTTGGGCTGCATTGCGTACATATATTACTTTCAAGTTACCTTCAGGCCTAACATACTTACCAATTAGTTATCGTGATGACGTCCATTGCACTGAAATTGCTACCTGATCCTGTGTAAGTCCCTCTGCGGTCGTGGTTCATGATGTAGTTTGATGTTGTGCAACGCAACGCCAGGGATGGGTTTGTGTTCCAAGACGTACTATTATGCGACATTTTCCTGCATGATCATGTACGCAGCAAAATGGAACGATCCTGCACAATGCTGTGTGACTGATCAATGGACCATTCGTATATCAGCCTCACCTGACGGTGGCATATTCGCGTAGGTGTGCCAGACTTGCATGTTGACCACCTTAATATCACCACTAAAGTCTACCGCAAATATGACCTGTCAATTGGCCGCCACGAGCGACAAGTTACAATCGCCACGATAATTGTCATGCGGAGTCAATGCCTTTGTGTTACTGTCAAGGATGTACGGAATAGGATAGTTGCAGATAAAGTAGCTAAGGTTATCCAGTCTATATAATCCGACGATTTCCGATTGCTGATCTATCTCGCGGGGTCACGATAATATGCTGCGACCACAAGCAGCAAACCGTAAATCAGTGACTATACTGGCCCCCAAAAGTGTGTACTGCGCCATATGATGCAATCGTACAGATCTTGAGCAATTATTTATGCCCGCTACGGATAGGCTCGAGATTCTAGAGGCGCAAATACAACCACAGAGAAAGTGAAAGTGAAACACCATCTCATGTTTTGGCTACCTAAAACTTACCAAGTGCGGGGATGATAAGGAACACAAGAAGAACAGCGAGGAACTGGAAATTGGAACCTGGTATGACCAGAGTTGGAAATATGAAAAATAGGTATATGACACTAGAGATATCACGATACGTATGCGTATACTCGAAGTAGCTTCCTTCAGGGTGGTGTAAGATTGATATATAATACACTGACTGTCCTGGCCCATGGACCCAAGATCATCGAAGTTCGAATTTAAGGGAGATGATGTTTATATAGAAGTATACAGTTGTGAATGCTTAGAAGGCAATATACAGGCGTGTATGTAGGGTACACACATGTGTGCACATGCACCACAAGTACTACTACCTACGCTACGAATGATTATGAGATCCTCGTACGGGACCCGAAGTACAATTACGCTATTGAGCAACTTATTTGAAAACAGCAATATCCGTTATATAGCACAGAAGTACATACTTGGGCACCCGTCATACAATCACTTAACCTACGACCATCATTTGCGTACTTACAGATATTCCGTCTCTACCCCCGCCCCCCCTTTTTTATGAGCCTACGGATACCGGCTTCCATACCCCCGCTCTTCTCTCATTTCTCTCATACATGGTTTCTGCTACAGACATAGTTCTTGCGACGTGGCGCGGCTCCGACCCCCTTGTCTACGGTAGCCAATAATTCAAAGCTATTGAAGTGAGGTTGAAAGCATATTACCATCTTATACATCTCGCGTAACACGTGAGTAAGATGAGAAGATCTCGATATACGTGAATGAGATGCGCCGTGCCCTCTACATGGGTTGTGACTCTGTAACCTAGGCCACTTTCAACATATTGAAACTTTGAAAGGTATTGGTCGACATTTACGGTTTTTTGCTGAGTTCGTAGGCACAATATGCGTATTGTTTTCTCCGCCGCCGTTAATTCAGTCGGGCATGTGTGGGAGCTTATAGCTGGGCCTTGGGAAGAAGACCTTGCTAATCATGCCGCGAATCCATCTGCCGGATGAATTTGCTATGGTATTCAAGTCGACGTTGTAGCCACCTCTGTTCCCATAGAAGATGTATAGGTCAAGCAATGACGGATGAGCTTCTGACATTCATCAAAAATAGGGTTGGCTAAGATCGCAGGAACAGATATGATGCTAGGCAAATATCCTAGTTATGACCAGAAACATCGCCGTCCCGGTCTTTTTCTAAAGTTTCGGCTTGATTTCTCACGGTCCGCATGACTGTGGCCAAGGACTTTACGATATTTCTAGTCTTGCAAGTATTGGCGAGCAAAACGGCATGGTAATAGTATTGCACTAAAGAAAGCAGAGGATGCCCTACGACACATTAGCTTTCTTTGTTTACTGATTCTGGTTTATTTAATTTCTTCCTCTTCCGCCTGTTAAAGATCAGACGGTATCTATGCTAGGTATTTATTCTATAATACTATTCCTTTTTTTTTTTTTTTTAAAGTATACATCAATGAACGTTCAAGTAATATCAGGGATTAGCTGATACATCGATCCTTAGTCAGTTATGCATGCATTCAGTTCCCCAGTTTTGCTTACACTACACTACCAAGTTGCTTGAGAATGTACTGGTATAAAACTAACGCAATATCTCAGGGTGCTTTAAGATTTGTCCTTCCGCCTACTTTTGGAGGCGAAAGGCCACTTCTCTAGACCACATATTCCACTTCATAACACACGCGCCAAAGCGGGTATACGTTAAGAATCAAGCCACAAAAGATCAAACGGATTCTTGTATGATTCCATGAGGTCTAGCACAAATCCGAAAATGAAAAAGCGGTGTGAGTACCTTTATGCACACATCCGTCCCTTGCGCACACCAGGGCCAACTCTCTTATCAACTATTGCAAGTTGTTAAGAAAGTGAGACACTACGCTAGGTATCTGATTTACCAGGACAACCTTGGGGTTGGTTATTCGACCGCTCCAAACTTAAAAACACGTACGACCGAGACAGGGAGACTTGAACTCGCAGATCATATAAAGTGATGCTAGTCTGAATGACTTCTCGAAACTTTGCCGGCCGTCTGGAGTATGTCTTAAACAGATGTAGGAGTGTGACTGCATGTGACTGAACCCAGTTGATAATTGATCATGGAAGTAGTGAGCTCTGACATCATGGTGAAGGCCCAACGTCGTACTTTATGTTATCGTATACTTTTTTGTCTTGGCAGTTTTACTCTTCCTTACACGAACTGGTAGTAATATGTTCGTCACTACAAAGGCTGACATCTAGTCTTTAATAATCTCTGCGCTACTCGTTCTCTTCATTTATAGGCTCACCCTTAATTCTCACGTCAGAAAGCTCCAAATTTACCATTGAATATTCTTAAAGCCCAATTGTAGCGGAGGTGTGGACTACTATATATACCGTTAATACTCGCGGAGTATTAACGGCGTCGTTTTTCCTCCGTGACACCAATCATACAGTGTATCCCCGAATACAACTATAGGGGAAACATGCAGCACTAAATTAGAGCGACTGCTGTCAAGAGGCTAGCTCAAGAATCGAACATCCTCTCTGGAAAATGTAGTGCCTGCTGGTAGCAGCGAGCCCAGTGCCCCCGATGCATCAGACTCGACAAGGTATCGTGTGAGGAGAAACGATGCGGCTAATCCATCAACTGGACAAACGGTATATGAAGGACACTCGCCACATATTAATATCTTGGGCCCGCGTTGACATTCTCTCTCCTAAATGAGATGCTTCCCTTCGGGGAATCTTAGCTTCATGATTGTCAATTTCTCCATCAAGGTTCCCGGATAAGTCCCAGGTACCCAGCTCGTGAGAGCATTTCAAAGGATCAGCCTTACTGGCAGAACTGCGTTTCTTTTTTCTTTTTTTTTTCTTTTTAATACTTAAACTTAACTGAGTCGGGGAAATCAATTGAAGGTACAGTGATTATTTCTGGCTCTCCTATTGCGGCGGTAAGAAGTGTTCGGCGAATCACCATATACAACTTCATCTGAAGCTTTATCTCAGACAACGTTGCGACCTCCAATGTTACCGTGAGAGTAATGACGCTATGATATAGATCAACCTGAGAGGCTCAACAGCTTGCTGAACTTAACTTTAGTATAGGCGTCAGGAGAGGGCTCGTGGTAGCGCTCTGCCGTGCAGGTATAGTGCTTTGGCTACCCATTTACGAATGCAGGAACGTCGCTATCCAATGTCCGCAACCAGACTCCCTTAACATCATGAGGGATTAATATAGATGGCTAGTAGTATTCAAGGAAGTTTAAGAAAGACGGGTGACGGAAACCAACGCTTACTTAAAAACTGGCCGTGGGGTTGAGTTTCTGTAGGATTATCTAAGCTTTCGCTATTGCAGGGGTGTGTTCTAGTTGTACAATCGTCATGGTTATGGAATGCACGCACCTAACCGAAAACAACTACGACCTTCGGAACTTCACAGCCCATAATTATTCGCATCTTCCTGGAAACGGACGCGGAGGCAACGCAGCATGGAATTTTCCAAAGGGTAACATCGTCGCCGAGTTTAAGCGATTAGCCGATCGTAGCTCGCTACAATTGGCACCGAGCGGAACTATAGCTAGTGAACTATATAAATGTATCAAGACGGGCCCGTCTTCTATCGTAAATGCTGGATGGTTCTATCTTTTTTGACTTCATCGCGGGTAAAAAAACATCGGAATGTTATTTTCGTCACTTCTGTATGCTTGCGTCGCGTCCGGCGCTCTCGGCGCCTCATGGATCGCCCCTGGTGCCGTCTGGTATGATACTGACGGCAACAAGATCGATGCACACGGAGGTGGTGTCGTATTGCGAGGAGATACCTACTACTGGGTTGGGCATGCTTCTAGCAGTACGTCCCAAGCCCATGGGCAACTACTCGGAACTGTGAAACAAGTACTAACAGCGTCCTCAGACCAGACGCCGATGATGTACTCATCCACAGACCTTGTCAATTGGAAAAACCTCGGGCAGCAAGACAGCGCCGTGTCAGGGATGTGGTGTGTATAAAAACCTCCCGTGCCTGATCCCTTAATCTTCTTGTTTCGTATGACCCAGCAAGTTCTATGGTGCGAGACTTAGAGACCTTGACTAACATATTTTTCCGGGCGGCCCAAAATTGCGAAGCCGAATGGCTCTTTCTGGGTATTTTTGACCTCCTCCTTACGAGTCGATGCGACGAAATGTGTGTAGCTAACGAACGTTTGCACAGCTGTTTGGTCAACAGGATCGCTATGTGCTCTCCCTTAAGTCGGGACAGTTTATCGGTGGCTACGGAAACTCCGCCAAGGTTCACATACCACCGGATGACTACACGTAAGCATTTCGGAGCTTTTATAGAATTTACACATTACTACAAATACTAACTTCTGACGGGAAGCTACTCGGACACTGGAATGTTTTACGACGATGCTACAGGTAAGGGTTGATTTCTCTATGAATTCGAAACGCTTTGCTAACATCAAATAGATACATGGTACCTTCTGACTAGCGCTGATCACAACATTGTTCAAATCAACCGCATCAACTCAGACGGGGCGCTGGGTGATAAGCTCTCAGATCTTCGTAAGTGATCCCATAACTACTGAAAGATCCTGTACCTAATAAAAATATAGGTGCCGGTGCCTATGAAGCTCCTGGGATCGTGAAAGCGGACGGAGTTTACTTCTTGATCGTATCAGGGAAGACGGGCTGGCGCTCCAATCCGAATAAAGTCTTTTGGGCCAATTCTATATCCGGTCCTTGGACTGGAGGATCCGACAGTAAGTAATGATCGATGCCATATTCTTTCTCCCCCCGTATTTAGTTCATATGTATGACGCCTCCTATTCAAGCTATAGTCATGTATCGGAATCATTTCGACCCATAGATACGCTTGCAGGAAATGCCCGAAAAGGCGAAGACTGATCTCGAGTATCGCAGTCGCACCACAGGACCAGAACACATACGGATCGCAAAATACGTTCGAACTGACAGTCAAGGGGTCTCAGAAGACCACGTATATTTACATGGGCGACGCATGGGACTCGAAAGGAGGCGCTAGTTCAAACTACGTCTGGTTGCCGATGAACATCAACGCTGGGTATGTTCTCACGACAGCACATGGAAACACGCCAATTCCCGGTAAGACTGAGCTAACGCTCGCTTTAAAGGGCAAAGACTATCCAGCTCGACTATCATGCCATGTGGAAAGTCGACGTGAAGACTGGTGCGGTTTCTTACCCCTCGACGCTAAAGCGCTACGAGGCCAATCACTCGATATTGTCTGGCCGAACAGGTAATTAGGGGGTCCCACGGAATCGTTATATTTATAATCTGACCAGCGAAACTTAGTCGCCGACGAGCCGAATGAGGCGACTTTCCACAACGTAACGGGCACCGGGTCCTTGCAATGGCTTTCCTTCCATTACCAGGTCAATAACCCAGATGGTAAGGGATTTTCTCAGTCATCGGTATCCATCAGAGGAAGATCGCTAACGAAATCTCTGTTAACCTAGCTGGCGAGGCCTATGTGATAGTAAATGACGAGCCGGCGGTCAATATCTCGAGCCTGAACTCACGCGCCGGATACCATGATTCAACACCCGTTCAATTGAAATTGAGAAGTGGTGACGTGAATACTATTACATTCGGATTTATTGGCGAGAATGGCAAGTCTCATTGGAAATTTAGGCCCACGCATTTAGCATTGCTAACACAACACAACCAGATCATAAGATCGCGGTGAACGCGCTGGAGCTATTCGAGGAAGATTAGGTACGTCCGCGTGCAACGTACAATGCGCACCGGATAACCTTTTTCGGTAGTAACGGAGTTGATATTTGGTTGTAGGCCGCTGTACCTAGCAGATAGAAATCGGTGTTTCTTTGCGCTCAAGTATGTGTCTTGTGACCGCCCCATTCGTCCTTATCCAATAAGTAGCTTTTATGTCGTGCCATGTCTTCAGGAACTGATAGAGAAACCGGTTTTGTAGGACAACCTAGGGGGTGATAGACGGTTAGGTGATTCCCGCGCAAATAAGCATATACTGGCGGCCTTCAGCAATGGTATATAAGACACGCCATATGCTTCATTATAAGCCCCTCGGTACTAATGTGCTTCTTCTTCTGCCGTATCCAGTATCTTGTTGTGTGTAAGAGCCGAGTTGCCAGGTCTCCTTTTCAAGGCCCCGAGCTCAGACCCACATCCACCTCTCTACTCGTAGAGCCGATCTTCTCCTCGAGTAGTATTTCGACCTCAACAGGGACCACGGCAAGTTTTTTCTTCTTCCTTATAGCTTGTCGGTGTTTCTTGCCATTAATATGTTTGACCCACGAGTCTTCGGTCGGGAGACTCATGTTGCATATTTCACAGTTCTTGACCTTAAAGGTAGTTTGACTTGACGTGTCGTCGTTTTCAAATGCGGTGAGAATCACTCGTGCCGTGTCTGACATTTCCGTCGGCTGAGGTCGTTCCTCGTCAGCAAGGTACCGCCGGCATATGTCAGCTGCTGGGTGCAGCACATTCGCCGAGAACTCGCTCGCATTTGTGCCGTCTAATAGATAGAGCAGGCCCATCGCGTCGTGTTCTTTGAATGATTTGAGAGTTTTCTGGCGGATCCACCGCAACTGATACCTCGCGTACTGCCTTGTGGCAACGTTGATTTCTTCTAGCCCAGCATCCTTCTTTTTCTCAAGGGTTTCCGGCGAGTCCGCATCGAGTTCGCCATCGAGGAAGGCTTCCATTTGCTTGAATCCAATTGACTGCCAGATTCCACGAGTACGGTCAATCACTTCTCCTCTTTTAGTGCTTTCACGAAGACGGCTATGCAAGATCCCGACTTCATCTATGAGACCACTTTGAACCATACGGTCCACTCGCTTGCTGAGTCGCTCTCTCAACGTGTCAGTCTCTGAGTAGGTCCAGAAGACCAACGTTTCCCAAGGTCCCTTTGCATCACCAGCGACCTGTTTAGCTTCCTGCTGTTCTGCATATATGTCTGATGCTCGTCTGCCCGTTGTGAGGTATATCTCTAACGATCTTTTGATCTTCCGTCGGTCATCTGGATGCCAGCGCTCGGCCATGGCGGGGTCGACCTCACATAACTTTTGGAAGATGACATGAGTAGGCTCATCAAGGATGGGGAACTGAGATTGAGTTTCTTCCTGAGAACGGAACCGGATTTCTTCGGGCTCGGTCTCATTCGAGCTAATGAGACTGCCCTCAAAAAGTAAGGCATGGACGTAATAAAGAGTGCCACCAACCACGATAGGCAGCTTTCCCCTGCCGCGGACTTCTTTGATGAGTCTCTGAGCTTCTCGCACAAATAGACCATTAGTCCACGTCGGCTCAAGCGGGTCGATTTGCGCGAGCAGATGATGTGGGACGCCGCGTTGTTCTTCCGCTGACATCTGGTTCGTAATCACTGGCAAGCCCCTGTACATCTGCATCGCATCGGCATTGATGATCTCCCCATCGAATCTGACCGCTAGATCTACTGCTAGCTGAGCTTCAGTCAAAATTTGGGTCTAGTTCGATGAAAGTCCATCGTAACTCACGTCAGATTTGCCTGTGCCAGTGGTGCCAATAACAGCGACCAGTGGCTCACGCTGGTGTGTTAATGAAGCCATTGTATGGGAATATCTCCTAAGAGATCGCACCAAAGCCTTCCAGGGGGGCATTTATCTCAAAAAGCGATCATACTAACAGATTTATTAAGGGTGGAATATTAATGAATATTATTTCCTCTGTTCGAAATTGAATTTGGAAGTAGATGCATCCAAGAGTAGACTATGAGTTTACCAGCCAAACGGGAGGGTCTTGAAAACCACAAGCCACCAGTGGCTGAGCATCCACTCAACAGCCGCCATTCTCACCCACAGCGACATCGCAACGGGGTCACTGGACAGGTCAATCCTGCAACTCCCTAATTCGTGGGGCACCACTTCGGTCGGTACTACAAAATATCAGCACGTAAAAGCCCCGTCTACAACTCATGATTGCAAGGTAACATAAAAGTATTAATTCATTTTAAGCCGGATACTTAGCAAGACCAACCAGTAGAGAGATGGGTTAGAATTGTTCAAGCAGCCACTGGACTAGTGGCTTGTGCAATATCCTAGATCAAAAGGCTGAACGTACTGGTGCTCGCGACAATGATATACTGCGAAATTGACAGCGCCTAGCTCTGTTTTTGGTACAGATCAATGTATTATTAATATTAGCTCATCTATTGAGAGCGCCAGTGAAGGCTTGTTTATCTAAGTCCAGGTAGGACTCTATTCTATTCCAGGGACCTATTACAGTGCATGCTCGGCCGAAGAGAATTCCCCGCACGAATTGGAGAAGTGCAGAGCCTCATCGCGCCAACGCCCAAGTCTATTTGTTCCTTGTCCATCTCCAACTCCAATCGTATATTTACTCTAGTCATGAGGCTCCCCAACATCTACTCGACGCGAGTTCTCTTGCCGTTGCCGTTAGCGTGGCCGTTGGTACCGTTAGTGCCGTTAGTCTTGCCATTCTGAGCAGCGAAATACTCGAGGCTGCCCTTGGGGTCTGCCTTCATAGTCTTAGCACCCGTCTGCCAGCCAGCAGGGCAGACTTCGCCGTGCTTGTCCGTGAACTGGAAAGCCTGGACGAGGCGAAGAGTCTCCTCGACATCACGGCCGACAGGCAAGTCGTTGACGGTGATCTGTCGCAATACACCCCTGGGGTCGATGATGAAGAGGCCGCGCAGAGCTACACCCTCATCTTCGAGGAGCACACCGTAGCTGCGTGAGATCTTGTGTGACTTGTCAGATACAAGGGGCAGTTGTAGGTCAGCGCCGAGACCACCTTGCTTGCGGGGACGCTCGGTCCAGGCGAGATGAGAGAAGTGCGAGTCAGTCGAGATACCAAGGACGGTAGTGTTGATTTCCTTGAAGCGAGGTAGAGCCTCGTTGTACTGGATGATCTCGGTTGGGCACACGAAGGTGAAATCGAGAGGGTAGAAGAGAAGAACGACCCTGAGGCCGGTGCGTTAGCATTCATCTCACTATTGGCCCTCCAAGACACTCAAAACACCAGGTGGACGGAGATGAAACTACGCGAGGATGAGGGAGTCCGCTACATACCATTGACCAAGATACTCGGACAAGGAGATGTCCTTGAACTCGCCGCCAGGGAAGACGGTGGTGGCCGTGAATTCTGGAGCCGGGCGAGTAACAAAGGCAGAAGACATGGTGAATTGTGAAGATGGAATCAAGGCAGTGCGATCGCTGGGTATTTCTGGGGAGAGTGTCTATAATATCCAGATGGTGTGGGTGAAGAGGTTGGAGAGAATGGTCAGGAGAGTGTGGGCAAATGAGAGCGGGATGGAGTGAATGGTTTTAAGTTGGGATGCGGCTTGTTGACTTGGAATAGAGAAAGTCTAGAAAATTTCCCGAAGCTGCTGCGCATGTATAAAAGTACCAGAGCGTACCAGTTGCTTGGGTGCATCGTACGACCAGCACCCGCACCCGTCCGCACCACAACTATCCGTTGCTGAGGTACCTAATTAATTGCCAGGTGCATCCTAGCGTACCGATAAATATTGGAGGGTCTATGATAAGTTCAATTATACAGCCCCACAGCATCCAGGAACCTGGTTGCTTTCTGGGATATCCTGAATGCACTATAATCTCACTAATCGCGTCATCACGCGACTTCCTATATTAATTAATTTTCACGCGTCAGATTTTTAATGCGAGAGGCTCATCCCTTGGGGCACTTATACTAGAAGCCAGAGCCCATTATTTTCCTTCGTCGTCCCAAAGTGAGGTAGTACACCGATATAGGTATCATGAATCATACAGACTAGCGACCCAGTATCTCGAGTTTTCTGCAGAGGTTTACAATTCAAGGTACCAGGGTTTCATTCTACATTACAGACACTATGTGGCTCGATAGGAACACAAATAGTGGATTAAACTTAATGTGGTCACGTATACAGGTATCCAAACATACATCGACTCAAATCTCACAATTCATTGAAGCCTTGCCATTTTTGACAGATGACTCTCTCATGCATAGTTTTGATAAATACATAGTCGATCGTCCGCCATTTCCTCGAGTGAGAATTCTGGGCCGAAATGTCCGCTGGCGCCGATGCAATTTCCAAGCTCCGCCGATTTCCGTGAACACCTCATAACTTTTTATTGACCCTTAGTATTACACACGGTCTTAAGCCATCGTATTACTGTTCTCGCACGAACGCGGTGATGAAGACATATACAAGCTAGATTGAGATTCGATAATGAGCTCTTAGCCCATAATCATGCCTTTCATGCCGGCGAGGTCGCCTTCTTTCGCTGCAATTTCGAAGTAGCCGTAGATGATTCTGTATTCTCGTTAGTACTCTACTATTTGAACTTGGTTTGCTAGAAGTGGCTTACGTGACAGCGAGGAGAGTACCGGTACCGGAGCCAAGAGCACCCATCAGGTCACTGAAAACCGAGAGCGCACCAATGCAGGCACCGCCGAAAGCGGCAGCCGTGGGGATGATGCGCTTGAGTTCCTTGTACATGCTCTGGTCACGGTGGCCAGCCATGACGAGACCTTGGTCCTTCAATTGCTTGGCGACATCACGGGGGCTTGAGCCGGACACTTCAATCCATGTCTTAGAGAAGATAGCACAGGCAGTGAGCATATAGGCGATATAGACAATCGTATGGATAGGATCGAGGAGGGCATCGCGGAAGTTCAGCGGGGGTGACATATAGTAAACAAGACCAGAGATGGCAGAAAGTTGAGCAGAGCCATCCTTGGCCTCCCAAACACCGAACATACGGACAATGAGGTTGTCAGAGAAGCGGGAGTACATCATCTGGCTGATAAGGAAGACGTTCGAAGAGAGAGCGGACTGCAACATGATAGGCATGTTGGACGTGTAGAAGAGACGGACAGGGTACGAGCCACGTGCGCCACGTTGGCGAGATGATTTGACGGGAATCTCGACGCGGAAGCCCTGAAGGTAGATGACAGCGGCGAAAACAGCCAAAGTAGCCAACAAGTTCATGATGTTGGGGAGGTTCTGGCGATAGAAGGCTTCCTGAAGAGCACGCTGCTTGTTCGGCCAGGTCATCAGGAGGTGGAACAAGGCGATAACAGCTCCCTCAAACTCAGGGCCGCGACCAGTGTTGATAGAGGTCGGGGAGAAAGCCTTCCACATGATTGATTCGCAAATGTTGGTGGCGATGAACAAAGAGATACCGCTGCCTAGACCGTAACCCTTCTGGAGGAGCTCGTCAAGAAGAATGACGATCATGCCAGCAATAACGAGCTGGAGAATCAATAGGAAGACGATACCGGCGCCAAGGTCAGACGGGGGGCCGTAGAGACCGGTGAAGACGTAAACAGTAGCGGTACCAGCCGACAAGATGAATGCAAAGAGTTTCTGGGCGGTTTGATAGAGTTCGCGGTCGGACTTGAGGTCGAGGTTGACGTCGATCATGTGGGTACCAGCGAGAAGCTGGAACACCATACCAGACGAGATGATGGGGGTGATACCCAGCTCCATCAGCGTTCCACGGTTACTCGCCATCATCATTCGAAGCCAGTATAGGGGGTCGGAGGTGTCGGAGGACACAATGCCGTACAGAGGCATCTGGCTCATGACCAAGAAGATCAGCAACGTGAGACCCGTCCACATCAACTTTTGGTTGAAGGGAACCTTGGTCTCAGGTTGCTGAACCTCAGGCAAGAAGGCCACAAAGGGCTTCACCAGGTCAAGGAAGCGCACTACGTAGCGATCGTTAGCGAACATGTCCAATTGCGAAGGCGATGGCGATAGCGACAGCGCATCGGAAGCTATCCGTGCCGCCAGCCACTTAGGCGTTGCCGCGCAGAGTTTAGCGAGGGTTTGGGAAGCTTACGACTACTCATGATGGGCAATGGAGTGGAGGACCTAATGGGGAAACCAAACAAAGAAGGAAAGGGGACGTGAAGACGACCGACGAATGCCCTCGGTTGTTCGTCAAGCCCGTCGCGAGTTTTGTATGAGGGAAAGGAGAAGGAATGGTGATGGAGACAAGATCTGGCATCAAAAGCCCCAGCTTGTCCCTAAATTGAAAGATGTGTCCCCAATGCGTTGGGTGGAGCTGAGAGCTAGACTAGGCATGGCACGTGATCACAAGGACCCGTAACCACCGTGCTGTTTACTGTGCTGGAGGTTAGCCTCCTTACTATCTAACCTGTAGGGACAAGACGAGGAGCAGTGCTTTTATGACATTGCGCACAGTAGATTTCATTTAAGAACCGCAAAGAGCTAAGTACAGCAGATCAATTAGTTAGGTGGTTACCAGTAATTCTAGACCAAAACCTGTTCGGAATGTTGCACTATTCATAGCAGACTTGGGAATCTCCTACAACGAGAAGAAGATGTTCGCGAATAAGAATCCAGCCTGATGCCCAGTCTAATGAACGTTGATGACTAAGCCTATATTTTTAAAAACCAAGGTAGAGATTCCGGAGCGTACTCGAACTTTTCTTATGCTTCGTTGCAGTCAGCCAGCTAAATAACCGGCGAACCCAGAACAAATAAACCAATCCATAGAAATCCAAAACATTCTCATAAGTTTCTAGTTCATTACGTAATTCTTATCTGGGCGTTAGGTAATCGACGGCTTTTAACTGTCAATTCTTGAAGGACATGACATTGCTAGTTTCGTGTAATACGTCATAGACACAGTATTAAACGCCATGACCAACCGTGCTGGTTAGCTATCATGATGTCTACCGCTAGACTACCTAGATAGAGGGATTGTTGCAATAGCAAGTAGATATTTGATATTATTGAAGAGATGGAGGTAATTGACATGAGACCACCGTGAGGGGTAATGATCTGACCACTGTTCGTCCCACCCTCCTATACAGAACCTTGATAGAGGGAACTTCTGCTAAAACATACTCAGCACTAAGCACATGAACGAGGTTAATGGCCTATTTGTTTGCAGTGAGAATAGCACGTCAGATTAACTGGGTAGATGGTTTGAGAGAAAACAGGATCTCGCATACATGCATACTGAGTACTGAGTTAGAACTGTGGTGGGAATATTGAACCCATTGAGATAGTTCGGTTACGGCCAAAGCCTAATGTTCTCAAAGGATTCGAACCAATGGAGACCTATTATCAAGCTCATAGCTACCCAGACAACTCCCCAGGTGTCAGGAACCCTGTGCTTGAGGTAGGCAGTAGACACTTGTTGTTGCATGAAGGCCTCTAAACCACCTTCGTAGAACGAATCTGACTAAGTACAAAAGTCGCTTTATCGTGTGTGCCTTGTAACACCAGGCAGCGTTAGCCATCCCATTTATCACTTTGTATCATTTCTGTATGTTTAAATCATCAATTGTAATTGAGATATATAGCCAGTGTTCGATACGAGCGTTGCACAAACAATACTCTGGCACTCCCTTCTAGGTACAACAATGCGAGGGGTGTATATGTGGCCAGAAGCTTCTCGTTGAGCGGAAGGAAGACCTGCGCATCAGCTTCATTAAGACCTCAACCCTAACCTAGAGGCCCTAGTTGTCCAAACGTACCACATAAGATTTTGATATAGCCACCCTGTCTATATTTAATTCTCATGGTAGCTATAGACTTGTCCGTTTCGTATATCATTAGCCCGCTTTATCTCTTGAACTCTACACTACAATCAAGGTGAGACAATCTCTCTACTACCTTGTGTCAGGAGCTCTCTATAAGCAGGTCATAAACACTTATTTTTGCGTTAAGGTCCCTGAGCACCCTGATAAGCTAATCTTGGTTCTCTTTGTTATGAAGTTTTAGGAGTTATGACATCTTGATGGTCCTGTTGAGGCAGACGATATGTGTAATTAGTCCAGAGGAATTTGGATAATCTCAAGCGTCTAAAACAAGCTGTTATTGTAGGGTTACTCTTTTGGCCTCTAAACAATTTTTCGCTATGTAACAACTACACAGCTATGGTCAGACATAAGCAGGTGAAAGTGATTGTCAGTACCAGCCAGATGTTGTCTCTTACGCAATAAGTATTTATCTAGAAATACTAGCAGTCTCAGCTGCGACATGCTCAATGTGAATTGACAAAAGCTGGTCGCTCAATATAGTATATATAAGCGCGAACTATGTCAGCGTATCATTTCCAACCATAATTCGACTTTACGTGAGACCACGGGAGGCAATTCCCTTAGACGGGATTCGATGAAATAAACCACCAATGGTGTCCTCGGTAAAAAAAATTTAGCCATTCACTATCATCGTATTTCGTCTCAGCTCACTCAGCGATTCAAATGAATAGTGGCGAGAATAGTGGCCTCTAAGCTTGAATATCTTAGGCACGTATCACATAATCTTAATCTTCAAGAAATAGTCCCTTTTTAGAAATATTGAGAGACTGCCATCAAGAGCATGTCACTGTGGGTTGCTGGATGAGACTGAGAAAAGATGAGACTAGCGAGATACTGGATTAAAATACTTGACATGGGTGATCTGGTTACTTGGTTTAATATGTAAGAGGTCTTGTGATCATAAGCCGTTTGCCCACCTAGCTAGTCACTATGATTATAGTTGTGTAGTTAAATTAGATACGTTGCCTTACCCATCAGGGTAGGCTTAACCGTATACTTCCGTTGGACTCGTTCACTCGATAGAGCACGATATCGAACTATCAAAAGGAGCGTCAAAATATTTTATCGCGTACGTATCGCATTGGCTGTGTGTGCGTAGTAGGTGTTGACTGAAAGTGCATGCTGGATCTGTTTCAGAATCCATGTGTCTTCTGATACCCTATCGCCTCCAGTGGCTGAAAAGTTTGAGGTGACTCGGAATCCATTGGTCTACTTACATATTTCACGGGATCGGGGGCCTTTGTCGGTGAGTCTCCAAGACGTTCCCATGTACAGAGTATAAAGTGTTATATTGTGCATATATACTGCATCCGAGAGCGGACCTCTTATCGGTCTACTCGCTACGATTGAGTTTCATAACCAATCAGATACAACGATTTACCAAGGACCATGCCGACGTATGCACGGGATCATCTGTTGCTCCCTGCAAATGAATCTGTTCGTAGCTTAAACTACCCCATATGAACCCCTTCAATTGTTGGGGTCTGCAGATGTAACGTGCGCTCCGAAGTGCCGCCTGCAGCTTACTTACGAGCCATGCATGCATGTACTGTGGTAAAAGTTCCCGTATGGATAGTAGGCGCATGCGAGTGCCTGAGGCAGTCGTAATTCAGCGTATAACTGTGAGAGGAAGGCAACTCAGAACGTAAGAGGATGCGGGAAATGCGAACAGAGGTGACTCATAGTTATATCAAGCACTTGGCTTGAGACATACCTCGATAGACTCAATCGCGATTATTGAGTGTACCATTGCTGGATACGGAAGGTGGGTGAAGCGGAGATTCTGGATAGGCTAAGACCACATAGTGTACTCGTGTAAGCGACTCTGACAGCAGACTTGTATGTTAGGTTCACCGCCAATCATGCAGTGAGCAGACATATCTAGTGTACTGTACCGTGGTGTAACGATCAATTGGTATATCCTCCGTATATCAGATCTATGATCGATGTTGAGTTAGGTCACGGTATAGTACTTGGGCGCTCGGAAATTGCCCGCTGAGTCAGGACGGCGGAATCAGATGACTCGAGGTTCCATGTGTGGAAGCTACATCTTCTACTGTGTTTTGGCAGATTAGCGACAACACTACCGGTATTATGTTTCATTTGCAGGTCCAACAACGGTGCAGCAACGGCAACTAGTGAGAAACAGCTCTTTCAGGACAGGGAGAAGGTCATACATATTTCAGGAGAAGAACTATCTTTTACCCGATAACTATCTCATTGCTTCAACGCAACTTACATAGCACTAAGGGTAGTGAATGGAATTTACGGTACTTTTGGTCTTTTGTTACTACTTTCCAATGCCTCTCATGTGAAGGAACATGTTGAAGACACTGAATGGTGTTCAATATTTTCTGTTCGTTCAATCGTGTTCGTATCTCAGCAGAAGATTGCTACGTTGATGAAGCAACCTGTTACTTCTTACTGGCAGGCTAGCTACCTAAGAGAGCATAGGTACAGAGTATACAGAGCCGTTAGACGGAGGTAGGCGCTGTAAGAGGTGGGGTGAAGGGCACGTTCCTGCTCACGCTAGAACGCGGCTATACATGCCACCAGTCAAAACCCACATGGCTTGCAGAAACTGTTAGTGGGGCTAAGCTCCCTGGTCTTACCTAAACGGAAGGCATGGTGTAGACTAGGTCATAGGTATTGCCGATCAGTGATGCTAGGTAGATCATCTTTCTCTTTTGCTCTACCTCTTATCTTTTGTCTTGTCAAACCTTCTCGACCACTGCTCTTTACGTCAACGGCTCTAATCATTGGCCGGCTGTCTTGCTTCGCTTTTCTTTGTAAAGCTCGCCGACAACAAGTGTGCATGTGCACAGCCGAGTGCGTACACTGCATAATACGAATTGCCTTTATCCCGCAGTATTACACAGCAACCTGCCTCTCGATTCTGCTAATATAATTGAGGCGCCGGGTGGGGGTTCTGGTATTTGGAGTTGACACCCCGCGAGGCGAGGTGAAGCCTACCGGCTTGTTTGACAAGATAGGACTCGGCCCGAACAACATGAGCTTTGCCTCGTGCTCGTGGCCGGTGTGGCAGGTCGACGACTTTACCACATGCTTCCAATCCGAGTGAGTGGTCCCGTCCACTTTGTTTTGCTTTCATTTCCCACTCGGCCGGCCGGTCGGTCGCTTATCCGTTCGTTCGCTGCTCGATATCTCGACTGGACCAATAAAAACCGTTGTGTCTCGAGCTACCACTGACGTCAACTATTCGTGCGGCAGTTACCTTAAAATCCTATTTCCTCTAATCGTAATATGCGTCTCCTTCTTCCTTCTCATCGCTCAAATAATACACCGCAAAGTCAAGTTAAAACGACACCACGGATATGATCGAATTGCCGAGCCCCAAGATCACACAGATATCCCGCCTCAGGAGGACGATGCGCTGAACACTGACGAAGATGAAGACCTGCCAATCCAGGCCGGTGGCGGCGGACGCCTTGCGCTCGTCAAGACGACTACCAGAGGCTCCATCGTGCAAGCCGACAATCCGCCCGCGCAAAATCTCGTCGTTGTTATCGAGGAGGCTTCTATCTGCGGGCTGATGGCTGTTAACATCATCGCGCTTGTTACCGAAACATATGCTGGGCGTGGTCGTGTTGCCGCTGTTGTCGGCTTGTTGACCTGGGCATATGTTCTAGTCCTGGTTACTCTGCGTTTATTCCTTGGGAATACCGTATGGCGTATTCCCCGTTTATGGAATCACACAGCTACAATTTATGGTCTTCAGTGGCTGTTTACCATTGCCATCTTCAGATCCGTTCTTATACATGCGAGTTCCCGGCTGACTGAGGTCCTCATTGTGGTGGACTTCTCCTTAACCACTCTGCTATTCGCAATTGCTTTGACTACTAGGAAGGGGAATAAGACAGTACTCATGGAGTGGGAAGATAACATTGAACCATCGCGAGAACCATTGGCTTCCGTTTTTTCCCTTGCAACCTTTTCCTGGCTCGACTCTATTCTCTGGCAAGGCTATAAGGAACCTCTTGAGATGGACAAGGTATGGAATTTGATCCCGCGCGACAAGGCCGCTTCCGTCCTCGCCCACTATCGTCAGGTCAAAAAGACAACATCGCTGGCTTTCCACTTGGCCAAGTACTTCAAAGGCATGTTGATAGCACAATGCCTTTGGGCTGTCTTTTCCGGATTCTTTGCTTTTGTGCCGACCCTTCTACTCCGGGCTATTCTCCAATACGTTGAAACACCGGACATGGCACCAAGGAATGTTCTTTGGCTCCTGGTGATTCTGCTTCCTGTGACCGACATTCTTCGATCGATTAGCGACAACCAGGCGCTGTGGATCGGCAGAAAGATCTGTGTTCGCATCCGGGCTATAATTATAGGAGAAATATATGCCAAGGCTCTCCGGCGCAAAGCTGCAAGTGGTGCACATACGGTTCTTGGTCAGGCCGTCGATGCAAAAAGACCCAAGTTCGAGAGGTTAAAGACTTTCCTTGGCCTTAAAAAGAAAGACATAAAAACCACGCAGGACATTAGTGCAATTGCAAAAGATGCGACCAAGGGCAGTGACGAGCAGGCTAATTTGGGGACCATCATCAATTTGATGTCCGTGGACAGCTTCAAGATATCCGAGTGCACCTCATATCTACACTTTCTACTGGCATCTGCCCCGACGATGCTCGTTGTGTCAATTGGCCTCTTGTGGCAGGTAATGGGACTTAGTGCCATACCTGGACTGATAGTAATGGCTTTACTACTTCCAATCAACATCTTTCTGGCTAAAGGCTTCAACTACACCCAAAAGAAGATCATGGCTGCTACTGACAAACGGATCCACACTACCAATGAAATACTCCAGAACATTCGAATCATCAAATATTTCGCCTGGGAAGGTCGATTTGGCTCAATCGTTGACGAGAAGCGGAGGGACGAACTCAGAGCATTGAGAAATCGGTATCTTGTTTGGGCCTTAGCTGTTGCTATTTGGAACACGGTGCCAATACTAATTACTTTCTTCTCTTTCTTGGTGTACACTAAAATTGAACGGAAACCTCTGTATCCCTCCATCGCCTTCACGGCTATTTCACTCTTCCTTCTCTTAAGGATTCCGTTAGATCAGTTGGGGGATATGCTTGCACACGTTCAGGAAGCAAAGGTCTCCGTTGACCGTGTGGAGGAGTTTCTGATGGAAGATGAGACTGAAAAATACCAACAGCTTGGACAAGACAACGTGACCGAGGAGGGACGCAAGGTGATTGGCTTCCGCAATGCTAATTTCATCTGGGGTAGCAAAGACGCTGTTGCTGCTGATGGATCGGTGGCTTTCCGCCTTTTAGATGTGGACATCGATTTTAAAATTGGGAAGCTCAATATTATCGGTGGCCCTACCGGCTCCGGAAAGACGTCCATGTTAATGGCACTTCTCGGTGAAATGACACTCACCAAGGGAAAGGTTTTTCTTCCCGGTGGTCGTAGTCGAGAGGATGTCCGTCCGGATCCCGCTACAGAATTGGCCGATACCTGTGCCTATGTTGCCCAAACGGCCTGGTTAGTCAACGCCAATATCAAAGAGAATATCCTGTTTTCTTCGACATACGATGAAAAGAGGTACAGAGATGTATTGGTGGCTTGTGCCCTTGAGCGAGACTTGGAGATCCTGGATAACGGTGATGAGACACTTGTCGGCGAAAACGGCATAACCTTATCTGGAGGTCAGAAACAGCGCATCTCTCTAGCTCGCGCCGTATATTCAAACTCGCAGCATCTACTTTTGGATGATTGTCTCAGTGCTGTCGACTCGCACACCGCCAAGTGGATTTTCAGCAATTGCATCAATGGTCCCTTGATGAAGGGAAGAACTTGTATCCTTGTCACGCACAACACGACACTTTGCGTTCCTCTGTCTGATTACGTGGTGTTGTTAGACAACGGCAGAGTAGCTGTTCAAGGTCCCTCCCTCGAGGTCATTGAATCAGGCAAACTGGGAGAAGAGATCCGAAACAAATCCCGGCCAGGCTCCCAGCCGGTCTCGCGTATCCCATCCCGAGCTCCTTCCAGCGTTGGCGAAGAAAGTGGGGATACCTTGATCAACGATGGAGACGAAAATGCCAATGGAAGGGCTACAGCGAAAAAGCCTACACAGAAACAGGATGCCATGGTTGAGGACAAGGCTACTGGCGCAGTGAAATGGCCTGTCATGAAGCTTTATCTTAGCGCCATGGGCCGCTGGTGGTTTTGGGCAACTGCTGTTGTCGTATTCACTACACAACAACTCAGTGGCGTTGCTTCAAACATCTGGATCAAAGAATGGGCGAATCAATACGTATCAGAAATCGAAGAAGTCTCTCGAATCCAGTTCAGTATTGTGTCGCAGAACTCTGCTAGTAGCTCGGTTTCGCCTTCTTATTTTGCCTCCATATCACAATATGCCAAGGGCACTGCGGTCGGTATGTTCGGACCAAACCCAGACTACTCGATGATGGATATTCCAGAAGTAAACGTGGATTATTACCTCAGCATTCTGGCTCTCATAGGCATCGGTGGGGCGCTCCTAGCTTTGATACGAGATTTGTGGTTATTTTATGGGTCTCTTACTGCATCATGGAAACTACACAATCGATTGATGACCGCAGTGTCTCGGGCGAAGTTCAAATTCTTCGACGTGACACCTCTTGGACAACTGATGAATCGGTTTAGCAAAGACCTCGAAGCCATCGATCAGGAAGTAGCAGGTGTTGCAATTGGCGTCATGACATGTGCAATGGGTATCGTCATCACTGTCGTATTAATCGCAACCATTACCCCTGGCTTCCTTGTCGCTGCTATTTTCATCACTGCGCTGTTTGCCTTTGTGGCGATGTTTTATCTCCGGGCTTCCCGCGATTTGAAGCGACTCGAGTCGGTCAATCGAAGTCCTCTCTTCCAGCAGTTTGGCGAGACACTATCCGGCGTGACAACTATCCGTGCTTATGGCGATGAACGACGTTTCATTCGCGACAACCTTTCGAGGATCAATAAACAATCACGTCCGTTTCTATTTCTGTGGGGCGCTAACAGATGGCTCTCGTTTCGAACTGATGTTCTAGGTGATCTCGTCGCCTTTTTTGCCGGCGTGTCCGTCATTGTCAGCCTTGGAAAAATTGATCCCGGCTCTGCCGGTCTATCTTTGAGCTATGCTATTGGGTTTTCCGAGAACATACTCTGGCTCATCAGATTGTATGCCATGAATGAGCAGAACATGAACTCTGTGGAACGGGTTAAAGAGTACCTTGATGTTGAACAAGAACCGCCGGCAATCAACGAAAAAAACCGCCCCCCTTTGAATTGGCCAGCCCATGGAGGTGTCGAGTTCATCGGTTACTCTACGAGGTATCGAAAAGAATTGGACCTGGTATTGAAGGACGTAACGTTTAAGATTGAGCCTCGACAAAAGGTTGGTATCGTGGGTAGAACTGGTGCTGGAAAAAGTTCTCTCACACTTGCAATTTTCCGTGCACTTGAAGCAGAAGCGGGTAAAATATTGATCGATAATGTCGACATCGGTATGATTGGTCTTCAAGATCTAAGGGAGTCCATCACGATTGTTCCTCAAGATCCTACATTGTTCACCGGTACTATTCGAACCAATTTAGACCCGTTCGACTTATACACCGACGAAGACATTTTTTCTGCGCTTCGAAAGGTGCATCTAATCGGCGCATCTGAAGCACCATCCGCATTTACAACAGAAACTGCACAGGCGGCTCCCGCCCAAGGGCCTATAAGTACTGACGGGGATGACCAGGTAGCTACGGGCGCTTCTACGCCGAGCGCTACTAACAAGAACATATTCCTTGACCTTTCGTCACCTGTCGCAGATTCTGGCTCCAACCTCTCTCAAGGCCAACGACAACTTCTCTGTCTCGCACGTGCCATGCTCAAAGCGCCGAAAGTGCTTGTCATGGATGAGGCCACGGCATCAATTGACTACAGTACCGACTCAAAGATACAAGAGACCATTCGAGAATTAAATACCACCATTATCACTATAGCACATCGCCTTGCAACCATTGTCGACTATGACAAGGTGTTAGTATTGGACCATGGAGCGGTCGTTGAATACGATCACCCTCACGAGCTTCTGAAAAAGAAGACAGGGTCTTTTAGGAGTATGTGTGAAATGAGCGGCGATTTGGACAGCCTCCAAAAAGCTGCAAAGAAAGCATGGGAAGACAAGCGACTCGTAGACGACGAGTAGGAAGCAGACATCGGAGATTGTCTATTCAATCGGATGGAATGCGAGCTTGGAGATTCCTTGCTTGTCTGAACAACTTCATACGCTGCATATATCCATTTCCATTATATAGCTGGTGGTTTGATTAGCGCTAGATAGAGGTGGTAGCCCTGTCTATGCGTGCTAGCGCTGTAAAAAAAAAGTCAGTTTCTTGTCCATCATGCATAAAGCAGTAGACACCCTTATCAAACATCTACAGTCTTGTTCATAAAGTATTCGTCACGCTTGATTTACCTCATCCATCGTGAAAAAGTGGTTATCCTAGCTGTAACTATATGATTGCATAGGGTTGTTATGTCACTAATGCGGTGTGCCTATGGGTGGACACCATTGTTTTTTGTAGACGTCGAGGCCGATGATGGTTTATTCTATGTGTCAAAAATAGTAGTTACTTGGTAATACAGTTAGATTATCCGGAAATCTAAGTTCCAACAGCTAATACTTGCATGGGAGAGGGTAATATATATACATCTGGCTGCATGTGGATCGTAAGTATCCCAGCCTCCTGGTTTCGACACTATGTAGTACTCTACTTCTATAGTCTAGACCATCTACATCGAACGTGGGTTTCTTTGGTATCAGGTCGCAGCTACTATATCATCTCGCCATGGTAGCCTCAAAACTTGATGGGTATACGTATGGTCGATATATCATCCGACTGTGCCGCTGTCGATAAAACAGGCACGAAGACGGCCATCATCTGGCGCCTTTGGAAATCCCATTCCGAGTTTACGTACTCGTACCGCGAAGACGCCGGCAGAAAGCCACCGGCATCGCGAGCCTCGTCTTCGAGGTCCACGAGGGCCCGGAGCGCCGTCAGCATGCCCGCGTTCGTCCACAACGCCTGCCGCCGGGTCATCTCGCCAAAGACGTGCAGCGCCTGCCGCCGCGTGTCCCGGTCCCGGCATTTGCTCACGGTGAAGGTGATGATGTGGAAGAGATCGGTGTCGAGCGTGAGCCGCAGGTAGCTTTGCTGCGTCTCCGACGGCAACAGACGCTGGTACGTCGCGACGATGTCCTTGAACATAGGTAGGTACGCGTCGTACGCGAGATCCGAACGGTCGAGGAAGCAGTTCAGGAATATAATGGCGGTCTGCGCGTACACCTTTGTCGTGCAGAGGATACTAGACGCAGGATTCTGCGCACATAGGTCCTCGAGTATGGGAAGCCAGTGACGCAGCTGAATCAGGTATCTCGTGCGCCGTGTTAGCACCGCGGAGAGGTCGTCGTCGCCCCCCTGAGATATCCCGACGCCGCGCCCTTGCACGCTCACCATGAACTGGCCGAAGTCGCTCGAGAAGGCGTTCCAGAAGACCTGCTTCGTGCGCATGGGGGCGTCGAGGGAGGGGAGTTCGAAATGCCGCACGCGCGGGCCCCTCGTCGTCCTTCTTCTTCTCCTCCTCGCGCACGCGTCCCCGTCGCCGTCGCCGTCGCCGCTTCCGAAGTACGGACACAGACCCCACGTCACCTGCATGCGGTCGAACCCGAGCTGGATCTCGCGGAGCTCGTCGTCGGGGACGAGGGCCGGGCTGCCGTCGGGGTTGGCCTGGGACAGCGCGTGGTCGAGGAGGGAGACGCCGTTGGAGATGATCTGGTCGGCCTCGCCGACGTTCCCCTGCACGAGCTCGAAGACGGAGAAGAAGAACGTCGCGGTCAGAGTCGACCGCGCCGTCGAAGATGTCACGCCTTCGGTGGCGAGGGTCTGCCGGCACCGGCCGATGGCTGCCGTGTAGTGCCTCAGCGCAGCCTTACCGTGCGCGTTTACGCTGGAGAGAGGCACTACTACGGGTAGAGCATCCTCTCTTCTATTCCTGGTACCTACTACTGTTTGCGATGGCTGTTCTTCGAGAACGGTACTTTCTTCGCCTGTGGCTTCTTCCACTCCCGCTTGTGAGGAGGACGAACTATTGTTGCCAGACACCCTCTGCAGTCGCGAACACTCATACTGCGCCTGCTGCTGCCGCTGCTGCTGCTGCTGCTGCTGCTGTTCGATATCCATGAGCATCGCAGCAGACCCGAGCGCGGCGTGCTGCACCGTCTTATCAATCAGGACCTCCCGCAAGATGGTGTGGCGCCAGTACTCGGAGCCACACCACGCACCAAGGTCGGCAATCATCTGACATTTGAAGCGTTCGAAATACAGGGCATCTCGCGCGTCGAGCAGGTACACCGGTGTAAGCGACGCGCGCAAGAGATTAACTCTGCACTCCTTCCCATCCCGCGGATCTGAGCCGGGGGCCGCCGCCGCCGCCGCCACATGTGCCGGCGATTTATTAGGCTTAGGCCGTAAAAGCAGGTAGTGTGCTGTGGTGGTGGAGGCGGAGGATTTGTCGGGGTGTCTCGAAGAGCTGCCGCGAATAGTATGGCTCGGCTGTGGATCGGTCGCTCTCCGATCTTCGTACCCGGCGCACCTATGCCCAGACTTGATGCAGCGCGCGCAGTTGGGCTTAGCTTCGTCGCATTTCACCTTTCGCCTCTTGCATGTGACGCAGCCCGTGCGAGCCTTCGCGTGCGCGGCGCGGCGTTTTGCGGGAGGTGTGTTGCGCTCTAATAGGTTCCAGCAGGCGCCCGGGGTGATTGGCATGCCGCTCTTGTTTTATCTAACTACAGTGAATTCAAGGGTTGGAAGGCAGAGAGGCTGGTTGGCTTTGCAGGTACGATTTGCCTGTTAACTGGTACAGCGGTGAACGGGTGGGTAGTACTACTGTATTGTGAAGGAACACTCACTTGTAGTGTATGTTGTATTGTAGTATAATACCGCATCGGTTGCTGGTTCGCTCCGTCCTGGCTTGGCTCTGATTGCTGCTGATTGGTAGAGGATATACGAGGTCGAGTTTTTTTGGTAGTCCTACCTCAGTATTATAGTATATGTCTGGCTTCTATTTTGCGGTTTTTTTTTTTCGCACTCTGACAGGCTGACGTCAGCTATGTTTTTCTCTTCAACATCATTTTGTCGTTGTAACATCGTGCATCTGCGATCTGTCTCGGTCCACTTTCAACAACCTGTTGTGAAATCACATTCCTTTTGTCCAAAAATGAGTCACGTCTGTCCTCGCTCCGTACCTAGGTATTGTACTGTCCGCATTAATTATCTGATTTTAAGCATGATTTCCTTCTTTAGTGGTTTCTAGTTTACCTGGAATACATATAACAAACAAGTTGGGTGTGTTGATTTCCTAGAAGCGGCATGGTTAGACATTGAGGGAACGGTACGTATTCTTCAACCCCGGGAGAATTATGGGAATGTAGTCACACAACCTTTCTAGGTTGGTACATACAAAAGAACAGGAAGGCATTATTAGTAGAACACGGGAAGCGGAAGGTACATTGGGAACCACTACTGAATTAATTCTAGGTTTAAATTTGTAGTGGACATATGTACAGCCGCGCCTTACCTGGAGGCAAGCCCAAGTAAGTACCTACCCAATGTTGAGGGAGGGAGGGCTCATAGAGCAGCAGTTACTGTGACTAACTTCAGTCGTCGATACCTATTATTGAGATTTCGACGTCACATGTCAGTTTTAGCCAAGATAACATAGTCGCCTCTAGGTACCTAGACGGTCACAAAAGAGAGATCCGTTTCGATACACATTCCGATCTATATACTACTTACCGCATACCCTAGACCTTCTCGTACATCTTATATTATCAATTATGGCCGACTCTAGCGCGTCAATGCACTGGATCCGCCTCGCATCGCGCGTCTCAGAAGCGAGATTTTATTTTTGGCCGCCGAGCCCAAAGGTCCCAAGTCCGAATGACCCAATCCGGCTCGTGTCCAGGGTTTGCTCCTTGACCGCCTACAGATACATTTACATCTCGTCTAGCGGATTTAATCACAACACAACTGTCACCATTTTCGTTGATGGTAAGGAGAGGAAGATCACGGAGGCACTCGCAGTCATTTTAAGAGTCATGAGCGGGGGGTTGCGTGTAGCCTTTTGGGCGGATGGTCTATATGAGCTCGCGCAAACGGGGCTTACTCATCGATATGCTGAACTCAATCTCATCATTGAGCACGCCTATAAAACATGGTGCATGCTTGGTTCACCGCGGTCAGCGGCATCGGCGGGAAAGGTATAGCACACCCTCCGCGACGCATCCAAGCGTTGGAACAATGCCTGTGCCTCTGTTGGCGTAGAAACATATAGTCCATTGTGCCACTTAACTATTCAACAGAGGATAAAAATCTCTGAAAGGCTCCGAATCTCTGGTTCCGAAGCCCTGGAAAGAATAGAGAAGTCCACGTGGGTGGAGATCGAAGCCATGTTCTCCTCACCGTACTGGAGCTCAGTAGAGTGCATTGCTGAGCTTGTTCTTAGCAGAGCGGTTAATTTGCTTTGGGGGGCTGCCGGTACAGATTTCGAATCTTACATCGGCGCTTTCCGAGCGCTGACATATCTCCGCTACGAGAAGATACCACTGAAGCCAAGCTCTGCGACGGGCGGGAAGATGGCCGTCGCAATGCATATGGTGAGGTACATGCGACGATAGCATCGGGTCAACTTCCGACACATGCTGCATATTGCTCGCTTGTGTCCGTCTGCCTCCGCCCTTCATCCAGCCGAAATGATATATGCTATGGCTTGTATATCCACGCCTTCGGGAAACGGTCACACATATTTCCCAATCAATCTCATGGAGACCACAAAGCAGGCCTTCATTGAAACAGCACGCTATATCGTTCTTGAGCGCCAGGATTTGTCTATCTGGGATTAGGAGCGCCCGCCCAATGCGAAGCGTATTACGGACATTCCGACCTGGGTGCCGGATTTCAGTGCTGATGCAGCTCAGAGAGGTGTTCAATTCCCCGCGAGAACTGCTCTCCAAATATGGGGGGACTCTTTCATGCGGGCTTACAAGAGAATCCGGTACGTGATTTTCGGAATCATTTTCTTAGTTTTTTTTTTTGGCAACATTCAGATTACAAGCTTCATTTATTTAGGCCAAGACTGTGTCTTGAAGTTTCTGAAACTATCAAATATCACGCTCACAATGGCGATAACTGACTCCGAGTGTGCCAGTATTACCGACGAAAACCATCTCATCGTCCAAGCGCGAGGCATGGACTGTATGGTGCGGGTTTCTCCCGTATTCAATCCATGGAATGCGGCTCAAATGTGCCTACATTTGTACCAGAACCTTCCAAATCCCAAGAACGAATTGCGGGTATTCTTAGTCGATCGTCTTTAGAGAACGCTCGTCTTGAATCGCGTTGAACATCAAGAAGTCCGGTGCGTTTCGATGGTGCCGCCGTTTCGGATGTATGAGAGTTTTATTTGCTTCTTGTTGGAGACTCAACTCCAGATAATGCTAGAACTCTGCCCGTGCGAACAACCTACCATAGAGAGCCTAGATCCAGCACGTGATTCCACCCTGTATCGGGAACTTCTCAGTTTTGATAGGAACAGCGAGCCATTCAGGGATCTATTACGGAAAAACACATATGGGAGACGATTTTTCACGACCATACAAGGTAGATTCGGCATGACCGCCGTAGAGAACGTTAACTATGTTGACGCTGTTTACGATGCACATCCAGACGAGCCGCCAGATACTAGCTACGAAGACCAAAGTCTAAAGGGGTTTTTTATAGTCGCCTGCCTCGGAGGCCGCTTCCCGTACATCATAAAAGAGACCAACCAGAGATGTTCTGCAGAGCCCACCCTACGTTGCTTTGAGTACTGCGGGGAGTGCTATCTATATGGTGCCATGAATGGCGAAGACTTCAAGGTGCGAGACGAGCGCGGTCGAAGAGTTCTTACGTCAAATGCGGACTCGCTTGCAGAGATTGCCCTTGTGTGAACTTGCGAGGCACAGGCTTTCCTCCTATAAGAGACGATTTTATGTTTTATGTGTTACCACGGAAAGCGTGCTCTTGGACGGAATTTTCTTGCTATCTCGGGTACGGTGTCGCGAGCCAGGGACGGCATCCCACCTCGCAGGTAGAGATAGCTCAGAATTACTTTTCCATAGCGACTAAATTCTAGGCGTTCATAGCGGAAATCAACAAATCAAATTTAGCGTAATCAGGGGTGTAACATTATGAGGGTTGGTTACTTGGCCGTACTGGTTTTGCCCTCACGAGGTAGCTTTGAGCATTGATACTATTCCACGGAAAACGAGCGAGCTAGAAGAGACAAAGGACTAGGAAGAAGAGAACTAAAATTTTGAATTTGCCAGGTGTTACTATCACAAAGTACCAACTCACTCACCCACCTTCACACGTGCAAATACCCTTGAATTTCAGTCCTGAAACTCCCATCTTCGCAGCCAATAACCCCTTCTATTCCGCAAGCCTCGGGAAATCCTACGGTAGGGCATAGCATTGGTACGTTACGGCACGATCATCGAACACCCCCAACGAGGCCATCCCGGGCGGGCCGGGCGGGATGGTGAGGCTGCTGCCTGGCAGGGTGCTGTTGCAGTCTGGGTTACTGTTGACGGGAAAATTAAGGTTAGTCTCTCTCTCTCCGCTCCTCCCTTTCGGATTGCGAGAGAAGGAAGGAAGGAATGTGTTCGATATGTGATTAGAGGGGGAAAAAGGGGGCTTAGGAGTTGCTTGCTAGCTAAGTAGCCGACGGGGAGGTAAAAGAGGCTAGCTAGTTCTGGGTACCTCTGGTAGGTAGCAAAAAACTTACTCAAACAACGTGCAGTTCCACTTCGAATAAGACCGAGCGGATGATACGCCCTGGGGATTGCCGACTCGCAGGACTTCGGGAAGGGGATCTTGTTGTTCAACCGTCGGTTAGTTAAGAAAGGCAGCATATACATATACATAGCATAGCATAGCATAGCACAGGGAAATCTCGATCCAAACTAAGCTAGCTAGCTAGCCTTGATGGAGGTTTTTCGAGAGAAGAAGAGCAAAGCAGTCAAGGCAGGATAAGAGGAGAGAGAGAAAACAAAGAGTGGTTGGTAATCATACAACAAGGCGGCCCCCCGTATCCGCCCATGGTCACGATTTCCGTCAACCGCTCGCAGGCGCAGCCGTCGCAGTCGTGGTTGAACTTCGGGTTGGAGCACAAGTAGAGGTCTTTCGTGTCTTCGTCCTCTTGTCTCGAGTGCACGGCGGCCAGGGCGAATCCTGCTTTTGCTGCCGCCGCCGCCGCTCCGGCGAGAACGAAGAGGTGGTAGATCTTGAGGTTCATGGTGTCTGTTTCTTTCTGGCTTGCCTACCTACTTGGGCAGTGTTCATAGGAAAAGGGGGAAATAAGAGGAGCGCGGGGTGAATTGAGGCCAGTAGAGACACCGCAGATACTGGGTGTTTATCAGGATGTAGAGATGAAAAGGATATATAGATAGATAGACAGACAGCTCTAGGGGACCCGAGTCTCCTCCCTCCATTGATGGACGAGCAGTCGTCTTGTATGTTCTCCTTGGTTTGGAAAGTCGACGTCTTACGACCCCAGACTTCTTGTCTCAACTACACCCATTTCCCTTGGTCGACATTGGTTAACCTAGTGTGACGCTGACTAAGGGGCTATTCGCTAGTGAAATATACTGGAATTGCTACATGTTGCTAGCGAGACTCTTGGTTAGCGATACAACATGATTCAGAAAGGCTTCAAGACAAATAATAAGACCATGTTCAACTGCTGATAAATGTGCATGCCAAGCAAGTGGTCACAGGTGTGACGATGTAATTAATGATCAGCTAACGAGTGTTATTGAAGGCAAGTTCTGTGACGCAGTGCGTAATGATCTAATTTCCCTGACTTCCGGCTCTAGGGTTCGGTTTCTGACTTCCTGTACTAGGATGCTGTAAGAGTGAGATAAAACGAGAGGCGATAGGTCGGTATCAATTTACAAACAACTTCAGATCTTGCCCTACATATCCTCACCAACTCGGATATTACTACCACCAGTCCAGTCCTCGCGTTCGTAGAATCGGAAAATTAGTTCGTAATCATCGAAGTCGTGGACAATGCGGTCAATCCGTCGGTAACCTTGTATCTTCTCCATACGCTTCTTACGAGCAAGACCAGTAGGGATCTCATCTTCGTCATACCCATGCATGGCCTTGGTTTCGAAAAGTGTGACACTGAAACGTCCGGGCTTAAAAATGCTCACAACGTGTTCAATAATTTCAGATGTTTCACGCCCATTCTGCCCACCAGGGACGTTGGTCTCAAATGAGGCAAATGAACAGATTGGCTCTGGGGTGACGTGAACAGTGAAATAGTGGGTCGATTTCGTAGAATCGCCATTGTCTTGTTGCTGGGGAGCGGGAATGATACCATTTGCGGAAAAGCCGCAAGGGGAGAACAGATAGGCATCAACCCGCGCATCAGGGTATTCGGAGGTGGGATACACCTCTGACAGACCACAGGCGTCTGAGACCACTGTTCCTAGGGCATGGCCTTCCGTCGTCATGCATTCCACGTCGGCCTGCTCAGACACCGGGGTGTAGGAACTATGTAGGTCAGAGTCGCTACCATTGTCAAAAACATCCAGGGCATCGTCATTGAAGCTCTCCACAGTGTCGTTTGTTCTGAGGGTTATAGTACTGGCCGACAAATCCCCAAGGTTCTCCATGGCCATCTTACGGGCTTCCTGAGCCTGCGAATAGAGCCTGTTGCTCGCGACCGCACTCGCGTGCTCCAGATAGAACTGTTTCGCATTCTCAGGGTCTAGATCCGTCATCAAAACCTCAAGAGTCTCGTCGTCGCCCTCTAGTCCTCCTTTGAACATGGAGGCTATGTTGGTAGGTATCTTGGACGCGTTGACTTGGCGTGCTGAAGTCTTGTTCTCATCCGGGGTTCGAGGAGGAGTAACGGTAGTGTCGGGAGAGGTGATGTACAAATACCAGTGGTCGCCGTTCATTTTGCCAACCATATAAGCACTACCACCCTCAAACATGTCATCCAAATACTTGACCTCCTCTTTCCAGCTTCTATGGGGCCCACGTTGCTTATCGGGGAAGAGAAAATTCTTCCTAGAATAGAAGACACGGTAGGGTGACGCGGCAACGTTGATGTCCTCCAGAGACTTGGTGTTGTGAAAGGGGAAGCCCGCATGTTCGGCGGCGACACGCAAAAGCCTACGGAGGCCGAGGAGCAGAGTGGTGGTGCCACATGTCTTTAGAATAAGCTTGTGTGGAAAGACAAACATGCTCGACTCGGATAGAAGGTAGGCGTCCATGTGTTCGGCTTCAAGCACGGAGAGAATCTTGCAGTTAACCATGTCAAGCATAGCAACCCAGGTCTCGCTCGAGACCGCCTTCAGGCCGTTGGGCTTGACGCCGGGAGGTAAGCAGTTGGGGTTGGGGGCGAACCAAACCTCAAGTAGCTTCTCGGGGCCTATAGAGAAATTAACTCGTCAGCTAGGGAATCGATGGCAAGACGCCAAAAGGAGCGAGATTTTACCTTCGAAGGCATTGCTGGAATCTAGATCTGCAGCAACATCATGATTGATCGTCAGATGAGGCGTGGCCTCAGATGGCGAAAACGTGTAATTGGTAGGAATACTGAAATTCACCATCTCCGTGGACCCTGCTTGGCGGGCGAAGGGCCGGCTTATTGTCTTACTAGCGAAGGCACGTGGACGTCAAGCGAGGTGCCTGCAGAAAGGCTGCTGCGGGAGCTGCTGCGGAGCACTGACTGCCACCCAAACGAACTTTGCGGCGTTCGTTTGAGAGAGTAGGCCCACAGGACGGTGGGGAGCGACGAGTGCTGGCGGAAGCCAGCTACAATGATAGATGTATAGGGTTCAAACGTCTCACGAAGTGGACGTTAGGGGGGGCGGCCGCGGAGGGGGAGGAAGAAGTTCTTTGGCCAAGGAATGGTGACCAGGTGGGAGACCTCGTCCTGGCAGACACCGATACCTATGGAGGAGTATCGGACCCAGCAGACGAGGAGATCTGCAGTGTGGTCGTTTGGGGAACTAAGTACGCAGCGGGGACGCGGTAAAAGCGAGTGTTATCTAGGCCTGGCACGGGTAACGTGGTGGTTAGCGGGTTGCTCTGTAGAGAAGACGGGGAGTAGGGCAGGGCGTGTTCGTACTTTGCGGGCTTGGAGAGGAAGCGTAGTAGTTCGACAGGGTTCATGGAAAACCGCAAGTGTGTCGGGATAGCGTTTTGACCGTGCTGCTGTCACGGATAACGAACAATCGTGCGCTTATTGTGTGCGAGGACAGGACAGAAGATGTTCGCGATGCAGTATCATTGAGATCTGGAGAAGCCTGCTATTGTGTAGTAAGAGAAGACGGTGTTTCGCTGCGTGCCGTGTCGTGTGACCACAAAACGATATTGACGGTTAGCTGCGCAGTCAATGGTCAATGGGAGACATGAATAGAATGGCTTGTGAAAGACTTGTGCGCAAGTGTTGTGGGAGATTTTGGATTTTAGTCTATTAAAGCCAATGGTGGATCCTGTTGGCGTCTGTCCACCTACGCTAAGTGCTGCTAGTCTACACTAAACCTGACAATATTTAATGTACCAATGCAACATGTAAAAACTCTGAGGTGGTTGGGCTGCCGGTAGCTAGTTAGGTACAAGGAAGTGGCGGCAACGAGACCGCTCTTTTCTACGTCGTGCGCGTACATGAATGAGGGTGGAGGAAGAGGAAAAAAATTAAAAAGGGCCCCAAGTGAGGTCACTCGTCCCCATCCCGAGGTCGCTAGGCTAGGCTACCGGCATAGTGTATCTCACCTATACTACCTTGGGTATTACCATACCTTCCTTACCTTATGCGTACATTTAGTATACCTAAGTACCTGTTGGCGGAGTGAGGGGTGCAAAAAGTGGATCCATGATAAAACTTCCATCAGGCAAGTCACAGTTGTTAGTTATTTCGCATATTGTATACTGCAATACCCAGATACATAATTATTAGATACGTCAGACGACTACTGTAGGTTAGGTAGACTTTTCTTTGAATTTGCCCAACTCGGTAAATTATTTTCAAGCAGATTATTGTAGGTAAAGGGATAAGATGCCAAACAAACTTGGCATGAGAGTTCTCTCCAACTCACTATCTATCATCGGTACCTTATCAACCTTGGTTGGTGGCTGGCCCGAGGCGAGCTGAGGAGTTTCAACGTCGCATTTGCCAGTATCATATGAATGCCCAATAGTAGGCCCGAAAAGGCACCCGGATCACCTAATTGGCGAATGCCAATAGACACTATCGCCCACACTGCACCGTCCGGTCCGAGTCGGAGAAGCAATATCGGAATCTCGCAATCCCCTTCCTCACATTTCATAATCTGGGTATCGAGTTTATCACCAATGCGACCACATAGTATGATAATCAGTATCCAATGTGTCTGCAGTAAAGCAGCCCCGTAGACTCACAGCCGATATCAGGAGCTTTAGCAAATGGCAAATTGGCGGTAACGAGCGTCATTAGGAATATTCACGGTACTATTACGTCGCCCGAGTAGACATATAATACCGAGCAACCCCAGCAGAACTAGCATATTGATATCTTCATCTGCTCAAGTGTGGCAACCCCGGGCGCTGCGTCTGCTGCGGCGAGTCGTACATATCCAAATACTCATTGCCGTATGTCTTAGAAAATGGTCGCTGGTTTGGTGCGTTAGACAGACGCCAGCGGAATGCTCCTGCATTGCATTACATCATGAATGCAGTTCACTCGATATGTGCTCCGCTCGGGCTCTGTCTCTGGGGATTTTCGACTTCGCTGGTGCTATGTCGCATCGGCTCTTGATAAGCGAGTGTTTGATTAGCCTGATTGAATGATAGTGATAATCATCCAACGGCCGTCACGATATCTTGCGTTATCTTTCGAAACACAGGCTCAAGCGAGCAGCCTCGATACTTCTCCGCCAACAAGCTCGCTTCCTTGGTCACTTCACCAGTGGGACCGCCGCTAACATTCTGCAGTGCTTTGGAAAAGTCTTCCCCGTTGATCACTGTGCCTTGTGGGTATTCTGGCTGGCGCCCGGTTTCAATCAACATAACAAATTGTGGATCGATAGGTACCCTGCCAAGAAACTGCACGTTGAAGTCGTTTGCCATCACCTGCCCGCCTCCCTTACCGAATATATCCGTGCACTCGGCGCAGTGTGGACAGACAAAGCCGGCCATATTCTCGACGACACCGAGGACAGCAATGCTAGTTTTCGCGCAGAAATTCAACTCTTTTCTAACATCTGCGGTGGCTACAGCTTGGGGAGTGGTGACCACGACTGCGCCGGCAACCTGCCCAGGCCTTGCCTCTTTCAACAGTGTTTCCGCGAGGGATATATGCTCATCCGATGTCCCCGGTGGCGTGTCAATAAGGAGGTAGTCCATCTCACCCCACAGTACATCGGAGAGAAACTGTCGGATCATGGCAGTCTTTTTGGGTCCGCGCCAGACGACGGCATCTCCCCTAGCGCGTAGTAGGAATCCTAGGCTCATGCAACGTAGCTCACCAACACCTTTGTCTGGACTTGCCTCGTGAACTTGCACCGGAAGCCATCCCCCGGGGGCTTGCGTTACTTTCGCATTTTCAATATTCAACATACGAGGCATCGAAGGCCCTGTGAGGTCGATATCGAGAACACCGACGGAGTGACCGGAAAGCGACAGCGAAAGGGCTAACTGGGTGGTGACGGAAGATTTGCCGACACCTCCCTTCCCCGACAAAACCTGAAGGACACACATAAGAGGACATGTTGAGACCGACTAAAGGTAGAGATGGACATACCAAAACAATGTGCTTAATCCTTGCAAGCGACATCTTGCATCTGGTCGAGTGTTTCTTCCTGTGTGAAGCGACTGAAGGCCGTGATACTGAAAAGATTTATGATTAGAGGGATTTAAGAGAAAACGGCCGGACAACGAAATATTTCTTTTCTGCTTCAAGCAGACGTGAGCGGCCTTGCCTGAATCGGAGTCGCATTTATCAGCAGAAAAAACGACGCCTCAACCCACTAACACATCTCGACCCCTCCAAACGGTATGACGCAGTATTTCTGCATTATGTATGTACGAAGTATGTAGGTACTGAAAGCTAAGAAAGTGGGGTCCTGGTCCACATACAGCATACAGCCGTACCGTTGGAATCGGTCTTTATACTGTATATACGATACTGTACACTGTGTGCAGTGGAACACTTAAAATAGCGTTGTTCTACTGTAAGTACCTACCTATCTGATACCTCCGCCGCCACTAGCTGTTTCTTGCCAAGCATCTCTCATTGCTTCAAATGAAAGCAATAGACATGCCCCTGGACGCTCCGGTCAATGTCGAAATTGTTCAATTGACCACATTTCGGAGACACATTAAGTAATTTGGTGTTCAGCCATCTCGACCTTGTTATTGCAGAGTTATCCTAATAATGCAACCTCCGTCGACCTCGCTTAGTTTGCTGATATAGCGTCCCGACCGCGCCGCGCATCCGGGATCCCGGGTTGTGTTCGACGATGAAAGTGATTGGGGGGAGAGATGGACGATCCTTGGGGCTCGCCTTGGGCGTCGAACGATGCGCCCTCCGAAAATGATCCTCCACCATCATCTCGAAAAAACACCTTCTTAAGCCCACCGCCCAAAGCCTTTTTCGGCAATGGGACGAGCCTGCCTACCCAGTCACCTTGGTCTGGCAACCGCGACGACGATAGCTTCAACATCTGGACGGCCGCAGACCGAGCGGATAGTGCAGACAGTCAAAATGAATGGGGTGTCTGGGGCGAGTCGGGCGTGCAGCCGCCTCCTCGTTTGAGCCCGCGGCTTGGTACTTCCGGCAAAGAAAGCCCACTGGCCTGGCCTGAGAACGCTGCACCATCTCCTGCTTTTCTAGGAAACTCTCGATCACGAACGCCTTCCATATTACGACATAACTCTCCAGACCCTTGGGCCGCCGAGCTATCATTAACGAACCGGTCTGATGTCGAATTACCGAATTCCTTGAAAGCGGCGACCAGCAATGCCCCAACGATTGAGACCGGACAAGCTGAACAAGCTGAACAGGCATCTCACATGGCTACAGGAATTGGAACAAGGGAGAATACAAACGACGAGGAACACCTAGTTGAGGAAGGATTTGCTATAGGAGGAGCCGGAGCTTATGAAGAGAACGGCGGTCCAAGCACTAGTCTCGGCTTAGTCCATGAAGATACGAATACTAGATCGAAACAAGACCCTGCAGTCTGCGAACCTCTTTCTAGGCCATCGTCAACGTTCACTCTTGATAGCCACGATGGACCCGATCGTCAGGATTCTCCAATCACCTCCATAGACGAGGACCGTGGGATCCGAATACAGAACAATATGCGGAAGACTTCGGGGAAAGTACAAGAGATGGTAGGCAAATATGACGGCCTAGCTAGAGCCGTGTCAGAGGAGCCGCCAACTCTTGGCCAATATGAGTCGTCTCGAACGGCAAGCCGTGAAAAATCACAGGAACGAAGTGGATTTGAAGACGACAACGGAGCTGGCTTCGGGAATTTTGAAGATGCATTAGCAAACCTCGATAGAGCCACGGCATCCCCCGGTGGAGCCTCCTTTTCTTCGGAATTCTCATCAACACCTAAGGCAGAGATCAAGGCTGTTTTTGCTCGGAAACCCAGGCATGAAGGAGAAGAAGACGGGACAAGCATAACCGAAATACCACATGTTCAACCGCAAAAGGTTCCGAACAAATTTCGAGATATAAGTTTCGATACAAATTTGGCTAATCTAGACAAATTGTTCCCCAACCTTCCTAATTCTCTTGCAAGTAGCTCTACTGAGAGCTGGGAGGTATCGGACCATGTCGTCAGTGATAGTTTCGCAACAATCTCGGAACGCAAAAGCTGGTACCGTATCTCCCGGTATGGGTCTATGCGCAAACACAATTCCGGAGATGATGAGAATTATCACAGGGTAACTTGGCAGACATCCCAGTTGCATGATGACACAGTCAAGATAGTTCGACGGTGGATGGAGGAAGACTCGTATGCCGGAAAAGCTATTTTGGGAGGCACCAAACGAACAGGGTTCTTTGACTGGGACTCCGATGCTGCTCCTGTGAAATTGGACGAGGTCTTCCGGCGAAGGAAGTCAGTGACGAAGCATACACGAACAACATCTATTCCGGCAGGAAATACTGCCATACAAAGTGCATCGGCGGTTGAGCGCCCATATAGGAACTCAACCGGCATCTCTCTCCCTACGGAGTTATCGTCTGGTAGTCAGCTGATTACGCCTGTTCCTAGTTTCGGCTGGAATTCTGAGGCTCCTGCAACCCACCCCGTACATCACAGCAGTCAGAACATGGATCTTGCACCGGCACCTACACAAACATCTGCACCAACACCAGCACCAGCACTTCGGAAAATTGCAAGTCATCGTCTAGAACCCATTCAAATAACGTCTACGGACGAAGAAGATGATGACTGGGGCGAAATGGTCTCTTCTCCACGTGCCACCGGGACGAATGTCGAGACGAGTGTTTCCGCTTTCCCCCTTCCCCAGGCCCCCACTGAGAACCATGAGCCAACACCTCGACTTTCACTGGCAATTTCTAACGTCGACGAACCCACAGAGTTAAATTCGCTCCCTCCCAAGGTTATGCAGCCACCACCGTCAGATCCGTGGTTATTTTCCGACTTTTCAGCGCTTGATAAGCTGAAACAGCCGCACAACTTGTCAAGTGGACACGCCTCCCAAGCGGTGGAAGGATGCACGGTTCCCGAGTCAAATTCTTCACTACGTGACCGAAACTCACTTGATGTGTCAAGTAACAAGGCTTCACCTGCAAGTGTACCATCAAAGGGAACCGCGGGTGACTCTAACCCGTTGAATCTGCTAGGACACGACAGCCAAGACGACATAATTGTACAAAGGATCCTGCAAAGTTTACCAGACCTATCGTACATGCTTCGATAAGCAACTGCTTCGATTTTGAATCTTTATACATCCGTATTATGCGTACCTATTTGCGCTCGTTGACCCTTCACTCATCACGGCTGCTCTAACTGGGCGCGGCATGTAAAACAGGCGTTGGATTATTTGTTGGATACCATTGACAAGCTGTTATTGGCGTTGGTGGCTTGGGCACGTGCTTGGCTGTGGAGAGTTCTCGTGATTTGAGTAGCGAAACCTCGTGTAGTCTATACAGAATGAATTAAACTCATTTTGTTTTTGCCATTTATTCAATTAGTGTGAAATATTTGTCAAGAAGCCTGATGTGTCTTAGGGGTGTCGGGCTCTCGTGCCGAACTATTGGGATAAGATACAAAAAGGTCGTTTATCCATCCCCTCGGACTCCTTATGTCATAAGCTAATAAGCCTAACGTCTGTCTATTCAGGGCTGGTAGAAAATGGGCAGCCGCTTACATGTCTCACCTGAGTAACACCCGTCATTCCAGTGGGTTGATATTGCTTCATCGCTGTCCTACGTTGGAATGCGTCACTTAGTGCCATGTGCGCCAACTGAGGCACTTATAACTAAATACTTACGATGAAGCCTCATACACCCGAAGATGTATCTATGGAATCTTTAGCTGGTATTTGTAAGAATTAAAAATTAGGGCGTCCGTCTCTGCTATATCGCCTGCTACCAGCCGAACCTAATCAACGCCCACCGTCCTGGTTGTTGATGTTACCTCACCAAGATCTAAGTGCGGCCCCTCATCATAAACTGGATCCCAGCCTCCTGGTTCACAGACTCATTCCACGCCATGGCCAGCATTGATGTATGCCTCTGTCTATCATGCCCTGCCTCTCTATTTCCGCAAGGATGACTAGGAGGGCAAAATGGATACTACACGCTGTCAATTTTCATCTGCTCTCTCTTCTGATTTTATCTTTGTCAATTTTCTAGTTTTTCATTTGTAACCACGACCTACGCGCAGTAGTCGGTTCAAATTTGGTTATATGAAATAATCCCACTTTCCCCCTCTATCACTGCTAAGCCACCAGCCGGTCCTGTATGAGCCAAGCCCATACGCTCATGGCTCGCGAGAAAGGACCAAGATGCGCGTCTACCTCCACGAGCGAATCGCACGTACAGCTGCTCTATCAATCTCTAGACCAATACAACAAGGAGAATAAAAAGAGCAGGCGGCCCTCCATTATTCTGGCCGCGCTTTTCGTACTCTTTTTGTCGTCGGCGAGCGGTATCGCCCTGGCTGTCGCACTCATGGTCAAATTGGTAGATATAGGGGCTGCCTCTCTTCCACGGGATGTTATCTTGTTTGCAGGGACTATATCCTTGCTGTATATTTGCCTGCATGTTAGAGGGGCCCTGAAGGGCTATACACGGGAAGGCTCGGGGCCCCCTCAGCTCCACGGTCACTACTTACATGCGAGCGCACTGCTGGTTTCGAGGCTCGGCATTGTTTGTTGGGTTGCTGCGCTGATCTCTACAGCCGTCATGATCGCAAGAGCTTTACCAGTTGAAGGGTTCCTTGCAAAGTTACCCTACTTGGATTTACTGTTATGCATTGGGGCAATGTGAGAAAACCCTCCTTTGATCTCGTACCATGTATACGTTAGATTTCGCTTACATGTGTATCAGCCCATCCTGCCTCATCATCTCAGTCACGATCGAGAGAAACAGTACACCTTTCGCCACGGCCGCAATATCCAACCCTTCGTTGCTAACTTGTCGAGTCAGCGAGTACGGAGACGATCTCGCGACCGACAGGAGCGTATCTCGGCGATCCTCGCTTCAGCGGAAGAAGAGCGATACCGGATCGGTATTGACACTGACAACGGGAGAGATATTCTGTCTGGGGGACGCGGCTCAGTATGAGAAGGCCATGAATAAAACCAAGAAGCCTAAATCCGTAGTCGGGGATAGTCCAGAAGGAGTAGAGGATCTGCCTACGCGAGGAGGGGATGACGATCTTCCAATTTTCAATCCCATAGTCCCATCGGCTGCGCCGCCGACGTCAAAGATGTCGGATCCCACGCCAGATCCGGCAGTACCAGAGCCTGTATACTACCCAGGCGGCTGGCGGGCTGAGTGGAATAACGTCGCGCAGGAGGTCAGCGTGCCAGGCCTCCCGGAAGCCCCTGGAGGTTCTGCAGACGGATCAGCCAGGTCATGTCCCTCTCACCTGCAGCACGCGCTAGAAGCAAATTCGTCGCAAGTACCTCAGCGGCCGATTTCATCCAGCGATAGCGCCGTTACTGCTGCTACTACCACATCCGAGTCGCGGCGTCGCTCGTCCCAGCGTCCCGTGACGGCGAGCACGAGCATCGCCAGTAGCGCGGCACGCTCGAACCTGTCGACGGTGCGGTATGCCGCGGAGCCCGAGATCGCCGTGCGCCAGGCCATAAGAGTAGTGCCGAACCCGGCGTACCAGCCGCCCGAGGAGCGGCAAGGTGGCGGGGGAGAGAAACCGGTAGCCAGCAGGCCGGAACCGGTTATCTTATTGCGGAATGCGCAGCGCGCACAGAAGACGGGGTCGGAAGTTCCGGGAGGGCCCAGGAGGAAACCATCGAATTTCTCAAGGCCGATGCAGAAGACGGATGCTCAGGGTGAGACATATCCTGAGGAGGATTCAGGGGCCGAGAGGAGGGATCGGCGAGCCTATGTTGAGGATGAGAAGTATGTAACTACATGAGTCTGACGTCCTTGTGAAAGAAAATTTTAAATGATAATGAAACATATTACGATCTAGAAGATGATACTTTGAGTGGCACATATGCTCTCTCTTTTGCGTGCACGGCCTGGGATTAGTCCTTGCAGGGCCGTGGTTGAAGCCTGGGCCTAATATTTTTCACAGCGGGAGTCCTTATTAGGTCAACACTTCAGCGCCCTTTGAACTGGCACTCGTTTACTTATGTTAGTGATAGACTAGGCTCCTACATAAGTGCTAAGATCACTTTATAGACATAGGAATTCACAATGAACCACCTGGGGTAAATCGTAGACGAAAACTTCAAGTGCTTAGATAGAGTACTTGGATCCCCCTTCTTTCCATGTTAGAGAGCCAGGGGTATTTATGATGCACGGTAGGCTACACACCATACTGAACGCATCCCATCGTAATCTCAAGCCGGAGAGTTACGTGCGTGTTTGCCGAGGCCATCTATAGTCAAAGTGAAACCAAAACATAGTTCCTGGGTCAAATGTAATGTACCGCATCAGTGATACTTGTTTCTTACAAGTTCAATAACATTGTCATATTTATTTGGCTTTGTTCTCCGTAACGCTTTGTGTATAGGAAACAATGATTGAATACATAAAGGTAAATAGGCAGCCTTGTAAGTTAGAGCTTAAACCTGAGTGATATCAAACCTCATCAGTTAAGCCCATCTAAACTCGTCTCGTTACTAATACTTTCTTCTCACGGCCTCCTGGGTTCTCGCGCAAGGTTATCCATTTTACCTTTCACACAGCTACACTCATCGCCACCACCGCCAGTCTCGAAACAAGTAAGTACGAAGCCAACATGTGCCTCCCACGCATTCATTTTTGTTGTAAAATTATCGGGTTCCAAAACGCTTCATCTTCACCAATACTTTGCCTAAATCCTGTTCGAGCTGAGCTAGAATGTGTAGGCTTTTGTTTCGGAAACATCGTCCAAACCCCTGTTGTTGTTGATGAGTTGTGTCCACTTCATATTGTGAATGCAGGCACGCCGGATGAACAAACTTTACAAGAAGATGTGATGGATCCAGAAAACGGAGAAAACAATTATCCGGATTTCATATATTTTGACAGAAACGATGATGAGCAGGTCTATGAGCTTCCGACCATCGAACCCCCAGCCTTCGAGCTCCCAGCAGCTGACGTCGACACTCCGTATTCTCATAATGTTGAATTCGAGGTACAGTATACAAGCGATGAAGGCTGGCCAGCAGAGGTCGAGGCGGCCATGCAAGCTGAAATGCAGACCTTTATGCAAGAGATGAGCATTCATAATCTTGATAATGAGCCCGACCTAAGGGATGAGGGATACGGGAGCGAGATTATCGAGATATACGAGCTCGATGGCACTGGCCTAAGCTTGTCACCCATGGACACCACAGAAAATTAAGGTCGGGGTAGTCTATATTTTATGGACCTGGTGTTATTCGGGTGGTCTTCTTCGCCATATTTCTCAAACCCTGCTTTCTCTAGCACGCTTGTATTCAAGCAGATTAGGATGAGAGAATAGATACTAAGAAATAGGAGTGACTGCCTGTGAGAATCAGCAAAAGGGGGGCTAAGTTTCATTTATAAAAATTTTAAAAGAAAAAAAGCAAGAGGGGTTGTTTACAGAAAAGGGGAACGGAGGCAACTTAGCCAGCTAGCTACACTACACATAACTCTGCACCACTAGTTTTTCGTTTGATTTTTGATTTTACTCACTCAATTGATTTGCGCTCCTTTAGATCAAGTAGTTCCTCATTCGAATAAGTAAATTTTATTAGCCTTAGATGTATATATGTCAGATTACCCCCCAGACCAGAGCCCCGGCAGCAGGCGAGTCCACCCGGGCCATTTCAATACTTAACAAGTAACGCATCGGACTTGAATTAAGCTCGTAATTAACTATAACACACAATGCTGTAGCCTTCTTCTAAGCTTTTTGTTTGCAAAGATCCTCATATTCACTTGCTCTAGAGATTTGATCTTGATGATAGTGCGATCCAAGTCCGTTAGCCTAGTACACAATTAGCGTAGAAGGGAAGTCACTCGGCTTATAAAATTGGCGAGCGAGCGATGACGATTAAGAAAATAGTACCGCGGATTTTAGCTATGATGTTCTTTGTAATAGAATCAATCATACAGTCAGAGAGACCAGGCGGATAAAGGTCGCTTAGCGGATAGCAGATCTGTTAACCGTGCATCTCTCGTCGGCTCAGGGTAAAGTGCCGAACGATTATACCTCTCACTTTGTGGTGGTGTCAATGATTGACCAGAGGATTGCTACAGCTTCCACACAGAACCTATCGCATAGTTGACCGCATATGCCAATCTATACACTCCCTTGCTGTTCATCGGCAATTGGTAGAATATAGATGCGCGAATCCGGATGCGAGGGGGTATGAGGTCACAATCGATACAGTATCGAGTTCCGCCTAAACTGCTTTAATATAAACAATCAGACATTAGACATCGAAGATAACACGAAGCGGCTTATAGGGGAGCTACCGGAATTCAACCTAAGAAGTAATGGCACAACCATGCTAGGTATTTATGGTTTATGACCTGGGTGACCGTACGTTATCCGGGCTTCCAACAACAACAACCTTGCGTTTCTCACCAACAACAACAACAGACACGATCGTTCAAGATGCAGTGGAAGGCCTTAGCCCTGGCACTCCTCGTGGAGCGCGGCTCCGGCCAAGCGATGCCGATGATGCGCTTTCAGTGCTCGCAATTAGTCGTCGACCGTTTGGATCCCCTGGTTAACCCCGGCGTCGTACCATCGCCTCATCTGCACCAAATCGTCGGAGGCAATTCCTTCAACGCTTCCATGGACCCGAAGACACATGATCTCCCTTCATCTTCGACGTGCACCAGCTGTACCTTCACGGAAGACTTTTCAAACTACTGGGGTCAGTATACTACTACTTGCAGTCCCGTCTCTGAACACTATGCTGACATCTCTTAGTGCGTTACGTATTATGATGTTTCCGTTGTGCCTCACTTCTTCAATCCCTGGAGGGACGCGGCATGTGCGAACGACGCTTACATGAAGCAGACAGCAGTGTTGTACTTCCGAGCCCGTAACGGAACATACAGGCGTGTTCCCCAATTCGTGAGCGAGGGTCTCCGCGCCGATGGTGGTATCACGGTGTACTACATCCCGTCGCCGACCGCGAGCGAAAAAGTCACGGCCTTCACGCCCGGCTTCCGGATGCTGGTCGGAGACGCCACATCGCGCGGGCCGAACGACGCGCGCAAGGTATGTCACCGCTGCATGCCGGCGACCGGAGACAAGAGCAACATAAACTGCGGCGCCCCCGACAGCCAGTCCCTGCCCAACGAGGTGTGCCCGGGTGGTATACGTTCCGTCATCACATTCCCGACCTGCTGGGACGGCAAAACGACGGATAGCGTGGACCATATGAGCCATGTGGCCTATCCGACTTCGTCGTACAATGATGTGGCGGTCGGTGCGTACGGCACTTGTCCAGCAAGCCATCCTGTGAAGATACCTCAGGTTATGTACGAGGTTATGTGGGATGTAAGTGCCATCGGTTTCTTTGCTTGATCCTTCTCGCGAGCGAGAGGACATGATTTAAGAACCTCGTTGAGTATCACAGAAATGGCCGTGGTATCTATAAACTCAACTTAACGAGGGTATCGAGTAATTTTCATTTGCTGACTATACATGCATCACAGACCCGAGTTTTCAACGATCCAGCTCTATGGCCCGAGGATGGTTCGCAACCTTTCGTCTGGAGCACTGATGATAAGTGAGACTCTTCTCCCTCGCCCGGAATTTCAGTTGCAGGCTCTAATGGTGACATTCCCGTGTGACAGGAGCGGGTACTCACAGCACGGCGACTACGTCTTCGGGTGGAAAGGAGACTCTCTCCAGCGTGCCATGGACGCTCGCTGCAACGGCGCTGTCTGTGGCCAGCTACAGACCCAGTCTGCAGAGTCCGCGATGAAGTGCACAAAGTCGAGGGCCGTCAACGACGAGGTCGATGGATGTAAGTCACGCTTATCCGAGAATGCGATCTTGAACCATTGTTATGATCCTGGCCAGGCTAACTATCGCACAGGGGTCACCGAGATTCCGGGGATGAAGATGATTGACTAGGTCACTGTTTGTAGTACTTTTTGGTCGGGTGCTTGGGAATGTGTATCGAACTTCATACACTTACGCTAGTAGCTAAAGGAGGCTTTAGAGTCAGATTGATTAATATGATGTGCCAGCTTTTAGATATCTGATACGCAGGTATAGGGTTTCGTTCTCCATATCCTCTACCCTCGGTCATGATATTTATATGCCACCATGGAGTGTAGGGTGCCGGTTGGGTACTGGTACAACAATGCACACTCACAAAGAATGTTGTTCTTATCATGTACTTCAATACAACTCATGTCACTTTGTCTCTGAACTTATGGCAGCCCCCGTAGGGTCGGCCTACAGCCAGCACTTGCAATGTTGCCTCCTGTGCGTCTCACGTCACTCCGGTCTAGCGCCATTACTATTCGTAAAGAGCTAGGCTGCTGAGATCGTGAATGCATTGGGAGCACGCATTAGTTATCTTCCATCCTTTCTACTCTATAGGGCTGGCGCGGAGTGAAGATAGGGGCTTAAGTTGGGAGTCAGTGAGATTGAGTGAGCAGGGTTGAACACGGATGCAATGCGTCATCAAGACAAAGCTGAAGCACGCAATCATAAGAATACACGATAAGGCAAGACTATCGCCGGAACCCATTCCACTCACATTGTGCTGATACTCAATTGGCCAGATTGAACCGTCCAATGTTGTTGCTATCTAGATTCAACGGTAGGTACAATACAATTGGAGGCTTATCGGTGCCTTATGCAGATGCATGGGAGCTAGAGAGCACCTACATGTTGTAGGTAATGTTAACATATTCTCAGGGGTACATGTCTGTTATCTCCCGTTCCCTCAAAAGAGCCGCCTCTGGTAGACTTCCTAACACGCATGTGATGGACATGTTGGTATGCCTTTTCAGGCAAGCCGAATGCGCATGGTCCGCTGTGCAGCCGCCAGTGCAATGACAGTCATTAGGCCTTGATCAGACTTGATACATCTTGAAAAGGTATAGATACATCTATCATTGATAGTACAGCACGATTGAATGGTTTGGGTATATATAATCTCACTTAATGGCAATGATGAAGATTGAAAAAATGCCAAGGAATAGTTTGTTGCTTAATGACGTCGGTTCGCTTTTCAACATTGCTGATCACCAAGTTTCCGTCTCATCGGCAACAATGGTATCCAAGTTCGAGTACAATTTCGGGGATTTGAGCTCTTATTATTCCATTTACATACCTACCTACGAATAACACCTTTCTATATCAGACACAACAGGTGATAGATATTGACCTTCTGTAAGGGACGGCAGCCCAATGAATCCATCCCGCCCGCCCCCCACATTAAGCTTCCGCTGGGCCTAGACTGGAGACTCTTTGGGCGGTGAAGCTGCTGACGACCAGAACAAATGACTGGATGGAACAAGCGTTGAACGCGCTGCTGATTGCGCGAGGGAGTTCATACTCAGGCCAATCAAAAGGAGCCGCTGTTTAGAGATGTTACAATAACTACCTAAGTACCTACTGCAGGTATCTATCTACCTGGGTAATGTTTGTTTCACTCACCCTCGGTCTCTCTCTCCCCTTTAGACATGATTGTCATGAACTTCCCCAATCTCCAATCTATAAGTGACGTTGAACCGGTAGATAGATAGTCGTCGACCCTAATAATATTCGCCCGGGCGACATCACATCATGGCGGAACCCACTAATACCCCTATGCCAACGGCGCCGCCTACTCCTCGTTCGGCATCGCCTGCGCCACCACTACCTACGTCGTCGGGGTCGCTCACCTCTTCTCCAACCACGACGCGGATCCCTCAATGGCCGCTTACCCATTCCCAGACTCACTCCCGAGCGGCCTCTCTCACCGTGCCCGTCCACAGCTCCGGCCCCAAGCCCATCGTACTGCATCTCGGCGATCCGGTCAAATACAACCCGGAGACCTATGCCGAGTTCTCGGCCCTGTTTGACGTGGTGCGGCCCAATGCAGAGGAGCGCGCTCGTCCCGCATTCATAGCTGCGCTCCGGGAGAAGAGATGGGGTGACTTCGCAGCTGTCTTTCGTCCCTTTTGGGGTACCGGGGGTGAGATGGGCAATTGGGACGCCGAGCTGATCGACCTACTCCCGGATAGCGTGATCGTGTTTGCGAGTGCTGGCGCCGGTTTTGATTGGGCTGATGTGAAACTACTTGCAGAAAAAGGTATGATTATGATTCTCCGGGGGCAGTTGGTCGCGGCAAATCAGAGCAAAGACATGGGCCCCCGGACGAGAAGTACTATATGAAGCTACCTCATACTGACGATTGGGAACAGCCATCGTATATTGCAACTCGGGCCTCGCGGCGGGCGAAGCCGTCGCCGATTTCTCAGTGGCGCTTATCGTCGGAACGTTCCGCGCACTGCCGTACTGCATCTCGTCGGCGACGACCTCGCCCTCGTCCTTCCAGGCCGCCCACCAGCGCGCGACGTCGCTGTCGCACAACCTGCGCGGGCACGTGCTCGGCCTCGTAGGCTTCGGGAACATCGGACAGCAGATCGCACACCGGTGCTCCGCGGCCTTCGGCATGGAGATCACGTACTACGACGTGGAGCGCAAGAGCGGCACGGTCGAGGCCGGGCTCCACGCGCGCTTCTGCGCGACGCTCGAGTCGCTGATCCGGGGCGCCGACTGCGTCGTGCTCTGCGCGCCGTCGGGCGCGGGCCAGATCATCGACGCGGATAGCCTGCGGTGGTTCAAGCCCGGCGCGCGTCTCGTGAACGTGGCCAGGGGCGCACTCGTAGACGAGGATGCGCTGGCCGACGCGCTTGAACAGGACAGACTCAGCAGCGTCGCGCTCGATGTCCATGCTGACGAGCCGAGCGTCAGCGAGAGACTGAAGAAGCTCGCGGGCACCAAGGCCCTGCTCACGTGTCATAATGCCGGCGGCACCGTCGAGACCCATGTTGGGTTCGAGGAACTTTGCATGCGGAATATCATGGCTGTTCTAGGCGGCCGTGAGGCGATTACCCCTGTGAATCTACAGTGGCTGAGATGATACCGACAAGACGTGAAAGGACGACTAGGGGTGCGACATAATGTTTCGATCTATGATGAGTTGAGAAACGACATTGCGTTATACGTTGAATTTGTGAGGAGAAGGCGGAAGGCGAAAAACAGTCATGCGGCGCTCTTGATTACATTGCAAGGAATTTTCGAAGGGTTGGGGAGCATTTGCATGTTGAAACAGAAATCAGTATGAGCAACTGATGATGAAAATGCGTGAAGCATAAGACAGAGTCACTACAGAGTCACTACAGGACAAGACGAACATAAACGCAGAAACATCGGGCGCCTGGCATCTTGTTTTACTTATGGCAAGAGAGGCCGCAAGAGGCGAGAAAGCCAGCATTATGCATACGAGAATTCTTTTTTAGAGAATGAGCAAGTAAATGAAACCCGGTTTTCTTGTGACAACATAATACGGGATTATGGTGAGGCTTCACATCTTACTCATTGGTCGGGAGTTTTCGAGCCTGAGTACCAATACCTCACCATACAATGCATTGCAACCATTTCGGAGTCAGAAACAACTATCACAGCATAGACGCATGAGGGTCTCTTAATTTTCCGAATTTTGTGTCTTCGCTTGATACTATGCTACGCAACACCGACGACTGAGCATAAGTGCTTTCACTCAGGTCCGCCTCACCCGGGGACTATGCACACTAACTAGTCTCCTTCCAATTCGCGTCTCTTCGTACCTACTTACTCAATGCCAATAAATCCATCGCTATATTTTCCCGCTCTTGATCAAATTCTGTCGTAAGCCTTTTTAGTGAAACCCAAATTATGCAATCCCGCTCAAACGCCGTACTGTAAGAATGTATGTCGGTGATCATGTATCGCTGCTTCGAAAAGACGAAGGAAAAAACGTGAAGGCCGCCCCCTGACAAATAAAGAAATCTCAATCTATATACCACATCTATGTCCATGTAATTATGGATATGCGATACAGATACTATATATGTATCCCACACCCGCTGGCAAAAGCTTATATAGGTAGCCATCCAGGATATCACATACTCTGTCTATATCCTGGTCCGCGAGCCGCAAGCCATTCGGCGTCAACATCCGGACCAGGCGACCGGTTCCGTCGCGAGGCGGACGATACGGCAGATGCGTCCCTACTGTGTCCGTAATACGCGGGTATCGAGTCCTGCTGTTCTCGTTCTCGGCCGCTTTGCTGATCCTGACTACGGTCTCGACTTGAACCCCTGGCTTGGCCGTCTTCGTGGTGCGGTTGCGTAAAGAGACCCAGCGCGTCGGGGACCACGCCGCCTCTCATCCCTGCATCTGGAGCCGGACTGGCGAACTGCGACGACGACGTGTTCGAGGCGCCCTGCTCGGCGGGGTGTACAGGTGGCGCGTAGTATACGTGGATGTGATTCACGGGCTGTAGCTGAGATGGAATACCTTGCTGCTGTTGCTGCTGCGACGGTGGTTGCTGGAATTGCGGTTGTCCTTGCGGCGGCTGCTGGAAATAAGGTTGCGGTTGTTGTTGTTGCTGTTGCTTCTCGTTTGTATTGTAAGGTATGGGGAGGATACCGCCAACGACGAGACGCGACGGCGCACCTGACGAGGACGAACCTGTTGGCATGGCTGTTGACATGGTCGCATGTGAGGGCTCATGTGAGTATGAAGACTGCGAGACGTGCGTCGGACCTTCATTTACCGTGTAGGACATCGAAACAGGTTGCCCACCCGCAGGACCCTGATATTGCGGTGGCGGCAGAGGCTGTTGATTCTGGTGCTGCTGCAAATGCAAGTTTTGGGGCTGAAACTGAGGTTGAATCTGCGCTTGTGGGGGGTAGTGCTGTTGTTCCTGGTTGTGGTAATGATACTCCCGCTGTTGTTGCATCGGTACTGGCATTGCGGTCGTTGCCTCGCTGCCAGATGAGTTGCGCCCCTTCGCTGCAGCCGCTGCCACGTTTGTAGTATGGTACGCCTTGGTTGAGTTATCCTCCTTCTTGTTTTTCTTGTTGCGAGTGAAGCCGAGACCAAGCTTGCCCTTCGTCTTCCGACGTAGACAGAATAGAAGGAGGAGGAGGAGGAATAGTAGGCCTGCAACGCCGCCTATCACGCTGCCAACAATGACGGGCGTGTTGTTCGAACCATTTGAGCTAGTCGAGCCATTCGAGCCGTCCGCGCCATTCGAGCCGTCCGCGCCCGAGCCCGTGGCAGGTGTCCCGGCCGAGGAACCAGAGGTAGGATCGGTACCTCCTGACCCCGGATTACTTCCTCCAGTTTTATCGGGAGTAGATGCCGAATCGGAGTCGGATTTGGTGGCAGTTTTGGAGGGTGTGATTGTTGGCGTGGGCGTCGTGTGCGTCTTAGAGAAGATAGAAGCGTCGATGACAAATTGTGGTACATCGAGGACGGAGACGATGGATGCTCTCTCAAAGCACTTGTACATGAAGCGCTCCGGTGAGCCCGTCCAGATGTAAGTGCCACATGCCGGCTCTGTCTCTTGCTGACTGTGAAACCTTTAGCTCAGATGTCTAATGGGGCAGTTGAAATTCAAATAGAGTATGTAGGACTGAATGAACGCCCAAAGAACTTTTGAAAGGGAGCTAACACGTACCAGCACCCTGTAGCGGCGTCAAGATTGTCGCATGAGCCGGCCTGGAACGCAGAGTAGTCGAGGCAAGCAGTGAAAAAAGGCAAGATAGTGCCCGATGCGCAGGCGACCGCGTGGGCTGAATTAGTTGAACAGGTGAAGCCGTCGCCGCAAAGGACGGCAGAGGCTATACGAAAATCAGTACCATCATTCTCGATCCGTGAATTGTCATATTGAGAGTCGCGCCGGCCACTTACATGATACTCCAGAAAACCAACCACATGTCTCAGAGTTTGTCCAATCCGTTTTTGACGTCTGACGTTTCAATAGATCCAACACCACTTCGCCATCGCTTCGCACGCCAGGTGCAGGCGTGGGTATCGGCGTCCACCCAATTTGCTTGCTCTCTGTAATATGACCTGTTTCCTGGGCGGGTCGGACTGCTTCGCGGTTGACGGACCATCGCAGCCAGGCGGCATGTGCGCAACTCGAGGATGCGAGGAGTATTATGGCAAACTTCATGTTCCGCGTGATTATTTTTCCCTGTTATACGATGATAACAATACCCTTCTCTGGAAATCAATTCGGAATTATTCCTGTGACTTATCCTCGGTCACGGGAGTGCCCGCACTCGTCCCGTAGTAGCGTTACAGATTGCCCTGTCGGGAACCTGGGATGTAGTCGAGGATCCGAAGTTGAAGACGAAATATGCCTGAGTTGAAGGAAAAAAGAATGAAAGGGTATTAAAATGCACGCACTCAAAATCAAGTCGCAAGAATGAAAATAGAAAGAAGAGGAAGAGAAACTGTAGAAGAGAAAGCTGGGAGTCTCAGGTACAGCTTTGGGTATTATGTGGTATTGATGCAACGAATAAACGCTACCTTGCACGCGCGTTGGTGGATTCCTGTGCTTAGCTTGCTGTGAACTGGCCGTACACCCACTGTTGATACGGGATACAGTCTTCAGTATGGATCAAATATAAAAATAGTTAGTTTAATTGGCGTATTCAATATTTGTTGATGTAACACGTCTCTTATTTAAGAGTAGAAAGAAAGAAATAGGCAACTGGTTGTTGTGACTTGTCGACTCAAGCTAGAAGGCATCATGAGCTGCCTAGACGTGGTGTGGCCCGCGCAATGAGTCAACTATATGCACGATAGTGTTTATGGTGTGCTTATTACTTGCAGGGTACTATGTAAGTGTGATTGTGGAATCCGCTGAATGTACTTATATCTGGTGCCGAGCTGGGTGCACCTATATGCATTTCATTAAGACTGTAACGTCGGGAAGACTCGCATCATAGCAACCCGCAGATATCATTTCACTCGGAATCGTCTCGGAACCATACCCGACTGCGGCTATGCTTTTCTTCAATCCCAAGATGCTATTTTCTGTCCGACCCATTCACTTGGCATCAATTATGCTAGTTCCCTCGTGCTTGTGCCTCAACCAGATTGGGACTCACGACCAAATTGTGGTCGGTGAAGTGATGCGTTCGCATACTCCACATATTTCTCGCCGACTCTTGAGCTGGATACCAACTCACCGGCGTTGGGCAGTTGTTGCTGGGTTTCCACGTCGACGAAGCGCCGGCAAAGATTCGTCCTCAGCGCCAAGACTCCAACCGGCCCAATCAAAAATGGCTCGAAGCGCCGTTTTGGGGTTTTGCCGGGGTGCATAATGTTTCAGAATTAGCACGTAGCAGCCAATCAATTTGGGGGCCTCAAACCCCCGGTCAGCTGTGGTTCGGCACCAGGCAACGAACTGAAACACGATAAGTTGGTCACGCTTTATACTCAGACGACATCATCTGCTGATGCAGAGTGTCGAAAGACGGTTGGAGTATGAAGACTCTAGATTCTCACTTTTCAGTGCAATGGCCGAGAATGATAGGTTTATATCCTTCGTCTAGTCATAATGTATCACTCGTGTTTAGAGGTAGCTGATACATCTGCACACTTAGCTCAAGTTGAGCACAATGGGAACTCACCCACGCCGAATGCGGCATCCGAACGGGTGCCCTTCAAAAGAAAAAAAGTTTGATAGCTAATTCTACAAGAAGATAGTGTCCATATCTATTAATCGCTCGATATTCAAAATTAGCGACGGTCTTTCTCCTGTCCAAGGTAGAAACAATTAGCGACCCCATGTATTCCAAGTCGAGTTCCGCACAAATTATACCAAATTCCCAAGCGGACATATACACTCTACGGTTTCGTGAACTGATCGAAAAAATCCATAATGATCTGTGACGCTTGAATGTGCGTCGGACCCTGAGGGACAGAAATCTGAGAGAAGTTGATTTCGGTCGAAGCCCAGCAGTGCCCTGCCATTAATGTTAGCCGTAAATCAGCGAAAACCTTGCGAATGATGAAAGGATTCTTGACTTACCCATGTCATCAACTTTCCAGTGCTGTAAAACACCTTCAGTATTATCACATGTCCACGTTGTATGATGAACATCCCCATCAAAGCTATCCTCAACCTTCGAAGAAGTACAGGCGTTCCTTTCTGCCCACCACCCCAACCATGTTGGGATAGCAGGTTCGACGCCGCCCTCACCCTCGCCGCCGTTGTAGTAGACGCTATGGTCATCCCCACCATGGATCTCGAGTACCGGGAGCGGGCTTCGGGCCGGCTTGCACCCTTCGACACCGGCGTCGTCAGTATAGTATGCCCCAGATGCCGGCGCAAAAGCCGCGAATTCGTCGCCGACATCACTACATGCGATCACGTTGACGAAACCCCCGCCATTAGACATACTAATTCAGACGGATTAGTTAAGAGCAGATGGCTCTACTGATTGGAGAATTTCAAGAACATCGCTGCAGAAGAGCCGGATCGCTTACCCAGTCGCGTAGATGCGGGCGTCGTCGACGCAGTAGTTAGCTCGTAGCTCGGTCAATAAATCAATCACAAACTGAAGGTCTTCGGCAACGGAGACCATTGAGTAGTTCGCCCCAGCCCATGCGCCCTGGGTTGATGTTAGCTTTCTAACACTGTCTCTTATCCTATACGCGACCGGAAGACTTGCCCCTACGCCATCCGGATAGACCATGATCTTCTACAGCAGATCGTTAGTCCACTACTCAAATTTGAATATTCTAAAAAGCGGCTTCATACGTTCGCGCTGAAACGGCTTTCGCTCAACTTAGTATCGACCTCGAAGAACAGGCCGATGCTGCTTGAGCCGTGAAAGCCAAGAACGGTCGGATACGGCTTAGACTTGTCATAGCCTGTCGGTAAATGAACCGAGTATTTTCTAGCACGTCCACTACTTGTTAAACCTTGATATGTCGTGATACCAGGCAAATGAAACTTGCCGCAGCCCGTACTAGCTCTTGCAGCTAGGGGTACAGCAAGAGCCGGGGCTAGCGAAGCGGCCAGAGCCGAGACAATATAAAGAAGCTGCATCGTCGCGAGGAGTTGCAAAGCGGCCTTCCGCTATGCCTCTTGATGTTGTCGAGCAAGGATCGCGAGGCAAAAGCCTTCTCAGAGAAGAATACATCACTGACGTCTTTACTATACAATCCCATTACAGGGCAAATAGCAGGCGACCCCTATCATAACAACTGACAAACCCGTGACCTTCCTAATCAAGTGATTCGCATAAGTGATCTGACGATCCTGGTTGGCTGATGCCCAGAGATTTGCAGAGCAAGCCGTGCAGATCTACACTAGCCTAGCTCTGGGGCGAATGTTTAAACAGGGTAGCAACCTGGTCTCCCATAAAGTCTTAAAATGTGGTGGTGCAATAGGACCCGTGCTCTACAGTAAATGCGCCACCTAGCAATCCAATTCTCTTCATACCCCGACAACCAGGAACATTGAAGCTTGCATTGGAAAGGCCTGTTGAAATCAGAAATAAACCGAGTTCGTATAGATAAAATTAAAATATCCCGCTATTTTGAGAAACTCGTTGCCCTGATGCAGCCCTGATATAGGTAGAACATTAGCGTTAGGAGTTGGCTAAATCATGCCAAGGAGGGCTTGTGGCTAAGATAGGAGGCCCGGCCTGTGGCTTAGCGCTAATAGTAGTCCAACCTAACCCCTAGAGCTCCAACAAGCCAGTACTAGGTAGCTGGAAACGAATCTAGCTTGTCGAAAGAGCATTTAAGTTGTCTCCCTTTTACGGCCCTCGTTTCAGCCTTATTTCATTGCTTGCCTTTTCGACGGTCTGTTGACGGGACTTTACTTGCTACACCGAACTTACTAACCTGGGTTGGACCTAAAATACCGTTATCCTCAAACGTACTCACACGAACATAGCCAATAAACTATCGTTCAAGTGTCTACAAATCCTAAGCATTGTGAAATTCCAAACTAGTAGAAAAGAGCCTGCGTTTTCAACCCATTCGTGATGAATGACTGATCCACGAGATATTTTGCTTGTCATCGGCATTGAAAGAGTAGTAAGAGTGGAAAGATTCATCGGAAGTATTTTCTACGCTTGAGTAACCACATATCACTATGTGAGACGAGTAGAACAAGTGTATTATTTGATTCATTTATGGAAATAGTGCTTCGCTCGGATAGAACACCACGAACGTACTTGATAAGAGCAGAACACGAGGTGCTAGGTTGTCAAGAAATGATCAGATCGTGTACAATACTATATGATCGTGTGAAGAATAATCCCCGATAAACACACCGGACACGCTGTTGTAAGTAGCTAGATAAGCGATAGGAACAAGTATTCAGCGACACGTAAAGGCAAAGACTTCATCATCACGCTGGCCGACACTGTCACTGGCGACCAGAAGTGACAAGTGAGGTCGGGCAGAGACGGGCACAGCAATAGAAATGACACCCATTATACGCTGATACCAGATACTCTTTCTATTGTCTAAGCCACTGTTGAATGTCTGGTGACGCATTTTAGTATCCCAGATATCACGAGAAACATAATGCTAAGGCAAAACGTCAAGTACCCGAAACCTACTTGCTGGTGGTAAAAATGGTATATAAATGTGTTTTCAGTTCCAATTGTATCCTGGGCTGTAGTGTATAATCGCTTTTCCTGATCTAAAGGCTTTTGAATGGTTCAACTTCAGCTTGCCTGCGCATAGTGATAAGAATCCAGATCGTCTTACAGAAACAAATTTAATACCACGAAAGGCCATATTGAAATTGGAAACCGGGTTGAGCGACAAGCCCCTTATATTTTCCTTGCTTTTCCCCACGTGTGAGAAGTATATTGCAATGACTACAAAGAAGAGAGTACACCGGGGAAGAAACAAAAGAGAGGGCAGGAAATCATGAGACTATTATTGTCCGGTCATTTTAGCCCTTTCTTAAATCTTAGCGTACATATAAGTACTATAATGTTCCAATCTGCGTACCACATAAGTAGTCTAACCTAGTCAATGATTAGTTATCTTTCTAGAATGTGGATATACCGAGGGTATGGTACCGAGGTTACCATCCAGACCCACATCTATGTTAGTCTAGGTAGGTTACATGTATGTAAGATTGACAACGTGGTTATGCTGTCTTCGTGAACTTGACGATCGTTCGCAGAGCTGTACCTAATATCGAGAACTTCCCGAAACTGTCGACAGACACGCTTAATATGTCTTCATTTGAATCTATACCATGGTGCGCTGCACTCCTCCAGAAGCCTGGCGTTGTCAGGTTCACACCCCAAGCCCGCGCACCAGCCGGGCCAGATGGGCGTTTCCCATCACAAGACCAACTTTTCAAGACAAGCCTTAAGACTGCTGATACGGTCCCGGACTACATTGGCTTCTACCAGTCTCCCTTCTCCGATCCTACTCGGATGACGTTGCCGCCCACACCGTCGTCGATGGAAGGGGGACCACAGTTTTTAATCAACACTATGTCGCTGCTTGCTGACCTTCGCCCGGGCGTCAATGGCTTTAATGGGACTGTACACGGTGGACTCATAGCTTCTCTTCTCGATGAGGCGATGGGTTGTCTCATTTTCGCCAACGCTGTGGTTCTACGCGAGATGATGGCTAAGGGAGCAAAAATCCCGGCTCATGTGCTGAATTTGGCCGAGGCAGGTCCTGTCTTCACCGCTAGCATGAATGTTAAATTTATGAAACCGATACCCACGCCGCAAGTGGTGATAGCGACGGCGACTCTCACTAAGGCCGAAGGGAGGAAACTGTCATTGGCCTACGATATCAAGGATAATAAAGGCACTGAGTACGCGAAGGGCGAAGGAATGTGGATCGCTGCTCGTAAAGAGAAGCTGTAAAAGACATGGAGGTCTGCAATTCATGAGTAACTAATAGCTTGCAATGGCGGTGTACGACTAGGTCTCGGCGATTTTACTGACCAGTATATTTCATTCGAACGTAGTGTTATCCGCAGTACTATACCACAATAATACAACGATGTAAATAAATAATCATTAACTAACTCATTTTCATATTGGGTACATCATCTAGTCCTTAGCTAGTGCGTCCTAATCAACCGCATCATTATCCCGTGAAGTAGGTAATGTGAATGGAGAAATTCTCACGTCTCCTGCATGGTTGGTTAAGGTCACTACAGTTGAATTCGTGAAACATGATAATTCTGCAAACGACTGTATTCTCAACATTTAGTAGACGCATTGCTGTCACGGCTGCCATGACTATTATAACAATAAGTTGCGGCTGCATGATGGGTAACAGATCGACGCAATTCTAAGAAGACTGGGAATGGAATGCTCGAAATCGGAAAGCTTTACCGTGCCAAAACTTTGAAACTAAAGTGATGTATGCTGTCCGTTGACATATCTTATTACATTCGGACGCCTGTATTTTATATACTTTGTCGAAACACTTCGTCCCCAGGATTGTGAAGGAGACTGTATTGGCCTTGAGGGTGCATCTAGTTGACCTTCCGTGTGTTGAGACTCATACACAACGCTCATATGACACAATATCATAATTTGCTGAAGTATGTCTAATACGGCCTACGGCCAACCATCGAATCCCCCATTGAGAAATGTAACTATTTAGTGACTTGGGGTCGTGTTGGACCAACTTGAGTAGCTTGGAGATTACCAGTGTAAGTTTTTGTTTGAAGATCTGCGGCACAACGAATAAATTTCAAAATCTGCTCTGAATGTTTGTTTATCTTTCCCCGGAACCTCGTACTTGAGGTAGGTCATAGATACTTGCTGTTACTCGAAGGTCCCCGAAAACTCTTGTAACATAGTCTAGGCTACCTCGCAAGCGCAGTGCTACTACAAGTCACCGGGGCGGGTCAAGTACTTCTTGAGAAGCTGTAGCTCCCTAATTCGCTTAGTAGTCTTCGTGGACGCCGCGTGATAATCACGCTCTTCAGTATGGCGAACCCGACGGAGAAGACTTATACCCTCGTAAGCCAGTAACAGTTTCGTGCTCATCGCTGTACAACAATCCAAGAGTAAGAGATTCTGCAAAGTGCAGATTGCCATTATCACATCATGTTGAACATGACACGTCTCTAACTGACTAGTCTTAGTTTGATTCACCAAATGAACAAAGTACATCTATAATACACGTAATAATCCTAACTCGAAGCTCACCCCATCCCCTGGGGATGAAGGGCTGCCCCAAGAACATAGGTAGTAGAACGAAAATAGTCCTGCATCCTCCCCATCACGATTGGGTTCGCAACCATCGTAGGATGACATGCCCAGCCAGGTTCAAAAAACCCCGAGTCGGGCCTTGTGATAGGGGTGCCGATGCGCGACTTTGACGATCCCGAGCTTAGGCTAAATGATACAGCTGAATCACGTTGGCTATTGTAGCCTTGGATCCGGCACCTGCACTCCTGGAGCTCATCGTCCACCACATCTGGTACTGACTCTGGCTCGGTTTGTATACCGGCGTCTACGTAGCTGGGTCTATTGTATACGGCTGGTGTTGGTTGTGTGTGCCTTATGCTGCCCTCGTCCTGTCGCCCGTAGCCATAAGCTCCTGTTGCGCTGTGCCGAGGGCCAGAAGCGGTCGGTAAACTAGCATTAGGCCGGGGGGTCGGTTGCTCCTTCAGCACTTCGAGTTCAGGGTAGACAGTAGTGTCAATGCTTCGTGGACGTATTGGGGATGTCCTTCCCTGCCGTCGCACAGCAACAGGGACAGCGGGCCCAAGACGAGATTTGCCTAATGAAGGTGCTCGGTTGTGGCTGAAAAGGGGTCTCAGTTGCTTCTTTGCTGTGGTGTTTTCTCTCGACAGAGTTGCTGGAAGTGTGCTGGATCGCGGCCGCTCTGAGTTTTGCTCGACGTCTCTGCCTCTGCTCAAGCGTCGCTGGTGTGTAGATGACTGGCTGCTGTCATGGAATGTGAGGGCTCGTCGAAGTTGTGAAAGCGAGCTGGGACCATCATTCCTTATCTCTCCGTTTTTGTCAGAAGCCCAGAATGCGTCGTCGCTCAATAATATTACTTGAAGTGTGGCAAAATCTCTGGTAGTGCCATCCGATGGGAACAGCCATTCTTGCAGCTGTGCTGGAAGCCCGTATGACCCTTCAATAGGCGAAAGGTTAGTCTAGCTAGGTACAATTCTCCATTGGAAATGACTCACGTTGCTTATACTCTCCCAAGTTGGTTTTCCAGCATATGTAATGTGTGCCTGATGTGCCCAGAGCTGTTACAACAAGCTCCGCGATATCCTCATCGTTATCGGCGCCATTGGTCGTAGAGTCAAGGAAGTCTTTGAACATTTCGATACTGCTTCATTTCTTACTCATAATGGACCGTGATTTCGAAGCAGGAGAGGCATTTCAAAGATGTAACTTAAACTTGCCCGGAAGAAATTCAATGCAGATCTTAGTATGCATTATGGGGGACATTCCGTACAGCGATTAAACTAAAAAAACTGACAACGGCCAGCTCCGATCAGTCTATCGTTATGTTTATGTACCGCATGAATTGTGGGTGTCCCAGGAGGTCGGCATGAAACACTCAAAAACTTGACAACAGCTGATATCAGCCCAGATCCCATGCAGGACTTCCCCCCAAATTTCGAGACACGCCATGAAACTCCACCCCCGTTGGATGTGTTCTAGAAGGTCGAAAAATCACCACACACTCTGTTGCTATCATCTGACCAGTACTAAGCTGACTTCATGTGCTTATTTAATCAAGATATATCATCAACTGGAGCAAAATACCCTAAGCAAAACACGTTGAGTAAAGCATTTGACACTACTGGCACGAGTCTTGGGAATATGGTTGTTATTATGGTAGGCAATATGATTTTGAGAGTTTTCATGACTGTCTAATTCCGCCTCTTATTGGGTTTCCGTTTTGCGTTGTGAACTAATCTACAGATTCATGGCTGGGGCTATCTTCCACATAGGGCTTCTTGTACTGCAGCTCTCGACAATCTTGAGGAGTACTATCGGATAAATTATCCATCTCGATACTCGTCGCAGTAACTGAAGCAGCCTCACTAGCATCATCTGTCTTCTTTTCTGACGACCAGAACGAGAAGTTATCCGAGCTGGCACTTGAAGGCACCGCTTTTGTTGTCATATGAGTGGGTTGCCCGTGACCATTCACAACCGCATCTTCATCGAGGTTTAGTTTCTTTATGTCGACGCGCGAGTTACTTGGATCCTCGCCGTCCGGGTCAACTGAATGATCTGCAGGCTCATGGTTGGACGATATCGGCTGTCCAGGCTGCTGGGTTTGCCCCTCGTCTTGTAGAAATTCATTTGTCTCTCCATCCTGTCTCTCTGACTGTTCCTTATGCTGCTTCATCATCTCGTCCAATGTCTGCGCTTGGTTAAGGTCAGGCTCAGGTTTGCGATCCTTCTTTTCCCGTCGAGTCAGTTCTATCTCGAGGACTCTCGTACCCATGGGAACTTTCGTGACCAATCCGTCGTCGTCGCGATCGAAGTACAGTGCCCACACTCCGGGATAGTCTTCTACTGCTACAAACCCCTCCCAACCATCCAAGGTCATGCGTCGGTCCTGCCGTGTGCAATCGAATGGTCCCGTTAGATGCTCTTGTGCATCGGTTCGGAGGCCGTATTTAACTTCGTAGGTATTCTTGTCGATGTAGATCCAATTTAACATCGGAGGATCATCGCTGATTGTGCTGACCAAGCCTTCGTATGAAGTGCCTGGATATGGCAAAAAGTACCCTGAAAATGGATATCCGTCGTCGGCAGGCTCTAGGTGTTCGTCGTGTGATGCTGGAGGTGCAGTTGTGATCCAGAGCTAGAGAACCGCAATGTTAGTCTTGCAATCAGATGTAGCTCTCATCGAGAAAGCTTACCTTATTATCTTTCAAAACAACGAGCTTTCCATCTATATCACGACTCCGGATTGACTGTTTCACACATGACACCACCAAGTTACATCGACGAGCGCGATGCTCTTCGCGCTTATTTTTGGATTGACTTTGCCGAATTGCCTCTTGGGTCCCAAGTAACGCTGGACAGATAGTCAATGCCAGAAGCATAGGCATCGCCATAATGGCTTCTTGGACAACTTGTTCCTGATCTTTCCCTCGACACACTTCCTTTAGAGCTGTTTGAACCTCTGGTTTACGAATAGCTTCACCTAAAATATCGCTGATGGTCTTGTCGTAAAGAGTGGAATTTGGCGTAGAATGCTCAGAAGACATGGGATGTAGCAATGTTCGATTAGTGCTGAGGCAAAATAAAGAAGTACTAGGTCGCAAAATCATATCATGAGTATGGTGTTTGGTAAATAGATTGTATAAGCCACCATACACTAAGCAATGTTTCAATGCCAAGCATTACAATACAGATACTACCGTGGGTATGCATACTCGGGAATGCATTATCTATGCTGCGATAGAATCGACTTCTCTGCTTGCCTGCACTTAAGCGATCTGACAGCCTACGCGATTATCTCCGACGGATCATGCCATCCTCAGATCATAAACCGGGGGCGGCAGCGGTACGGCAAGGATTATCACGACCCTTAGTGTTTGAGGCTACACGCTTTGATCTTCGAGCTAAGGGGTCTAGCAAACATGAAGATCGATGCTGATGAGGCTGCCCCTGATAACTCACATTCAGCAGCTCCTCGTTGCGTACATCGTCCCATATATCGAACGAGTATCCTGGATTGGGACACAAAGGATTTCATTTTCTGTCGCGAATGAGCTTCACGAGCACGGTGGAGCTATAGTACAGAGCCTTTAGAAGAAATGGTCTCATCGGGGCAAAAGCACTATGAAGATTCGTCAATGATTTAAACATCGCGGAAGCCCACAGTTTGTAACAAGCTCATCACCATTACCATCACCATTATCATCACCGTCAGTCACAACCCACAACCCAACCTCTTCAGCCAGCCTGACTCCTTGAAAAATCGCAGAGCGATATTCCCTCTAGACAAATCTTGACTTTTGATAATAATCAATCTTGCATCTTATCACAAATCCCACCTAAACCTCAAATCCCTTCAATCTAACACAATGGCCACTCAGACTGCGTGAGTAACGAACCGTGTCACTATATCTTCGTAACCAAATTCTAACAGCTATATATCAGTCCCAACACTATCCCCAAGACCACCAATGCCTACAACAGCGACTCCGACTCAGACGGACAAGCCCGAGGCGGCCGTCGTGCTCAGAACTCCTTGACTATGCCACAGTTGCCGACGTCATCCGGTTTGTCCCAACCAGCCGGTAAGTCATACATGGTCTTCACGAGACCACATTCCAGTACCATAGGAGCCTCTTCTTACGCTCAACTCTCGTATATAGGCCAGCTTCTAAAGGGCGCCACCGACGAACATGGCAACCAGAAGTCCGCCGCTCTTCTAGTCGGCATTAAGCTGGATCTGGAGGCCGAGGTGCACCTGACTGCTAGGATCCGCGGTGATATTTGCGTGGGCTTGTATTAGAGAATGGGGCAGGCGGGTTTGGTGGGGCTGTACTATGTATGTTCACGGATGGGAAAATCAAGACTGTCGGGGTGGTTGCAAGATAGATTCCAGGGCTGGCCCTTATATACCCAGTACTTGCATCTACGCAGAAGAGGAATATAGAACTGCTCAACGGCCACGAGTTCGAGTTGAGTTGAAAATAATTCGTCTAGTCTCTCAAATTCTAGTGATAGCGCCTTTTCTAGTTCTATGTGCGAACAAAAGGAAAGAATAGTCTTACAGTGATATCGGACACGTAATCTGACAGATTGTACATATGTTACAACTTCAACACCAGCCATTCGCCCGATTTCTTCCCCTTGTCCTTCTGTATGCGGCCTAGTACGCCGCGGGTAGCACCCTGCATTTCGTTGCCGTCGTGCCACTTTTTCCCACCCGCGTACGCCTCAATAAACCCACCTGGACCCGAGACACAGACGAGGTTCACCCCGGGGCGCGCTGTAGGTGATTCTACTTCTGCATCGAGAGTGCATGTACAAGCGCAGGCTGGGTCCGAAGAGGAAGAGCGCGCGGCATCATTATCATCTGGTAGAAGTTCGACGGCTTTTGAGGAATGCCATGTGCATCTTCTATCTACCTCAGGAGAAGGCGAGGATATCATCTTTGCACCCAAGGTGGAGGCAAGTGTGGCCTCGATATTGTGTGCTTCGATGAAAGATTTTTCATCGTCGACGAAATACGAGATTTGAAAATGCAACGGATGGCGCCGTTTTAGGTCTTGGATTTGGAGCGCCAGGGAGGAAGCTGGCTCCTTGTCTGTCTGTTTTCCCCTATCTTGTAGATTTGTACTGGGATTACTGCCCTCTCCACCCCAGAATCTGAACCAGTTGTTTGGGGTTTCCTGGATTGAAGAAGCCTGTTCGCGACCGAGTGCGTCGATGCCCCAGCGATTAGCCCACAGGATCGATACGCGTGGTCGACTCTCCCTGGTATTATAGTTGTGGCTATCCAAGAGCTTGTGCGCAATCTGTAGCGCCGGCGCAATACCAGTTCCACCAGCTAGGAAGACTACACCCCTCTGACTTCCAGCATGGACGACTTCAGTGCTACTATCATGGCCGCTGCTGTCGCCTAATCTGCGGGGAATGTCGAATCCCAGATGCGGTCCACGAAGCCAGACAGTATCGCCCACACGCTGCCTTGAAAGATAATTTGACATTTCGCCACTGTCCATTCTGCGGATCAGAATACGAAGATCAGTCTGCTCCTCTTGCTCCTCATGCACCGGTCCTGATCCTTTCTTTCGAGTCACCTGCAGCCCGGTCGCGTCGCCATCTCCTGGGGAATTACTCTCCCCTACAGATGACGAGCTTGCTGGCGTGGGAAAAGGTGGCAAGGGAGTGTAATGCCTCGCGATCTGCAGTTGCGGCTGCTTGATCTCGACGGACCAGAGACCATGACGCCAAGCCTCTTGGATACGGTTTGACAGAAACCCTACCGGCTCGCCCTCTACGCGTCCAGAATCAACTCCTTCGGGGTCTACCCACGCGCTGGGGCGAATAGTGATGATGAATGCCGTAGGAGATACCTGTTCCCGCTCTGTGATTGTAAAGGCGGTGAATGTCGATGTATTGATCACATCATCATCGGGAGAGGCAGACTGGCGCCGGTACAAATATGTTGTACCAGCTGAGGCGACGAATATAAGTGCTAGAATTGTCCATTGTGGGCCTTGAGGACGCGCATTCCGAGTCTGAGCAGGAGTGGAACGCTGAGCAGGGACCGATGGCGTAGACTCAGACTTAGACGGTGTTGCCCTGGTCAGAACCCTCGAGCTGTAGAACGTACGGCTTAAAGGTGAGTTGATACGTAACCGCCTCAAGAGTGCGCCGTTGTTATCATATATGCGGTAATAATAAAAAGAGGATTGTACACCTCGTGAAGGCCCCCTTAATCGGCCGAGCCATCTCATTGCATTGCTGCGCATTGAGATCAGTTCAATATGAGAATGCTCGTCCGCTTGGAAATACAAAGATGCGGCTGGTTTAGACTGGAAATTTAACATATTGCCAGGTGGACTCCAGCTGTCCTTTGGGATGGACAGCTGGCGGCCAGTTTATCACTTCAACTGGGGGCTCAAGATGGTAAATTCAACACTAAGAATAGGCGGAGATGATGAGGTTGGAGAGCGTACATTTGTTGAGATTTCTGCTGTTAGTACAATTATATACAATAACGGTCTACGAAGATGACCGCTCTCAATATCGTAAATCTAAAAAGATACAAGGTACAGTTGGTCTACCGTATTATCTATAACCGAATAATCTCCCCGTTTTGTCTGATCGCTCCTCGGAAATGGTCTGTTACGATGTTTCCTTTGATGATAGTTTCTTGGATCACTCCTTCGACATGTTTAGGTTCAATTCTGCCATACCAGACACCATGGCCAGCCAGTGGATGGGGGTTGCCAGCATTATTTTTGAAGGTCGGAGGCAGATATATTATAATGTTTCCGGCAAACTTATGCCCACCGATGTGACTGATCTGACCTACACGTGCTGTAGGCGGCTTTTCTCCCCCTGTGCCAGATAGAGCTGGCGAAGAGACGCTTTCGTCAATGAGAGGGCCGTGAAGAACCTCTAATCCGACTTGAGGGAGCTGTTTCTCAAATTCGGCCTGGAGTACAGGGCCCATCACACCACAGCGCATATCTCTGCCGCCGTGTCCGCATATCAGGACTAACACGTCATCTACGTCGCGGACGCCATGCAGCAAATGCCGATAGGCTTCTTTTCTTAAAAGCCGGTCTTTGTGTATCTGGGGCAGGCCGTCGTTCATGGGGCTGAGCTTCTCAGGCAGTAGATAACCCTTTACTAAGGCCTGTACAGAATCAAAGGAGACCCTGGGGAGGAAAGGTATGTATTTGAAACTCGGCAGCAGATAGGCGGATGTGGTCTGGAGTTGAGGTCGTCCGGATACGGACGACGGGAAAGAAGAATTGAGGACGGAGATATTGTGAAAAGGCTACTCGGAAATGCACTTACCGTCAGCGACTTCTCTCTCTAACTGCACGGGCGTCGCCGAGTTCTGGAACAAAAACTACTAGACAATATAGGCACGTGCTAATTGGACGGCGGACTCACGTCACTATAGATACCACCACGGCCGATCAGTTCCTTGAGGTCGGCGGCGAGGTTATCGCCGCTGTTATCCTCCTCGATGCGCGACGGCCAGTCAGTTCGCCCAGTACAAATAAGCACTTGTTCGGCATAGCTGGCTATCAAGCCGTTCAATTTCGCCTCGTGGTCTATTGGAAGGCCTTGCGGCATCTCTGGGGTGTCGGCGCAATCGCAAGTCGGAGACGGACATCGCGGAACAGTGTTCAGGAACCTGGCAGAAAAGAGATGTGTTCGTCTGGGTCTGGGCCACCGTCCCGGGACGACCCGGGCTACTGGTCGTAATGACATTTTAGATATCGGCCGGCTTTATAGGAGGAATGGTGGAAAGCGATCAGACGAGGAATTGTCAAATCGTGGCTTTCATACATACCTATAGCTTTTGATATTTATCGAGCATCGTAGCTCCGAGTTATGACGTCGTAAAGCCGAGAGCGCGTTCTCTGGCTTCGGCTCTGGCCGTGCGTCCAAGACCGGAGTTAATCAATCTCACAGTTCCCCGTTAAATACTTAAGTACTTAAGTAAATACTAAGAAAACCCACTTACACGTAGTACTATAAAACATTGAATGGATCTAAACCGAATTGGGTCTTGGCAGCATTGAAATACCTACTACCCTGTATCATTGTCACTTAGAAAACAACATTAGCATGGCAAGTTGTCCCGAAAAGAGTCGCATAAGCCAATACGTATTTGTTGAAAATCATGTCTAATATCTGCATTCTATTGACTGTTAGCGACGTCGCCAAGACCTCGTGGTTTTCGCAATTTCATAAGGGGGCTCGGACACATGACTATGGAGGAAGCGATATTGATCCTGGTCTGTCAAAACCGTTAGACGAGGCGACTTGGAGTTAGCACAGGCTTGGCTAGCCAGGGACCCGTTGGTGCCTATTCGCGCCAAAGAAATTACACCCATACAATCATTATGCACCATTAAGTCTAGGACTCTGGAGGAATTAACTATATAATTACAACATGGGCTGGACTTAAAGTGTTTTAACGCTTCGCTGCTACTAACTACCTATCTTGTGTCTCTCTTTCGTAATATAACACTCCAAGATGGCTAGGTTTTCTTCTAATTCATTCGCTCGGCTCTTCCTGTCCGCGACTGGAGTCGTCGCTGGTTTGACGGTGGATGTAGACGATGCAGGTCAGTGTCCGACCGCTAGGGAGCCGTTTGGTTGAAAATCCCATATTAATTACCTCATAGCTTCCGTTAAAAAAGCCGCGGCTCTCGTCGCTGGGGATCTCATGAGCTTCTATACGGGCGAGATCCCCGGACTGCTACCTGGTCCACCGCCCGAGGGCGATTACTACCCGTGGACAGGCGGCGCATTGTGGGCCACGATGCTAGACTACAGGAGCCGCACCGGCGACACCCAGTACGACGACAAGATCTCAGAAGGTCTTCTCTGGCAGCGCGGCCCAAACAACGACTTCCTGCCGCCGAATTGGACGGCGTCGGCGGGCAACGACGACCAGGCCATCTGGGGAATGGCAGCCCTGGCCGCTGCTGAGACGGGCTTCGCCGAGCCGGGGGTGGACGATCTAAATTGGCTCACCTTGGTGCAGAACGTCTTCGACGAGCAGTCTTCCGATGCTCGACGCGTCGCGAATGGATCTTGCGCGGGTGGTTTGAGGTGGCAGATCTTCTCGGTCAACAGTGGCTACAACTACATCTCCAGTAAAGCGCAAACCCCAACTGCCGAAAAACCCGATATACTGACGAAGTCGACAGCTCTTGCAAACGTGGCCTATGCGAACCTCGGGGCTCGCCTGAGCCTGCAGGACGGTAATAATAAGACCCAGGCCAAGTTGGCAGAGGATACATTCGACTGGCTGCAAGCCTCAAAATTCATCGACGGCAAGTTCAACATCTACGACGGCGCCCAAGTCGCAGAATGTGACGAAAGTGAGTATAACCACACCCCTATTTTCTTATTCGCAAGCCTTTGCCTGCCCATCCTACTCCTTCTCAAGTTTCGCATAACTGCATACTGACCCAACTCGCTGCAGTCAACAAGGTCCAGACCTCATTCGCTGCTGGCCTCGCCGTAGAAGGTGCCGCAGTGATGTACAACTCGACAAGTGGCGACGAGAAGTGGAAGAAGCTCCTAGACGGCCTAGTCCAGCGAACAATCGACGTCTTCTTCCCAGACGGAGTTGCGACGGAAGTTGCCTGCGAACCCTCCCAGTGCAACACGGACATGACTTTCTTCAAGTACTTCCTCCACCGAAGCTTGGCCTCGGCGATGAAGGTAGCGCCTTACACGACGAGCCTAATCAGCCCGGTCCTCAAGACTAGCGCCCAGGCAGCGGTCGAGAGCTGCACGGGCGGTGACAACGAGCGCATGTGCGGGCTCGTCTGGTCTGCCCATGGGGGAAATCACACGGGAGCCGGACCTCAGGTATGATACCCCCCTGGCCTTTTCATCAAGCCTGAGCAATTCATCATACACAAAACCTCTCTATCAAATCATATTCCTTATTGTCCAACCTCTTTACAAGTATGTATAGCTGCCAGAGCAACTACTAACCCCTTTGTTTGCAGATGAGCGTTCTGGGTGCGCTCCTTAGTCTCTTGCCCACGGAGACGGCAGTCAATGCTTCCAACTCTAGCTCCAACACTGGTAGCGATGGGACTAACAACGCAACTACTTCCACGGCAGGCCCTTCCGAACCTTCTGATTCTAACACCCCGAAGAGCTCTGGCGCTCATGCGGGCGTGAGTGCTGTCGTCGTACTAGGTAGTCTATTGCTCACGAGCTTTGCGCTTAACTAAGCGTTGTCCTTCCTGGGTGCCATGGCTTGATTGACGATTTGCAAAGTTCATTGGTCTCTTACTTGTTTGGTGAGGTAAGCCTCAAACCTCATATTCCTTACTTAACCGCAAATGGGTAGCATTGTCTATGTAAAAATACCCCGTCAAAAGAAAACGTAGCGGAAGTGTGAGCAAATGAGAGAGCATCAAACCAATCACTCTCTAGCAATAGAAACCCTAATTTAATCTTTACACCAAATATTAGGTAGTCTACCACAGCCAATCTGCCAAGTGCATTCGAGTCACAACGTGTTCAAACCTGGGAGGCGCAGCATCTAGTCAATATGTCCTACACCGTGAGCAGCCATAAGAAGGCCGCATATAATACATCTGCTCAACATCCATTCCCCAGGACTTATGACAGGTATAGTGTATCTCTATAACAATTAAGTAAGACTAGTCATCTCCTGTTCCTCACAGTTCAAAATGTTGAAAAGATGCATTGTAAAAAGTTTCACCTCTCTTCCATGCTAATTCCTACAACCGGCTTATGCTCATAGTCAGGCGTTAGTACTCTCTCCAAAGCCCGATTCGCTGGCTGTGGATTGACTAGGTTCTAGACATTATATCATATATACTTGTAGATACTGAGGGTATGTATGGATGGGGTGGCGAAATGGAGAGATGTTATGCTCCAGGGTGAGTGCGTTGATATTATTCTTCTGGCACAGTGGCCGGAATCTCTCCAAGGCCTGGGCTTCTGATACTACCGTCTCCATCACCTGTACTCGAGTTGTTGGCCGTTGATCCCTTCAGTCTTCGCCGCCTAGCTCTCCTCTCTTCTGCTGCTGACCTCCTGAGGCTATCTTTTTGCTCCCCATCTCCATCATCATTGCCATCGCCACCTCTCATGTCCTGCAGCAACATGGCAGCCCTCTGAGCCACACCATCTTCGCTGCCTTCTGAAGGCGCAATCTCAGGTGATAAGAGATTAGGAGACAGGGTGTTGCCTTCAGAGTCTATCATACCCACATTACTCTCAGAGTGAAGCCCAGCATCAGCCTCTGGAATCTCATTGATTTCTGGTATATTCTGACCGGACGCAATGCGTACTTGATGCCTCTCTTTGAGTCGTAGTCGTTTTCTTCGCTCACGTTGATCTCTAGCCTGAGGCGCGGCTGCCCGCAGCTTCTCAAGCAGAGAATCCATAGCGCCAGCAGATGCTGGTGAAGGGGGCGCACCTTCGGCGGCGGTGCCCGATAACTTAAGTTGTGGGTGCTTGCGCTTCATACTGGCCTCATTTCGACGTCGTGTCTCCTCGTTTTGGACGTTCTTTTCCCGACTCTTCTTCCATTCCTGCAAGAAAGACGCTAGTTTTGCAAAAAATTCGCGAGTGGCGTTGTCGTCGGTCGGATCCTCGCCGTAGAAAGTCATAATGTCCTTGTATGTCCGCATCATCTCTTCTAGATATAACTCCATTTGTTCGGCCTTGCGGCGGGCATCCTTCATGCAGCGCTGGACGATCTGAGCGACACGGTCCTGCGGATGGAACTTCTTAGGATCGCTAAGGTTGCCGCTGTCTAGGGACATCTGAATATTTCGGATATTGTCAATATACTTCTTTGCGTCAGTCTGCAATTGGTCAATGCTGATCTTCTGGACAGCAACAACGTTTTGTATATCATCGGCAAAACTCTCCCATTCGGGATACTGGTTTCGGACGATACGCTCCACGAGATCCGCGAGCGATGATTCATTTTTATCATCTTTGACCATGCCTAAGCGAGCAAGAGAGCTGAGTTTGAAGCCACGAGCCTGCTTATTAGCGTCATTCATGTAATTTCCAATATCGAGGATGAGACCAAGAACGTTCATCAACGACACCGAATCACGCAGAGCCTCGGATACTGCAACGACCTGATGCATCTTCTCTGAGATCTCGTCATAGTCTGCTTCATAACTTCTTGTGAGAGCCAAAGCCCGTATTCTGCTCTTCCAATAGTGATGTAACTCGAAAGCTGTGTAAAGATAGATTTGGTCCTGTCTAGTGAGCTCGGAAGGATCTTGTTCTCGGGTTTCCTTATTGGCCTGGGGACCAGTCCAATCCTTGCTATATGGTGCCATGAGTTTTGAGGTGTTGTCAGGTATGTTGCAAAGATCGTCTTTCTGCTGAAAGTCCATGACGACACTGTTATCCAGTATATCTTTATCGCAGTGTATGATCATCTGCACAATCTTCTCAACAGGGTGTTGAGAGAACTTAGCAAAGGCGATTTCTGTATTGATATTAGTTGTAGGACGTTTTTAAGACTGACGGTGTGTAACTTACCATAAGCTTTTCGAAGGTCAGCAGAAATGATTTGCTTCTTGTCATCCTTCTTAGAGTTTCCACCACCAATCTTCTTGATCTCCTTGGCCATGAAAAGCTTCTCTACTTCGTCTAGGATACCCTTTTTACTAAGTTCTATATATTTCTCCTCGCGAGCTTCCGCAGAGGGTGTATGAGCTGCCCAATGACTTGTCTCCGGAGCATCAACTTTCTCCCAGTGGAAAGCCTTGAGTTTTTTCTTGGGCCTCACTACGGGAAGACCAATGCCATTGAGTCCCGGCGCAAAGCTATTTTGAGCGGATAAGAAATGCCCAGATATACCGCCTGGCATCGGCGGCGGGGGTGGTGGTGGCATCCCTCCAATAGCACCTGGCATTGGCGGTGGGGGAGGCGGCGGAGGCATTCCTCCTAAAGCGCCTGGCATGGGAGGTGGTGGCGGGGGAGGTGGCGGGGGGGCGGAACCGGGAAGTTGCCCGGGGAAAGGCGGAGGCGGTGGAGGCGGTGGAGGAGGGGCGGCTCCCGGTAAGTGTCCCGGCATTGGAGGAGGAGGAGGAGGTGGCGGTGGTGGTGGCGGTGGAGCGGTGGTATCATCGATCTGAATCTTGGGCTTGTCATTGTCGCTTGGGGTAATAGGCGATTGTGACTCGAGGCTTGGATGTGAAGGACCCGTGGTGGCACCGTCCCCCACATCGGAATCGCTCTCATCCTCTTTTCTATTTTTCGCCCGAATCTCATTCATGAGGTTACTTGCTTGTTTAGGGTCCATCACAGGCCTTCTGATTTCAACAACCCTAGGTTTTTCGTAGATGGTCTCATCGTCATCATCCTCAGCGCGAGCGCCATCAGTGCTCGACCCAACCTGAGTACCAACAGGTTTTCTTGGGATCTTAGTATTGCGCCTGACAGTCCCAAGCACCCCACCAGATAGGCCAGGTGGCGGAAGTCCAGCCCCTTCAGGGGCGTCAGGATAAGAATCTTCGAAACCCTCCATCTCCTCACGAAGAGCACGTAGCCGATCGGATGGACCTACAGCTTCGCCCCAAACACGACCTTCCAGCTTATACTGTGTCTTTTGCCGTTCCAGTTGCATAGCAAGCCGGTCCATGAGTCTCTCACGATCAAGGATGCCTTGCATTCGAGCAGGATCCTCATCTGCCACTTTATCACTGATGATGCCTTTTGCAGCCTGTGAGGCGGCGACATCTTGCGCATCTCTCAGCATCAGGTAAAGTTCACGTGTCTCTAGCTCATAACGTTGGGCCTCCTTCGCACGAACTGTCTGCATGTTTTCAACCTCAGCTTTAAGTCCATCGGCTTGTCGTTTTTGGGCCTCAATGAAACGAGCCTGTTCGTCCAGCTGCCTCTGTAGCTTGGCTACCAACCCATCAGCACCAAGCTCAACTCTTGCCTTCATCTCATCTCGCTCTGCCATGGCTGCCTCGGCAATCTGGCGAGCCTCAAGAGCCTCATCTTGTGCTTGCCGAGCTTCAGAATCTGTGTGGAGTTTGTCCAGAAGGCTCTGAACTGTGAAATTAAGACTCTGCTTGAGATCTAAGTTGGGCAGCCGCCTATCCATGGCAACATAGCTAAGCATTGCATCGACAAGCTGGAACATGCGTAACCGCTCTTCTCCGTCATTTTCACGGATGAGGAGAAGATGTTGAAGAGCAGAGACAAAATAGTCCTGAGTTTTGGTGCCCTGTAAGCGTTGTTGAATAGCATCCACAATCTGAGTAGGATCGTTCAAATCCTTTACCTCTCCCTCAATATTGTCTTTGATGCTACTGTTCTCCCGCTCAAGCATGTCCTCATAGTCGATGGCTTCATTTGTGCGAAACCGCTCGATTTGCTTGTCCAGCAGGTCATATTGAAACCCTTCCATTTTGGTGAGGATTCGTTTGATCCCGCAGGCACCAAACTGGGCTCTAATATGCATACGCAGCTGGATGTCTCCTTCTGGCGCGTCGATGATCATGTTCACTAGGATGAGAGTTGCCACAGCATATTCCATGAGGAGATTTTCCATTCCAATGCCGCCGGTTCGAACCTCATCGCTGGCTCCGACGAGGCTGCCCATCTTTCCTCGGCCATCCACGGTAACTTCGACCAGCCGCATCCACGCGTCGAATCTACCGTTCTCATTTTGCTGTGATTTGACATAATCCATAGCTTGGATGACCTTAAGGTGGCCATTGCCATCTTCCCAGTGGCAAAGGAAAGTTAAAACATCACTCACAAGTTTCCGCGTTGTGAGCCTTGGTGAGATGAGTGACGTTGCGAGAGCCACGACGACTTGTTGGTGAGCCAGAGCATCGTCAGCGCCGTACCTGTTGTTCAACAAAGCCTTCAAACACTTTATAATATCATACTCCTTATCAAGGTTCTTGTCGCTTAATTTGGAGTCTGTGGGAGCAGCTGGTCCAACAGCAGTCTTCCGGTTTATCTTAAGCAGAACGTTGGTGAGAGCCACCTGCCCCTGGCATTCGATGAAGCGCTTCACCCAACCGATCTGTTGCGTCCTAAGATTGACCTCAAGACTACCAAGGCCTTTTGAATCCAGGCTGTTCTCCATTACCTTGCGAACGTACCATTCGGGAGAGCCCTCCTCGTCAGAATTTGTAGTAATATCGACATTTGAGTATTGGCCGGGCCGCGCAGTCAGTCTCCGTTTTTGCTCGCCCTGCAACTCAGTCAAACGGTCTTGATAAATGAGGGTCCATTTTTTGGAAGACGGATATGCCTGCATTTGCCGTCTCGCCTGCTCAGGAAGATTGTGCCATCCGCGCTTCTGCATCAGTTCGTAGAACATCTGTTCAACAATTCGATCATCATCAGGCCGTGTGAGAGAGAGGCCATCCGAGCCGCCAGGCTGCAGCTGTGCTGGGGAGCCAGGAAATTTAGTTAATCGGTGCGAATCTCTACTAGAGGCAATCGAACTCTGGGAGGTTGCACTGGGGAGTGCTGTTCTGGATAAGCGTTTGTTGGACCAGACAGAGTCTGAAGGTTGGCCGTTACCTGAGAAAATGCTAGACTGGTCACTTTGCCGTGAAGTCCTGCCCAAGCTTTGCTGACCCCAGCCGGGGAGAGAGTCCCATCTTTCGTTAAACGCAGCCGCACTGCTTGCGCTACCCCTGGGCGCTTGACCAGATTGTTGTGGCCCCCATTGCTGGAGCTGTGTTTGGCGACCAGTAGATGCCATAGTAACATTTGAAGACCCAGGTGCTGGGCGTTGGCTGGAGAGGTGAGAGCCGGCAGAGCCGTTTGTATCCACGGAAGGGTACTGGTGGTAGTCGGCAGTGCCTTTGTTTAGTTGGTGAGGCAGAGGATCGCGCCGGGAAGGCATCTGATCGGATCGGGTGAGTTGATCGGCAGATGCTAGGCTTCGCTCGTTATGTATGATGCCATAGGGAATAGATGTTATGACTCCTGCGACGTTATTCACGCCGGCGTCGGGAGACCTAGGCCGATCGATAGACGCAACGGACGACTCCCGGGTGTGGCGAGAAGAACGCAACGACGGTTCGTAGTCTGGAGCTAAGAAGCGGCCCTCCTCGCTGCCCGTATGCCGCTTTTCACTCCTATGTTTACTTCGGGAGAAGAATCCTTTGCCGCCAGAAGACATATCTACACTACGCGCGACGACACGAAACCGCCGATATCCCAATGCCCTTCAAACGGCGACTTTATCCGGGCGCAGGCTGTCCAATGCGGAACCAAGTATAAGGGAGGGGCTGAAGATCGGGACACGATGGGCTAACGTCGCAAGCGGGTCGTCGTCAATGTACTGGAGGCTGCAGTCGCAAATCGGAGAACATCATGTTCCCGCACACAACGAGCAGCGCTTCGGAGACTGTTGTACAAGCGTATTCGACGAGATGGAGTGGAACGAGGATCTGCACAAGCCAACCAGGGATCAGCATTGAGTTGGTCGATGAAGCGACAATCAGGGACCGAGAGCGGTGGTGTGTGCTGGTGCGACAGCTTGCAAGGTGCTCATCCGGTCGAGTCTACTCGGAAATAGGCCAGGACGTGACCCCCGCGATCTTGGGGTGTACTAATAATAAGAATCCTGGGCAGACGTACTTGTACATGTAGAGCGGAAGCCGACGGAGAGAACGAAGAGGCGAAACGGAAATATGTACCAGTGTAGACCAGACAGAAGGTGTGGACAAGGTGAGGCTATATCAAGTGAGGAGGCATGCAGCGCTGACGTCGTTCAAAACATGGAGTCTGGCGGCATTGAAAGAAAAGCCGTCTGCGAAACCTACGGGAAAAAGAGGAGGGACCAAGCACGATAAGCCGGAGCGCACTTGAAGTGGACAAGGTCAATGGTGCGCAGGAGCTGCTCAAGGGAGGTTCAAGATACCATGTAACAATTGATCAATAATGGGAAGGGGATGCTGCGATTGATTGATAGCCTGGGGGCGTGGAGGTACCCAGGTACACTGGTATATGCAAGTAATGTGCTTTAGTGTAGTATACATTATACACTACTACAGCGCAGTGGCGTCGTAAATTGGTGTATTAATAAGTACCGACCCAGGTGCTATAACCGACGGGAGTGGTTTTATGCACTGGCATTGGTCGCTAGGGGTCGTGTTTGGCGGTTGCAATGCTCACCGACGCAGCCAATGAGAATGTATACTACCTACTTAGTAGACAGCCTGTGTAGGTGAGGTCTAACTAAGTGCAAATGTGAACCGCACTTTCAGCAATTCCCTTTTTAGCCCCATGTGCGATCCAGGGGCTAGGATCTCGAGAGCAGTCACCTGTCTACCCACTTGTTCCTGTCTAACTCCTAACTATACACCTTAGTCTACAGTAGTCTACTGAGACTGTCAGGGCGTGAAAAGTGACGCGAATTACTAGAGTACTTTAAAATGCGCACATGTTCCTCTACTTATATACGCAAATTTCCTAATGTCTGGCACAGGACTTCGTTGCCGACATGATAAGCATTTATAATACGTTCCCCATGACATACTGATATATGCCGACGTGGCATGGGTAGAGACGATAGAGAACGAGCCTGAAACGATAAATGGAACGTGAATGCCCCCTTGACTTCCAATATGTACACTACCTTAGCATTGGGGTACGGTAAAGAAAGAAATGGCAAGAAAGTAGCCAAAGGAGTCGCCCACATCGTTAGGTTATTAGCATGTCCAATGCCTTCTTATAAAACCCTTTGACCTAAAAGCCAATTGATAGATCAATGCATAATTGAGTCAAGGATAGACATGCAGCCATCAATAGGTAGACTCCTGTGTCAGTTAAGCTACCCGATATCGAATAAGATATTTTGACCAGCTCATGAAAGGATCACCCCCGTATTTGGAGGCACAATGCAACCTGTCCTCCTGCGTATGAAGCATATCTAATTGTGAAACGTACCCCAAGACATAGACATCTACGATAGCAACTAAGCTAGGTACCTGCTACCTACTAGACTAGTGCCCAATCTAGCCTCATTGCCGTTGTGCAGGGTAATACTCTGTGGAACCCTGCGCAATTGTAAATTCAGCACAAAAACACAGTTTTATACATCAAAATAGGGCGAGAATTTATTTGTCCAAGGGTAGCAGTTTTTGGCTTGTAAACGTAATAAGCTGTATGATTTCATGAGTTGATATGTGAGTATAACATGTCCGTAGTCGTTTTAAATCCCTCTAACAGTGAATAAAAGCCTTCAATATTCAATGTTTCGTCACTATTGAGTACACCAACTCTTGTAGCCCCAACCTTCCTCGCTCACTATATTGACATTACTAATACCGCTTCTGAACTTGGAAAACTACCATCTAGCTCAAAATAATATCTTAAATTATCACGAGGTTTCTCTATCCTGGCGCTTAGCCTAACATGCATCTTAGACAAATGCTGCTGCCCGAAGGGTCCTAAACTCCCGTCGTGGGCTACGGTAGTATATAAACAGACTGTTTTCGTCGTATAGCGTCACAACAAGCACACTCTGCGACCCAACAATTAGTATTTAGATAAGAGTTGTAAATGAACTGCGCTGTGTTGGGTGACTCAAGTGTCCCGGCCAGATAGGGAGTAAACTTATAAAACCGCTCAAATGTTGTGAGTATCCTGTAGTCGGCATTGATTCGATATAGAACAACACCCTGTGATGATTAGGTGGTTTCGATTTTGGTCTGATAGCTGCGAAGAAAACTGTACTTGCGTTTCGAAAGCTCAGTTTCTGAAGAATCTCACCGGGTCTTGATAATAGTGTGTAGAATATGACAAGATATGAGGATAACGTCCTACAAATGGCGACGAGATGCGCATATTAAAACTTAGCGTGAAAGGTCGTGGGATCATGTTTGGCTACCACCAATACGTTGACACGTTTATATGAATAAGGCTAAACTATGATCAAAAGAAGTTCCAGGGCAGTAGTCCAAGGGAGCTGAACGACGTAATCTATTGTCATGAGTATCGAAGTGTATCAGGTCAGGTACGACAGTAGTAGTCTTATTAGTGGGCAGAATACAAGACTGAAGCTTGAAGGTAAGAAATAGGTGTGAAGCACATATATGTAGGCTGGTTCTATTAACCGACAGCCGGCCCTGACACCTATCAATAAGTAAACGAGATGAGATGAGGTTGACAAACAGCACCGGGTTCTTACTAATACACATAGCGATGACGCCCTAAAGTACGGCCTCAGTTGGTGCTCCCATATCCGTAGTCATATCGACTCATCCGGGGGTTGACAGTTCATGCGCTAGGACTTCCTACCATATAAATTTGAGCCCAGGGTTGTTCTTATAGTCGTTTCTAGATAACGTGACGAACATCGGGAAGTCGCCTTTGGAAGATAGAGTGTGCGCTTGGAAGCCGTGTTGAGATCGTTTATTATCCAATAAACCACAGTACGCCGTAGCATGCTGGTCTAGCACGTATATTTAGGTGTGTTTCTGGGGATGGCCCCCGCAATTGGACTACCTGAGCTCTGATCATGGCATATGTTAATGCTGGCTAACTTAGTTAGTCTAGCTACTGATGGGGGCTATCCTTATCTTCGCCATCTACATATCTTTCTAGTAAGTATAGCACCGGGAGTTATATCTAGTTATATGATGTTTAATATAGCGCGGTGTTGTTTATGCAACACATGAAAAAGGTTAACTAGTTGTACATGGTAAGTGCAACAAGGGCTTGAGATCAAGGGCTTGGAAGAGTGTTCAAATTGCAATAATCATCCAGGTCTTCAAGGGGGCCATGAAGGTCTAGTCCTCCCTTTCAGCCAGGCGGCGACCTAAGGTCTATATATGCGAAAGCCTCGCTTTCGCTCTCGTATGGCCTGTTTTATTTAATCAGGCTACCGGGAGGCATGCTAAGCCGAGCGATAGGCCGAAGATATCAACATTAGCTCGATGAAGATATTAGTTTAGAATCTAGTATCTAGTTCCCATGAGCAGCAGCAAGTTAGCGGATAAGATACTTGCATTCTTCCTGTGCCCTAGGATGTACTCGCGGTGAAGTTGAAATTACCGTTCTGATATCTCGCGGAGTAAGGAAGGGTTAGTACCGTTATGATATTCCGCGGTAGACGGTCGTGGGTTACACGATCACACTGGCTGTGTCTCATAAAAAGAAACATGAGCTAATCTAGTGAGCATTCCAATCATTTTGACATGTATATTGCTGATGAGTACTTGTTGATCTACAGGACCAACCGGTCACTGTTTTTATGCTGTCTGTCCTAAATAAAGGCATATTAAAGCTAAGGGCAACTAGCTGATGGTAGGGTGGTAATTAGTAATTCAAGTAGTTGACGACAATTGAGTGGGTTTCTGGAAGGTGATGATATGATGGGTGCAGTAACGCTCAACCTCAATCGCCCAAATTTGAAGATATGGCTTGATGGTATGAAGCTCGGGACTTGAGATTTGAATATGAAATATAGAGCTCTATTAAGGCTACCTCGGCTACCTAGGTAAACATCCGCAATGCATCGAGCGCCTAGATCTCTGTGCTGACCAAGGCTGATCGTGATTTGGGTCAGCCACCTTGCTGGCTACTTGTGGATCCACTACTGAGTACCGGTACTCCGTAGGTAGATTTAAATTAGATAATCGAAAGGCCCAAGGCGGTAAAGTCTACATAAGTCGCCCATTGCAACACAGCCCGGTATTGAACGACAACAACTACCCTACCATCTGTTCGTAGTAAACCTCATGCTTAATTCGCCTTTTTTGTTATAGTTGTTGACAGCCCTCAACAATTCAACTTTGCGTTGTCGTTTTCCCAGTGTATAACTTTAGAAACGCTCATTGCAGTGCGCCAGTGGCCCCCTGCAAAACTGTGGCTAATGTGGGTACGGCTGTACGTACCTTTATTGCGTGTTCCTTAGGTAGGTACTTCCTGGTATTGTTGGTAATAGCTTCGTAGACCTGTTCAGGTGCTACGCGGTATCAGGTCAGAGCATTTACTCCCTCAGCCTCGTTTTCAGCCAGGCGCGTGAAAACTATCTTTATATTATCTCTTCTGGACCGACTCCTTAGGATCTCCCAGTGCTCCGACTATATCCCCCTTGCCACCTTGACATCGTTGGTCAGATATCGAACGCGACCATCATTCCGGGCTAGGGTATTTCAAGCACCACCATCTCCCATCGCCCAGTTCGCCTTTTCGCCTGTGCTATTATCAAGTAGTGAAATATAGCATTCTCGCAGTCACAATGGGTACCACACTCTCTGTTATTAAGGTAGCTCCGCCTCCCGCGACCTCTCTATGCGTCCTTGCCAAGATACCATCTAAATCGTGTAGACATTGCTCATCCCAGCTCTCATCTCGCTGGTTCTCTTCCTCGTCTTGACATACCTCTTCTTTCCGTTATGGCGGTACTACCGAAACCGATATGGCCAATACCTCCCTCTCGATACCTTTTCGACTCAAACGACCTCATTACGTATACGGATGCAAGATGGCATAGCGCGATGGATATCGTCAATATCGCATTGGAGACTGCGCAATAGAGATCGCGTAGCCATCGCTGATGACGAGTCGGACGTGGGTTTTAGCTCGGAAGAGGGGGAAGAACTGAACGAGGTGGACGAGGACCGCCGGCATGCGCTTTCGCTTGATACCCATCACCAACATGCTGATAGTAATCGGCGACTGAGTAGAGAGTAAGCACGCCTACTGTGCTGGCAAGATTTGCAATGACGTTAAATCTTGGTGTTATTCGGCTGACCGAGTTTGTCAAGTCTAGAGGAAGGATTCCGAGATGATAGCGACGACGATGACGATGACAGAGATAGTCGGAACAGACGATAACGGAGAAGCGTCGACATTTTACACCTGGTGTCTATTGTACATTACATTTAATGATCATGGTTTGATAGGGGGTATCCTCGTATCGCTATCGGCCAATCTAGCGTGCTCTGTGGAAGCCTACGCTAATGTGAGAACTTGATGTCTGACGATGCCGCGATATCGGCACTTTCAATATCTTGGAACACCGTTTTATTATTTACTGAGCAAGCGATTTCCACATATCCGTCATATCCATACACCTTATTCAAATCGCCAGTTTGGTTTCTGTTGGGGGGTAGCATTTACTACCTTACAGAAGCTTGGTCGATATCTGGACGAACCAGCCTGCTATCACATCTTTGTTTCTCGTACGCTTGTAAATGCCTACCTTTGGTCACCATTTCAAGGTCTAAAAATGCTTCTTTCCATGATACTCGCGAAACCCGAAGGATATTAATATTTTAGATCCTTTGGAATGGCACGGTCTGTAAGTGTGCCAGTTAAATTCAACATGCAAGGATACGTCAACGCTGGAGAATAACCAGCAGCTCACATTTGTTATATATATGTCATGGGGACTTGATTCTCGACTGGACAATAGCAAGCGATAACAAGGTATGCAGGGCATTCACACATTGACCTCCGGCTCGTGCACGTGGCCTGCACGCACATTCCAGCCTTATCTTGCCCATCTGCGAATGTTGACGAATCCGGAAACCTTCGGCGGGATAAGCAATGTATACCAACACCACATGATGCCCATCTTGGCCCCCGAACTGGGCGAATGATGGCAGTTGACCAGCTCAACAACCCGATGATCAGCTGCATCCCCCCATGTCCCCAAAGTGCATGTTTCGAGATAATATCTTAACCCGATGCTCCTGGGCAGTTGCCATGAATAACACTGAGACTTTTCTTCCCTTGCATTCAATTTAGAGTTCTCCAGACTCTGCTTCACTAGCCAGAAGAAGACGAATTAGGTTTCATATTAGACAGGTTCCAAGCCACAGAGCTCCAATTTTGAATGGTCGCCTATGGCAAACGGCCAAATACCACAGGCTACATACATCCGGACCTATCTAATAAGCAAAAGGCTCCGAGGCGCCATGCAAGCAGAGTGAATGCAACACCCTGAAGCCCGATCAAGCGACCGAGTCAGTGGCTGCTCCCAACTGTCCGGCTACGTCTTCATGATTCTACCTTTGCTCAACAAGCTCAGGCAATCAATCTATCGTCATCGTCATCATTGCATTCACTAGCTCCGACAGCCATTTGTCCGTCCCGACAAGCACTATTACACTTTCATCTTTATTTTCTATCTGTGCTCATCGATTTCGCCTGCTTTCGACTTGGATGATTGTTGACGGCCAAGCTAGCCCATCGCCCACCACCTCATGAACGAAGCCGAGCTTAGCTGTCACGTCACCCAACGTCCGTCCTTCTCCCTGACAACCGGGAGTTGTGGTCGTTTGGGCTTGTTTATACCATTCTATTCCACGCCGCGTTAAATCCCTCTGCTCACTTCTTAGTGGCCGAGCTACATCCTCGACCCAAACACCTGCATAATACTACTGCGTCCTACAAACACTAGTCAGAGCTGAGCATCACGCGTCGCATCTCAACACTTTATCCGATCTCTTTTCCATTTCACACATCTCGCAATTCAACGACATTACAAATTTAACCATGCCGAGAGTACAACTCCCAAAAGTGAAGCTAGGCTTCCTCAAAAAGCTTCTACCCAAGAAATCGGGCCACGGAGCCATAGCGGAGCCTGCCACAAACCTTGGTCCCGACACGCAACAAGATGAGAAAGCAGCGGTCCGAGCGGTGCCCCTCGAAGAGTGTCCCATCTGCCACGATCCAGTCGGCGCCAAGAACCCCGAAGGTATTTTGGAGTCATGGGTGCATCTACATTGCAATCACAAGTTCGGTACACATTGCATCCAAACATGGCTACAAGAGTCGGCCGAGCGCGATCCTCATTCTGTTCCGAGCTGTCCTATCTGTCGCACCGCAGCAAAACATCCCTGTGGACACCCGGTCGTTCTACCTGCACGTCGGCTTCCCCCCATTACAGTGTGGTCATCGATGCTACCTTCATCGCCCGTGCCTTCATTTACAACTCATATCGAAAGCAACCCACCCCGCCGCCGCCTCTCTAGGCGCTGGGGACACCCTCACCGGCCCCTGCCACCACGACCCGGTCGCGCCTACGTGCAAACCGTAGGTGAATGTGCTACTTGTGCAGCCGCAGCCGCAGCCGCAGCAGCTCATGAGAAGAGGATGAAGCAATTGGCCTCACCCAGCCTTGAGATGGGAGGAACAGCTTACGCTGGACGTGGCCGGATCAGCGACAGGCGGACTGGGATCAAGTCCATGCTGCTGCAGACCAGCTCCAGAGTGCGGAGTAACTCTACTTCTGAAAGCACACGGGGCGAGGATTACGGAGCTCTCCTCGGTACTTTCGGCGAACACGCCTCGCCGTCCGCACGACCACTTAGTGCCGGTCCTCGTGATTCCTTGAATCTATCACTTACCGCTCATCGTGATTCCTTGACCCTATGCCGAACCGACAGAGGCGTTCCGAGGAGTTCCACTCCAATCCCTCCGGTTGCCCACGTTCTGAGCACTAGAATAGCACTTACCCGTTTTTGAACTACGCTTTCTTATTTTGCGGATAACATCACAATGTCGTCTGTTCAGACGTCACGGGCCACAACATACAAAGATTCTAGGACAGATTTACCTGAGGCTTGGACATAGGGCGACACAATGCCCCGTCACGGAGTTTAGGAGTCGAGTAGCCACGGAATGGCAGTAGAGACTGGAATGACAAATTGGAGTTTGCTTGCTGCGTGGCACGGTTTCTTGAAATTTATCGGAGGTTTAGAATACCTACGTTGGGCTCTGTGAAACAACAGTGCTCGGGACATGATTGCGAATCTCTTAGTGGTATTCCTCTTGCAGACGATCTTTGGCCTGGTCCTTCTCCTTGTCGATTTCTACTGGATTATGACACTGCCCTTAATATAGGTTGGTAAGGCACGGCGGGGTTGTTGACAATATGTCGGAGCTGATAAGGGATGGCGGGGTAGAGGTCCTCTAGGTCTAGGCAACTAGGTAGCTAATTAGGCACTAGCAGGGGTTGCTTTTGGCAGCTTCCCGGTGCTGGGGGTGGATCACAATGCGACTCCCCGCCCTATTTATAGTTCAGTGTCGAGCATCTTCACGCTAAGTGATACGCTACTGCCCCTACTGGGTAACTACATTACACCACTGTACCTACTGTAGGAAAAGCACACTGCTGAGATAATTGATCGACCTGGGGTGGACGCGTTCCGTCGCGTCTCCAAACTTCATATCTTAGATCGCCTCTTAGATGCGACACCGGGTGGTGGCAGTATATCTTAATAACACTACCAGGAATCAAAACACTCAACATGAGATTCAAAGCGAGTCTACGAAATACCCGCACATTTTCAAGTATGCCCTGCTTATCGAAACCTGCCCCAATCACGTTGAACGCTAATGCGGGGTTCAATAGAGTTGGTGGCAGCGCTCTCGTCCCTCGAGAAAATCGCCTGGATGCGCCTCGACGATGAAACCGTCCGCTTCACCGTAATCCCAGACACCGGATCCCAGGTCTGGGCGTAAGTGATCTTGAAGAGGTGGATCTGCACGTCATGCTGATCTCTCGTGCAGCTCCTTGTCGATCGACTTCATACTCGACAATTGGACCATCCAGTCCGCCGAACCGAACAACACCATCAACCTCGAATTGCCGCTGGTGCCGCTCCAGCGCGCTCTCAAATCTGCCACCAATGCAGTCTCCGCTTCCCTTCGCCTGACAAAGAAAGACGGCGTGCCCATTCTCTCCATGACTATCACGACCTCTACGGCGCCCGCAAACCCCCCTCAAGGTGTCGCCCGCTTCAACCTAAATCCCGCCAACCGTGCCCCTGGAAACGACTCATACAATGACGACGATGACGACGGCGTCTTTGCGGCCGAGCCTCTCGAGACGAACCTGCAACGTGAGCACGAGAAGGTTATCACACAGGACATCCCGGTCCGGGTGCTCCATCCTGAGACGGTCGAGACCATCATGCAGCCCAAGGTGCGGGAACCAGACGTCCACATCCAACTACCGCCATTGCTCCAGCTCAAGGCAATCTCGGACCGGTTCACCAAGCTCGCCGTCGCGTCGCGAGCGTCTTCCTCTTCTGCCCCGGCGGCGAGCGTGAACCCGAAACTCGAGCTCAGCGCCAACATGCACGGTGGTTTACGCCTGCGCCTTGATACCGATACCCTCGATGTCGAGTCGCGATGGAACGGGCTCGAGAACCCGCAGCTCGACCCCAGCCAGCTGACGTGCGCCATTGAGGACCATCCCAGCACGCGGTTCCGCACCGAGGGCCCGGACAAGTGGGCTACCGTGCGCGTCGACGGGAAGGATTGGAGCAAGGTCCTTAGTGTTGGACGTCTAGACGGCCGCGTCATTGCGTGTTTTGCGGACGACCATGCCTTGATTCTGTATGTTTATGTGCCGCATCACGACGATCCGCAAGCGGATGACTCGGTTGTTACTGTAAGTTTCTCCTTCCCTCGGAATTGATATTGTCTTCCTTGTCATATGGAGATGAGCTAATTCCTGTAGTATTACGTATCTTCTTATAGCTTGTAAAGAGTCTTTTACAGAATCTAGGATTGTCGCCCAGTAGTTGATACATAGAACTGGCTGCTTCCACTATTGAAGTTAGGCCTGTAAGAGCCAGAAGAGAGGAGGTCATGAAGTAATGAGTTACGAAGGATGAGTATATGATCGCATACTGCCTTCACAAAAAGGCACCGGTAATCTTGCTGGATATCGTACTGTACAATATTACCATGGGACGCGAGTCACTAGGTCGGCAAGTGGAAAATAACTTTGCTTTACTGAGAGCGTACATTTAATGTGAGAAAAGGAGTTTAGATCAAGCCTCTTTGGACAGAATAAATCAACATGTTATCATAGTGCAAATGCCAACGACTAGGCCAAAATAGCCGAATCTCTATTATTGGGGGGGCTGAGTTGCAGGTCTTCGCAGTTTTCAAATCACCAACAACCACGCTTAAACACGACCTAGCCAGTTCTATGGATCTACGTGTTCTCGCTACTTTATTTCGAACTCAAGCCACCAAAATTTACGTGTAGCATAGGCTGATGTGGTGCCATTACTGGTTACATTGGTAACTCAAATGCTACCTGACAGTATGTCAGACTTCACTTTCAATATGGAATTAGAGGAAATGACCACTGCACGTGTCATGAATGTGGACAAGGTGATACTGAGAACGGTTGCCTTGTTGCCTTCCGACGTCTCTTGTTCCAGACCACGTAAAGAAGAGTGCAGAGTAAGTGGGGGGGCGGAAAGAAAGGAGTTGACGACGTGGGAATGAATGGCTCTCGAAATTTTTCCTTGTTTTAGGATGAAGCACTGCATTGATAAAATGGTCTGTCTAGTGCTGTCCTACATTGCTTGAGATCAAGAGACGGCCCTTTCGCTTTGCACCCACTTGCCCTCGTTTGTGTTCGTTATCAGATAGCCTGATTCTCACGACTGGGTAGAGAGCGGACATGGAAACGGCCTGATAATAGCACGCTTGGGCCCTGTAGCCTCCTAGGCTCGACCCCCGTGCTCATTCCTATATTGCTTCGGAGCCGGTATGTCGATGGGCTCGCTGCGTGGCACATCCGTGCTCCCACCGTAACCGCCATCTGGCTTCGCTCCTGAAGCGGCGGGAACGATGGCGTTTTGCCTAGAACTCTGACCAGAGTAGTTGTATCTCTCGTTGACCGTGGCGAACTCGTGATAGCTGGGTGGCGGGTCTTGATAACTGGGCGGCGGGTTTGGATTTTGGCCGCCATTGCTGCTGATGGCTTGCTTGTTCTCGGCTCCGCCGCCCATCTTTGCTGGAGGATATTGCGAGATATATTTTGGTGGATATGGAACTCTAAAGTAAGCAGTCGCGGTAAGTGTGTATTGACGGGCGTGGATATGGCGGGTAGCGTGATGAGAAACTGAGGAAAGAGTAGAGAAACGAGGAATCGAGGGAGGATTATTTTATAACGCAATCGGCCAGACTATACGGCAACACCAACGTGTTTTTACTCGTTTCTGTGTTACTGATTCTGTGCAATCTGAAGTTAGGGGTCCGTCGGTGTCACACATTGGGCGTCAACGAAGTACGTGAGCGTTCGTGGAACTATAGTCCACACTTACGGTATTGGCTTACAAGCGCCAATGTACCAAAGCATGTACTAAGTAGACTCTAACGATTTTGCATCTTTATAAATGATACCTGTCGTCTGTTTAGGAGCGTAAAATGAGCTTGGATGCTATACTGAAACGGCTGCTGAGTGTTACTATGTAATGTTGGTGCTGATATGGAGTAAACTACTTGAGATTGAATAGTCTTTGTTCGACAATACGGGGGAAGTCCTGTTTCTCAGCGATGATGCTTTACTTCAAATTGGATTACACATGGATGTCTTTGCTTGGATTGTTTGTAATTATGCTACCTACTTTCCAAGGAACTGCTCGTAATTCCTGTGAAGGGAGTGCTGTCCGATTAATGCGGAAGCATATCTTGATAGGAGTCGCACGAAACCGTACTTTCTGAGCCAGTCAAATTTAAGCATGAGTCCTACCAGGAATTTATGGCGCAAGCTCTTGACTAAAGGAGTTGTGCTCTGCTTATCGTTATTGACGTTGCTACCAAGGTAAACAGCGACCAGTATGCGCGTCGAGGATAATGAGGCCTGATAGTTAGTCGCGAAAATATATGTAATATTGTGGCATAGTTTAAGCTTTCAAGCATTTACATGTACCAGGTGCCCATGGTGTGTTGAAGCTACTACTACGGTATTGCTTTGTGAGACACCTGCCATAGACGGTTTTAGTAAAACGGAATAGATTTCGTTATATACTCAGAAGACTCGATAAAGCAGTACCTCACTAAAAAAGAAATAAGGAAATGAAGCCTCGAAGGCTCTGAAGTGTCTGTTGTTGGTAGCCGCGGTGAGCCTCCGTCACAACTGTTTGTATGTCGGGAAAGCGCGCCCAGACGCCGCAAATGAATAGAGAGATGATACTTCTATCCAAGTAAGAAGATGATGTTGCTTCCTCTTGGATATAGTTACGTCATGAGAGAACCTAATACAGAGTAGGCACTCCATTGCCGATGATTCCCTGGCGACGTAGATCTGGGAGGTCAAAATATTTTCCTCCAACTCACTAAACAGTATCAGTAGTCGACCAACTTGTCGATATGCTAATGTTCATCCGCCTCTTTCCCATACTATTACTATATTACATTTCCCTGCGCGTTACCATCTTAGCTTTCAGCGGATTCGACCTTAGTCAAAAGTACAACTACATGACCGTCCTGAATCTGATTATTGTCCTCCTGGCTACTCTAATACTTGGATCGTGGCTTCGTCTTCTGAAGCGAATGTATATTGGAAACTCTGGTTGAGATCAGCTCTTTTGCGAACACCACGGAGTTACCTGGTAGTCCCATTAGCGACATCTATCCAATAGCGGAACTCCAGCCCTTCTCTGATTCTCGGCACTCCAGCAGTGCACAACAAAAGCTCCCACGATGCCTGGCAGAGCATTTACTTTCCCTACGAGGCTTCTCACCAGGGCAATCCTGCTCATGCTTATTTTCCACAACAGAGTAACTATCACGGTTCTGTATGTGGCAACTTAATACACACGATGAGTGTCCATACCATTTTCTTCGCCGGCTGATCCCGAGATACCCGTGAATTTCACAGGCTACATGCTGCTACTGTATCCTCTTCCAGATTGAATTTCGCCTCTCCTTAACACTATCGCTACAACCTGACGTCGGAGAAGTAGCTAATATTCCGTTGCTGTAGAATGGCCTATTATTTCTTAACGGAAGTACTTGGCTTTTTGATCAGGGAAAATGAAGGTGTCGAGGACCAGTTGCCACAAAATACCGTCCAGGCAAACAATCATGCCAGAGGCCACATGCCAATACATTTCATCCGGGACGACGATCGGTTTAACCAGCTCGACCAACCTGAGATGCGTTACCAATCCGACGAATCCAGCCAATCCAGCCAATCTAGCGATTCCTATGATTCCACCGAGTTCGGTTACACACGACTGCCAGACAAGTGGTATCATGGTTTTCCATAGACTATTCGGTGGCTTTGAGCGCCGGATTTTCAGCCCTATCCCCGAAATTTGGATCACCAGGCGGCAAATAATGATATTTCCCATTTCTCTTGTTTAGCAATATTGTATGTTTTTCAATGCTTGTTCTTTCGTCCCTGCGTTCCCATCTGTCGAACTTCTCCTCTTCTTTTAATCGACACTTTCGTATTCCCTACGCTAACTCGGAATAGTGCGTTTGTTTACGGATTGACGATACTGTATTCGTCTGCGAGATTTGAATTGCTGCCTTTTGTATTACGATGAAGTTCTGATTGGCGAGAATGGGTACTGCGAGACAGGATGATATTTGCTCCGGAAGCAGTACAGCCCTCGTAGCCTGCTGATTGGTTCAATGCTCAAGCAATGGGAGCCGTCGTACATGGACCTAGCTTCTACGACCGATTCAGCTTTCTGTCGCGGCATATCGGCATCGCCCTAGGGTATACCTTCATCCGAGACTGCACCGGGGTTTTCTGTTACCGCCTATCCTTGGACGACTCTTTAGTCCTACTGGAGACTATTGGCACGTCGTTAGCTTGTTTTCAACGAATAGCGTTTCCATCTTTGAAGTGGTTTTGTTATTTTCTTCACCGCAGTATTTCCGATATACATATAGCGGATAATAAGTTGGGAAGCGTGACTATTAACTTCAATAGTTGAGAGTTGGCAGAATTTGGTCATCATGGACGCGTTTTTATGGGGTTCATCACCAAGTATTCTATATCACAAGTAGTGTACGGAGTAGACAGCGATTAAATCAATAAGTTGTTTATCATTTATCTTATGTGAGCACCACCTAAGTAGTCTAAGTAATGCAACAAGATCAAGATGCCTCCAACAATAGCTTCACCGTAGTGCCCACATATGATTGGCTCATACCGACTTGGGCGCTATCCCGAACAAGGCAATTGTAACAGTTCTTCGGCAGCTATTGTGGCAGGTACGATGGGCAGTGTATAAGAAGGACCCCGTATGGGTGGTGCATGTCAATTACCTCCATCTCTTCTACTCCGTACAACATCAGATACCCACTCGCTTCTACTACTATTACGCTCGAGACTATCCCCTTGGCAGCTATTTCGGCAGCTATTTCGGCACTAGACTACGGCTTAAAAAGTGGAATGACGGGGCCTCGGGGCCGCTCGCAAGCTACTACCTATGTATTTATGCAGCTGTGCGAGCGGCCCCTCGGCCCCGCCATTCCACTTCTAAGTGATGGTACCGAAATAGTTGTACTAGTCGATCCGACTATTGATGTAATTCCGCATTGACGGTGAGATTGAGACAGGGTATTGTGTGTGTTGGGACTATTTGACATCGCGATCCCCCTTTCACGTGCGATAGCCTCATACAGGCCAGATTGCCTATGATATCTATGATTACGCCTCCCGCATTTTCAATTCTCTTCCTCCAAGCCCACAACTCCTGAAAGTCTGCTATGGATGCGATCAAGCCGAAGTAGCTGCATTGAAGTCGTCAAGAAGGCTTTGTTGGAAATCTGCTTCCGTCTTCTGGGACCTCCAGCCCATCTCGTGAGCCAGATCCGCCTTAGTCACAGAACTGTTGAAAACAATATTAGTGAATCAGAAGTAAGGTGCGAAGAGATGGTAGGGAACGTTTGCCGCTTACTTTGACGCCAGTGAGATTTCCGTTAAATCAACGTTCCCACCGATATATTTGCTGGCAGCCTCAGACAGTCCGATCGACTGCGTTTCTGTTGCCTTTAGAGCGCTGTTCTTTACGCCGGCCGCAGCTATCCCTTCGGCTAGCTCCTTCCACGAGTGTCTAATGGACTGAACGAAAAAGAATGGTTTGCGCCCGGTCGGCACAGTTTCGTTATTTAGGATCTTTCCAAGGAGAAGCTCGTAGAAGACAGCAAGATCAATGACGTGGACATCATCCCAGATGCCAGAGCCGTCACCGATATACTCTGGTCGGCCTGCTGAAATAGCGCCGTTGATGAACATAGGAATATGAACTGATTTCTTATTATATAATCCTGTGCCACGGCCGTAGATACGGGGCGCCTTGATTATGTACGTTTTGACGTTGGCCTTCTCACCGGCGTCAATCACCGCAAGGTCTGTGGTTCGTTGAGAATACGGCTTAACACTCTCCCGCCATTTCATATAGCTGTAGATGTCGTCGCGTTTGTCCGAAAATTCGTGAGAGATGACGGAAGGCGGCTTGGAGGCAGTTAAATCTCCTAGACTAGAGACACCACTCAAGTGAATAAGGCATGGTATCGTGCTGCTGCCTCTCTTCTGGGCGCCATCGCTGAGGCCGTAAATCAGCGCTTCGGCAGCTGTAGGATTTGTAGAGTCCGCGTTGTGGATAATTATGTCGAATTGGCTAGCTAGCTGGCGGACAGCTTCTACGTCCTCGAGGCCCGCTAGGACATAGGGCGTAACACCTTGGGAAGCGTACTTGTCTGCCTGCCCTTGTTTCCTGACGAGGACGGAAAGAGATGCCTTTTGAATCTCAGTGACTGACGAGGCAAGAAACTGTGAAAGGACTGTACCTCCGCTGCGTGATGTTAGTGTACCTAACTCAAAACTAGTCGGGAGTTCGGCTTACACGTAACCAGAAGCACCAGTGATTAGGATTTTAGGGCTGGCCATGGTCAGTATACGTTAGCTCTTTTACTTGCGCGTGACAGAATTGATATTGATTTTCGTATAGAAGCTAAGATTAAAAGATACTTTAAAATAAGTCGAGGAGAGCCATGATAGTGTAAGCCAGTTGCTGCCCGAGGTGGCGGAGTATGTACGGTGTTTCCATCGGACCCTCATAAGTAAGCGATTGTTCGCGCTTGGAGGAGAATAACCGCACTAGCTTTAGACCATGTCACGGTCGGCAAACTATTGCCCGGCCATTTTGAGCTAGCAATCGGAGGAACCCGTTCCCAGGGTCCCAAGTGCCGTTGATGGAGAACGGTGCGTATCATTTAAGCAAGAAAACACCGGGAGCTTGACTAAGCAGCCGGGGAGTAGTTATACAGTAGGAAGAATTTAGTGTGCTATTAACGCCAAGAAGCTTCATGGGTATAAGGAAGGGAACATCACCACTGTTTACAGTAATTGCCTGCGTCTAGGGTCGAATCATAATGAGAAGAGTCGCGCAGGAAGGGTAGCATCTAGTCTCGAATAGGCAAAGAACAACTGTGTAGCCCCAAATCCGAAGGCCGAAGCCGAACCGGATCGGGATGGAGTGTCACACGGACCCAAGGGATTGGGACTGCATCAAAGCACCCGAGACCCTTCGGGCTGGGACTCTAAGCTATGTATATAATCATATGAGCGGTAAAGCTGGTTCCCGCACTCTTCCGTTCAGCTGGGCTTTGCTCCCGTATGTACCTGATCAAATAAGATAGGCTATACAAGAGTGAGGGCCAGGAACGAAAGCGAGGCTTTTGTATTAGAGACGAAGGTCGCCGCCTGGCTCAAGGAAACGGACCAGACCTTCATGACCCCCTTGACACCCTAGATGATTATTGCAATATGAGCACTCTTCCAAGCCCTTGAATTCAGGCGCTTCTTACATAGAGCCTCATGTTCATGCGGTGGTACCAAACCCACACTGGGCCCGAGTAATATAGGACGGGTCTTTCCGAACTAAGGTGTAAGACCCTGTCAGGGAACTAGTTACCAACTACCCTATGGTGTAGGACTAGTAGGATTCTGTATATATAAGAGAACCCCTTGACTTAGGAGGTTCAGGAATCAGTTGACTACCCTATTGAGCCCTAAGTACTACCCTGGCTGCAGACAGGTCTACTTATTCACTCCGGGACGCAACCCCCTGACAGACCCAAATAAGCGGTCACCGATTGTCGTCTTTATTTAATATCGCAATGCAGGCCATTATCTTCAGAAGCATCCTATAAACAAGCTATGAGTAAAATACGCTGAGTTTCGCTGCTGACAGCAGGCGTTGATCGTGTCAAATAAGGAAATGGCTGACATACCAAGGGCAGTATTGGACTCAGAGCTCTGTTCTACAGTGAAGCATTCGTTTTGGAGGTAAAATAATCCTTGACTATGCTTCGAATCACCTGAAATTTATGGATTTGTAAAAGCTACTGGCAGGCGGTCAAAGGAGAGATTACTGGATGCTAGGTAGCGAAATACGCCCGAGTTGACTGTATCAATAGCACATATTATTATCTATTTAAGTGAGGCCTATATTCATGCCTTATATAGAGTTGCAACTGAATACTATAGAACGCAGTTACCTAGGCAGTGAAGTGACTCGGGTGGGCTTACCTACCCCTGAGCCCTGGCCAAGGAGGTAGTCTGACTATTACGCATACAAAACCAGTAGGTATCAATAGATTCAATGGGGAACCACTTGATCTTATAGAGTATAACGCAAGTGAATAGACATTGTAGACAATCAACGAATAATTCAATAAAAATAACTAAGTGTTGGAAGTCTGAGTGAGTGGTAGGAAGCTAAGTTGACTGGATCCTCCCCAGTCGTGACTCCTTTACTGCCATCCCTTTTCGCTAAATACATGGAAATAAGCCCTTGTTGTTGGCTAAATCAATACTTGACTACCCGCACTACTTCAGTAGTTGTCCATGAAGCATTATACAAGGTCCACAGCGTTACATAACGGTAGGTCGTGTGTAAATGACATTGCTTCCCGGCGAATGATAAGAAATGGAGCAGGTTATAGCGAAGAACTTCAACAAAATAATCTACTCCCTGATAAGACTGCTGCCTGTTCTCTTCTTACACTTGGCTTTAACCCAGGTAATAAACACTAGCCATCGCGATACATTATTACGAGTAGGGAAGTGCAGTATGTACGTAAGCAGAATGATTAACGACGGATCTGGCACTATGATAGTTAATTATGTACCCATAGCTCTGTTTACCCGAATCAAAGATCTTCTCCTTTTATTGTAATATCTAACGTGCACGGGCCCGGATTATGCTTCTACTCTTGGCCGGCATCTGAAACGAAGATCGGGGGCCTAGGGTTCCGAGGTTCGACATCTGAAGTAACTAGATCGGGGGCCTAGGGTTCCGGATCATAGCCGACCGGGGCGTACGAATCCCCACCGATTATCCACACGTACCGAATTCGTAAGAAAGACATTTTGCTTTAGTTTGGTAAATAGAATTGTAAGCTAAAGGCTGTGGTAACGTACTAGAAAAAACTAATAGTTGCCTTTGTCTATAGCTCATGCGCTGTGGGGTCCGGAAGTGGACAGACGACAGCCAGATGCAGTGGTGTTCACATTTATGCGGTAGTATCATAACACCTAGTTTCATTCAACAGCGCTACGCTGTATATGCTCCTAGTAATAAAGTTTACGACATGGCGGCTTTGTTCAATCTTACAACAGATTCAAGCATATTAGCTCGAAACAACTACTACACGTGTTAGTGGAGAGGGGAAAAGCCCCCTGCTGTGTAGTTTTCAAGAGTTAATTATATAAAAAATGAAATGTTATTGGTCCATTTTGGGTACCTATAGATTAGGTACTAGGCGCCAGCTTCAAATTGTCTCGTATTTCCCGCGATAGACTTAATGGAACAGTTGAATGGCCGGAAACTAAGCCGCCAAGGGTGACCTACATCCTCGGGTAGCTGTTATGCTCACGGCTGGACATGTAATAATTGCCTTATTCATATGCTCATATATTGTACTTGAAAGGGGGTTGAAGTCTATAGGGGCCGGGACCTACTACGTACATCACCCTATTTTAGGCACCCGTACCCTGGGGATCCGAGCTTGCGTCAGAGTAGTATCCAGAGTAGTATTCCGGGGCTGATGCCGTTTCTTGGCAACGATATTATCCTATTTGGATCAAGCGTCATGCGGTGTAACCGACACGCTGGACCGCTATCGAAGATGCAGTCCAAATAAGTTCTATTTTATTACGCAAACCAAATGTCTTTAATTTCTTATTTTGTCGCGAACAAAATACCTTCAAGAAGAAAGTGATCGCCATCCTTATTGATCTTTCAATCGCGTCAACTCTTTCACTTCTCGGACCTGGATTACATACGTTCATCTCACATCGAGTGAGAACTTCTGACTCCGGTTCCGAGATGGCAGACGGCGAGCCCGGTAAGCAGCTTCACATGACTAGATCTCCACGACCCCAACTTGCAGCATTGTTACTTACATCTTCTACTCAAATAGTCCCCGGCAGCCTCTACGTCTATGCTCCCAACAAAGGAGCGCCTATCTTTTTTACTGTCGCTTACGCTATCTCAGCCGTCGGTCACATCTGGCAGTGCTAGTAAGTGTATATTCATTTTCATCCTTGCGCTTCCCTAAGGCATGCTAAAACCTATCATCAGTCGCTACAAATGCTGGAAGCTAATTGGATTACAACCTTTTTGCGCCGTGTTGTTTACCGCTGGTTATGCATTACGGGAATATGGAGCCTACAACTATATCTATACCGGCACGCCCGTCTTGATTGGTTTCATCCTGAGTCAGGTCTTCATATACGTATGCCCGTAAGTGACAGTATTGATCTAACCCAGATCAAGTCTTGCATATTGGCCAAGTCCCTAAGCTAATCTTTATAATTATAGGCCACTTCTTGAACTCTCCAACTACCACGTCCTTGGCCGAATACTATACTATGTACCATACTTCGCACCGGTTCCTCCTGGCAAAATATTGGCCATATTTGGTGGCCTCCTAGCATTTGTTGAAGTTTTGAACGCCCTAGGGGTAGCCCTGGCCGCAAATCCGTCCTCGGCCCCGAGTCAACAGCAACTGGGCAGCCACTTAACACTAGCATCAATCGGGATTCAGCTTGGTGTCATCGTCATTTTTATTGTAATCGCCGGTCTTTTTCACCGCCGGTGTATACAAGCCAAGGTATATGCTAAAGGGGTTTCGACTCCCCTGATTACGTTATACGTGAGTATGGCTTTTATTACCATACGTTCTATCTACCGCTTGGTCGAACATGTGGATAATACGTCGGTGGACCTCTCTAATCCAGAATCGCTGAAGACCCTAAGCCCTCTCTTACGGAATGAATGGTATTTCTATGTTTTTGAGTCGACTCTCATGCTTCTCAATTCCGTCATATGGAATATATGGAACCCGGGGCGTTATTTGCCAAAGAACTACCACGTTCATCTGGCCGAGGATGGAAGGACCGAAGTAGAAGGAGAGGAGTATGCCGATGACAGGCCTTTTCTCGCCAAAGCAGCACACGTGGTTACCTTGGGCATCCTGTTTCGAAAGAAGGATCCGGATTACTTGCATAGGGAGCTTAGCGATATCCCGATGGCCGATCCCCGGGATTAAGCTGAATTACGCAACCGTCTTTGGCTGACACCTACGCCATTGGTGTAATCCTGTCAACTTGCACAAGATAGCTGCCCCTCAGTCGGTCGGCCATGCGGATGTTGGGACCTTAACCCCCTCATCCCTATCCACGTCTCGGCTCTGAGGTACACTTGTTATTGTCAAGATCATATAAATCAGTGGGACTTGGTCTTGCATTGAAGAGTCGCGGTTGCTGCTGGATCTTCAAAAGCTGACGTTGTGTTATGATGATAACACGGAATTGTAAGCATTTACGGTAGTCGATATACTTCGGTTTTTGGGGGGGTTATTTTATGTATTCTTATGTATCTACTTTACAAGAGTAATAATGGGTAGTGTGCCTATCACGCAATAAATTTCATAATGCACTAGAGGGTAGGTGTAACAAGGGCTTGGAAGAGTGTTCATATTATAATAATCATCCAGGGCGTTAAGGGGGCTATAAGGTCTAGTCCTTCCCTTGGGCCAGGCGGCGACCTTCGTCTCTATATGTAAAAGCTTCACTTTCGTTCCTCGCTCTCGTATAACCTGTATCGGGCGCGATCATGTTATCGGGTGCGATCAGGTTATCGCGAGAACGCGCGGAACGGGTACGGGAGCCAGCCTTGCCGCTCATATGATTATATACATGATATTGGAGGTCTAGGCCCAAAGGGTTTCGGGTGCCTGAAGCAGTCCCAATCAATCCCTTGGGTGGTCCGTGTGACAGTAGGGCAGAAAGACTTGGGCAAGCCACTGTTTTTGCATCTGTTAGATGTGTAATAGGTGAGGCCGTGGTAGACGTGGCTTTCGCTACTATGCTGTTATTTCTCTCCTCGCCTTGTTGCCAAAGCTTGGAACTGTATAATGTGCTTGTAGTTACACCTTCGAAACCATTCATAAGATGAACCGAATGAAGTTAGTCTAAGCCGTTTGGCCATGCAGTGTATTGTAACTCCGCCGGAAATCATCTACGCCGTGATCTTAACCACTCAGAGATTGAGGCCCGGTCCAACTTGCCTGACGTCGATCGAGGTAGTTGTTCAACAGCGAGCCAGGTGGTAGGTACGCTGTTAGACGGCAGACTAGACCTTGCATATGCACGAACGGCATCGAGACGTTGCTCTACGGCCCCGGAGCGGACTTCACCCAATGTCTTGGGGACTGTGGTTGTGGCTTGGCCGCCCCTGTCAGCCAAACAAACCACAGCGACTAACTGTGTCCGTCCAGCAATGATCTTTGGTAAGACAGCGATATCCTCTATCTCGCTGCAGCTAGCCAGCGCCATCTCGATTTCCTCAAACTGAATCTTCTGACCTGTTCCCTTGCCTTGGTTGACCAGTCTACCGATGAAGGATATGCTTCCATCAGGGTTAAACCGGCCTAGATCTCCGGTGCGGTAGAGTCGCACCCTCTTTTCACCCCTAAAGGCAGCCGCCCATAAAGGGGGTGTGGGGATAAAAGACGCTTTCATCGTCGGAGCTGCTTCGTCTCTTAAGTAGCCCCTCGCCAAGCATGGGCCCTCGATCAAAAGCTCGCCGACGACCCCGATCGGGCAAAGCTTCTGCGGGTCTCTGGGGTTCACGATCCACACCGCGCAACCGACAGGTCTGCCGATATTGCTTTCAGGATACGGACAAAGTGGCCCCAGCTCGGCGACGGTGTTAAAAACGGAAGCCTCGCACGTGCCCCAGCAGTTGAACAGTCGAAGAGCCGCGCCCCAACGCTTCGAAGTTTCGGCATCGATAGGCTCTCCGATAGAGGCTAGCCATCTTAGTCCAGGCACTTGGTCCGGCGATATAGTACGCAGCACACTCGGGGGTAGCATGGCCCAGTTTGCTTTCACCGACGCGATGTAGTCGGGTAGTTTCAGTCTCAGTTCTGGGTTCAAACGGTAGCAAGCTTCTCCGTCAGGAATGCACAGGCACCCGCCGAAGAGGAGAGCTCCAAAAACCTCTGCAATGCTGATGCTTGAAACGTACGGGGCGAATTGAAGAATTCGAGAGTCAGTTCCCCACCCAAGTCGCTGTGAGCTCCAGGTCAACGAGGAGGCCAGAGAGCGGTGCTCGAGTAAGACACCTTGTAGAGCTCCTGTACTGCTACCGGTGAAAATAGTGTAGGCGAGGTTCTCTGGAGAGGAGAAGCTTGCCAGTCGCTCGGAATCAGTCAAGTCAAGCTCAGGCCATTCGCTAGCATAGTCGGGACCGATAACCAAGACCTCAGGTGCGAGGCCGACCGAGTCATTGAGTTCCATAGGTGAAGTTACAATCATATTCGCTTTGGTGATGGAGAGAATGGCAGCTTTACGATTGTTTCGCTCGCCCTTATCTATTGGAACGCATACTCCCCCTGCCTTCATAATGCCAAGGATCGCGACGATGGCCCAGAGAGACTTCTCAAAAATAAAGGCCACTGGTTTTCCAAGGGACACCCCTCTTTTCTGGAGTTCATATGCGAGGCGATCTGACAATTTGTCTAGTCTGGAATAACTCGCGTTCCCGTCGCTTGCTTCTACTGCCATAGCCTCCGGCTGCGCCCGGGCCCGGGCTCGGAACAGCTCATGAAGACAACTTTCTGTAGGTTGGGGTATAGTCTTGTTCCACGAAAGCATCTCGGAATGATCATGGTCGTTCAAAAGTGGCAAGTCGTCCAGCTTTGTACGCGGGGGAGCCTCTACGAGCAAGTTATACATGTGTTCGAACTGATTCAAAATTCGGTATAGCTGGCTATCACAAATAACGGCCGGATCAGACCTTGGTTCGACTGATATCCCGTCGTCTCGAATCCGACAGACTAACTGCAGGGCAAAGGCCCCTCTCCGCCATATCATGCCGTCATACTTTATATCACCCGCTTCAGTACTCATTGGTAACATGGGGACGATGTTCAACAACGTTTGGAAGCCCGAGGCAACCCTGGCAGACTCGTTGATAGCCCCAATAGAAGCAATGCCGTACTGTGAAGCGGGATGCATTTGAAGTGGCCGCAGTGTGGTTGCTCTATCCTTTAATAGCAATTCTACGGTCATATTGCCTTGCAAGTTGACCTGCACTGGCACCTCGGCGATTGTCGGTCCCAGTGTGTGTTCAACGCCGTTCAGGGTGGGTGACCGGCCAGACAGAACGCAGCCATAAGCGATACTGTCACTGGCAGTATAAGTAGCGGCAGTCAACGCCCATGCTGATTCGATGTAGTACGGTATATGAGTAGGGGATATCGGATTCCCGATTCGCCTCAAAGATATCTTCCGCCCGGCTCTCTCAAGGGGAGCCGGTATAAAGCCTGACTTGACTCGAGGGAAGATGGCTGGGACACCTCTGAATCGAGATGCCCAGAATGACTTCGCAGCGGCTTCATCGATACCCATACAATGTATCACAAATTGCTTGAATGCAGGGCGAGGGTCTGGTGCGAGGCCATAATAAGCGGCTGGCAAGTCCTGCCCCGTAAGTGCAGCAATGGAGGTGTAATCCATGACGGCATGGTGTATTGTTGCCACAAGTACTCTATCGACAAATGCAGTTCGAAAGAGGGGCGTTCCTAGACCGAGACGGTGAGTCCGGCTGTCGTCAAGATACTGCTTGAGGTCCCCAGATAGTCGCTCTGTAATATGCTTCTCGCTTGTAACGACCTGCACGATCCCAAGGCTGCAGTCAACAATCCGAGTACGTAGAACGGAATTCATTGACACGACTTGTTGAATTGCCTGACAAAAACGATCAATGTCTTCGGCCGGGCCGAAAGACAGGATGAAGTGAAACACTTCAGCTCTTGTCTCGGCAATCATGCTCAGTTGCATCGGGGTGCAGCCATATGCATCCACGATGAGCGCTGCAGGAATATTACATGCTTTTGCGATGTCCGATAGTGTTGATTCGTCGACGTCAGCTAGTGACATCACTATAGGGGACGCCATCTTAATCACTTGATACAGACAATCACGGTGTTGCCAGAACAAAAAACAGGAAATAATCAACACTAGGTAATCACTCAATAAGATTCTAACTTCTCGAGTAGTGAAATCGCGTAATCTAATAACTCTAGGAGTAGGTACCGTAGAGTGTCCAACCAGTCCATATTAGCCGAGGATGATACAGGAAAGATAAGGCAAAGAAAGGAGGCCAACAGTTCACAGCGTTCTCTAGACCCAGCTGGTGGACATACGTAGGAGTAGAATTCGGAGTAAAATGCCACCGGCTGACGACGATGTAACAATGCAGTGTCTCTGTAGGGCGACGACATCTAGGAAAGTAACCCTTCCCTTGTAGGCAGGGCGCATCGTTGAAGCGCGCAGACGATCTGCTCCAGATTACGGCATGCAGATATCAATGAATGAGATAACCGCCTGTGAATATAGAACTTCAAGGAGGCGTGTATGTATAATGCATACAAGGGGACATAGTAGAGTCCAGATAAGGTTCTATTGCTCACCATCCTGACCAATGAGGGATAAGTAAAAGCCCGGCGGATGTATTGGTTGATATCGTCCGACATGGACATCAATGCCGTTCGATATTGACGTCATGCTATTCCTCCTTAGCGATTTGCGAACTATTGACACACTGCATTATTTATCTCGTTCGCCTGAATGTGAGTGATGAGGCTAAATTTCGTGGGTCCCAGCTACTGCGAATGGCCACAAGCCGAGCGGGTAGACAATCCCGGACAAAATACCCGAGAGGCCGTGGGGGGCAGGTATGCTGTAGAAAACTCAACAGGGGTTTACTTCTATATATAGGTAAACGGTAGGACAATATGGAGATCAACCTATTAACTACTGTTTTCTACCTCTGCTTAGAAATGCTCATATACAAACCTTGGCTTCTGTCTCTTCGAAGTTACCATCTGCACAACAATGACTCATTGGCTTTCACGTAAACGTATGTCCAGTCTCTGTTCAATCCTACATGCCCTTAGTCCTACAATACTGTAGCGAATAGATGATGTCACCGTAGCAATGTCAGTGGAACAGCCATGCGTTCTACTTAGGCCATTTTATGTTCTGGGCAGACTCTTGGCCTCATTGCCTAGGGAATAATTATAAGGGGTTGATAAATGACATGCTGGGACCCTGTGAGGTTCACCATTTTGAGGGGTAGAATTTATATACTTCTAGTACGATGAGGTCAGACTTAACACAGTCATAAAATTTCATATCCTGTCACGATGGTAACATGTTTATTGCCAAAGAATTGACATACACTCTAGTTCCGGGAGGCAATCGAATCATGTTCATAGATGTATGAAGTATCTACTGGGATCTGACTTCTCTGTGCATGCAATTACGGCTTGTGTTCAAGGGCTGGGAAGAATATTTGAATTGAAATAGGTTTTTTTATGTCCGAATAGCCTCAAGTATAATTGCTGACCCTTTGCTTCTAGTTGCTTCGTGTTGCTGTCTCAGTAAGGATTAGGCAAATACGGATAGACGCCTCGCATAGAATCTTACACTCGTATGACTATATACATGATAGACAGATTTCCAGTCTCATATCATGATCCAGTTTATCGGTATGTATAACAGTGCACGTGCGGTGCCGGGCTGGGAGGCCTCAGCGAGAAGAGTAGCTGCTAGGATGGCAGTTCAATATTATTAGGGTATTGAGCATCTAAATTATGTATTGGAAATTATATAGACATAGCGACACTGTCAGCTTACATATTCCTGAAAACTGTGAATGTGAACATGAAGAAGGAATCCACGTTTGGTCAACCGATGGCGATAAAATCCAATGGACAAGCTCTCGCCTTGTGACTCCCGGATACCTACTGGTACGCGTACTCGTATGACTTCAGGCCATTTTAGAAATCAGCTCGACTGCGATTGGGTACTTCCTCCTCCTATCACGGACGGCATATCTCACTTTTTGTGGAATGATCAATTCCTGGGACCTTCGTTTACTCCAAGCACCATTCCGTTCCTCGGAGGAACTAATAGAGGCAGCTTTTCTACCCTTGTAGTATCTTCATACATTAAGCTCAATTCCGACGCGACCCTAAAACAGGCTTCTTTGTTATTTTACAATACACTAGTAGAGATATGCAAACAGGAATTCTAAGATAAATATAATCTTGATATAAGCTACTTCTGGATAACTTGGATAACCCCTGAACTCCCCCGCAATGAGGTAGCTGATCCACCTCAACACCCCACAAATTCCGGGATATGCCGGATCTACTATCACAGCATGATATTTCCACTAAAACCAGCGTATGCTAAATAGCTGCAAGTAAGAACAACGTGACAATATCGTTTGTCTGCTTCCCTTTTGCTTGGATGGCCTATTAGAGAGAGGGTTTGCCTCTGGAACTTGCAGCGGAAGTCGTCGCCGTCACTCGCGACAACCAATAAGGGCAAATCTGATCCGTAGCTACAGTAACAACTACCACATACTCCTCGTATAGCTCTGTATTGCCTGAAATGGGGGGACGTGGTAACCAGGAGATTAGACGTGGGGTTAGAAATGGGGCTTTCCGAGCCGCTTCTCTTGGCTCCTTCTGGCTCGTCGGGGCCGAATGATAGAATCCGGCATGTACATGCTGGAAAAATGCTTCGTTTAACAAAGTACGATGCAAAGTCTTCACTGGCAATGGAACCAAGCATGATGCTATATGTAAGAGATTGGTAAGTCTTATCAGCGCCCCGCTTATGTATCTGTGCCATCTATATTTGATGACCCTCGTCATTATTCAGGCATGTCTAGATGCCTCTAGAACTATCCCCTGAACTTGGCCATGGTATCGCAAATTATCTCAACCCGACTGCTCGTACATCTATCGAAACTCTGCTCCAAACAAGGCTGCTTATGGAGCGGAATTACTCCGCCAACTGATCTGGTCTACCGTTCTGTACTTCCTTGTTGTATGTCCCATCAAGGAATACTTGGTAATCACAGCGCTGAGGTAGGCCAGATAGATACTCGCGTGTCTCCTTTAGAACGCGCAAGAGGCCCCTGGGTTAGGTGAAACCCCTCTTTCGGCTTCCTCACTTTGTGTTACTCTTCCCTTCTCATTCTTTTTTCTCGCCTTTCATAATGCCGCACGCCCTGACTATCCGAAAGAAAAAGGGAAAGGCGGGAAATATCTACTACCCTCTGCACCTAAACCTCGTGCCTAAGCCTACACCAGGTCCCGGCGAGCTGTTAGTCAAGCTCAGGGCAGCGGCTCTCAACCATCGTGACCTCTTCATTCGCAAGCACCTGTATCCGGACATATCATTCGAGACGCCCCTTCTCAGCGACGGCTACGGAACCGTTGTTGAGATGGGGCCCGATTGCATATCGTCTGGCCATCTTCTTCACCAGCAAGTGTTGCTAACGCCCTGCCGAGGGTGGAAGGCAGACTCGAACGGGCCCGAGGACTTTAGTCAATTCAGCACTATCGGCGGTACAGAGCCAAATCATCATCTGGGAATGGCCCAGAACTACATCACCGTTGATGAGTCCGAGGTTGAGCTTTGTCCTAAACACATGAGTCCAGTCGAAGGTGCCGCGTTGCCAATCTGTGGACTGACGGCCTGGCGTGCCCTCGTCGTCAAGTCTGGCAACGCAGAGGCCGGTCGAAATATCTTGGTCACGGGTATCGGCGGCGGCGTCGCCCTACAGGCTTTACAGTTCGGAGTCGCTTTAGGTTGTAATATATACGTGACCTCAGGATCACAGGAGAAGATCGATAAGGCACAGCAATTAGGGGCAAAAGGGGGCGTGATATACAAAAACGAGGATTGGCACGTGACACTGAAGAAAATGTTGCCAGCGGAACGACCTTTTCTTGATGCGGTGGTCGATGGAACGGGTGGCAGTATAGTTATGAAGGCGACGGCACTCTTAAAACCTGGAGGTGTTATTTCATGCTACGGTATGACTACAGGGCCGTCGATGGACTGGCCGATGTCAGCTGTGCTGAAGAATATAGAGTTGAAGGGAAGTACCCTGGGATCCAGGGTGGAGTTCCGAGATATGATCGATTTTGTGAAGGCGAAGGAGATCAGGCCGATCATTAGTAGAACTGTCAGAGGATTAGACTGCGTAGATGCTATCGATGGTTTATTCGATGATATGAAAGCAGGAAAACAGTTTGGTAAGTTAGTCATTGAGATTTAGGTTGGGTCAACTCGTTCGAATTGATGCTCCTCCGTAATTCTATGTTGGTCGTCCAGAACAAGATGTTCCATCATTACACCCAACCTTTCATTTTATAGGTCTCAATGCTTAAGTGGCTAGGCCGAACCATTATTTTGCTTCATTTTGCTTAACTCGAACACCCAGTAGACAGCCTGCCTAGTTTTAATCGAGAAGAAGATGTCACACGCATAGGATTGGCTCGGAGGCCCTTCGATTCACTCGTACCGACATAAGGATCCCCAGAGCTAAATGTTCTCTCGCTAGTGCGGGCTGTGTCAAGAATGCCATATCTACCTAAAACGTGGGCGTGGGCGGTTAGAACACTTCATCTAATACTGCACAAACGCCTAGACACTCTTTGCAAGGTTACCCTGGCCCCCTTCGAAGGGAGAAAGGGGCCACGTGCACATATAGAAAGCAAGGCAGGTGTACATACGGGACTTTCTAGCGGCAGCGGCGTTCTCCAATAACCTTTTCACAAGATAAGAACAGCCCGAGATGAAAGTCAAACTCCACATACCTACATGTATCTCAATATTGCTCGTATTCGTCGTATTATCGAGAAACAGGCATGTTACCGACAGGATCGAACGGCTGTGAGATAGTCATAAACTTTTACAGCACCCCTGGGAAACCAGCCACTGGGATCGATTGCCGACTATTGTGCTAGGATGATCGTAGCGAGCCTGAATAACCGAGACAATAATGGAAACTATTGCTGCTGTGCTTATCCACGTTGTGCGGACAAAATGTAGATATGAGGAGGTTCCAGAGCAGCCAGCTATACATCATACGCCCGAGAGTGCGGTTATCAAAACATCCTGCAGGCAGCCAGCACCTCGCCCTTTTTTGAATAAGCCGGTTCATAGCCGGTTTCTACGTCGCATCCAGTCTATAGTATCATATTAATAACATCCGGCGTGATGGGGGAGGAGAAGCAGGGAGGGAGACGTGACGTTACAATCCATCGATTAGATATACCGAAATAGGTCCTGCCGGGTGCCAGATGTAAGCCACATTACGATCTAGGCCAACGATGTCGTAGTTGGCCTTGCGAAACATCGATTTTAGCTGCATACGTTTCTATTTTACGGTTGAAGGTTGATGATAAGAAAACAGGTAAATATTAGACGCGGGAACACAATTTTGGGACATAAAAGAATAAAAAAGAGAAGACGAAGTCCGTAGTCCATCAAACAAATTTACTCGAGATATCAATATCCATACGCCGAACATTCATCCTTAAACATATCTTGTGTTCCTGAATCTGTTTACATTAGGGGTCGCCATGCCTGGAGACATCCCGATTGCCGTTGTAGGCCTCGCTTATCGTGCGCCTGGCGTCGGGGGAAAGGGTCTGTGGGACTACTTGGCGCAGGCCAGGTCAGCGTGGACCGAAATCCCGACTAATCGATTCGACCTATCGGCATATTGGAAACCGGGCGAAGACAAGTCCGGCGTTTTTAAGGCCGAAGGGGCGCATTTCCTCCCCGATGACATCTATGCTTTTGACGCCGCCTTCTTTCATATGCGAGCGGAGGAGGCTCGGAATTCGGATCCGCAGCATCGATTGCTGTTGGAGTGCGCCTTAGAAGCGGCCGAGGATGCCGGCAAAAGCCTTCTCGATCTAGCGGGAAAGAAGATCGGTGTTTTCATAGGCAGTGGGCAGAGCGAGTACGCGGCGCGTCTCAGTGATGACCTCCATGAGACCAAGACTTTCTCTGCTACTGGGATCGCGCCCTGCATGGCTGCTAATCGTATTTCTTACTTCTTTGATATCGACGGGCCGAGCATTACCCTTGATGCCGCGTGCGCGAGCAGTCTATACGCTGCACACCAGGCCGTGTCAGCGCTTCGCAATGGCGATTGTGATGGTGCGTTTTTAGGAGCCGCATCACTGACCATAAGTCCAGGGGGTTGGCTCGCACTTGAAAAAACTGGGTAAGGTGACCACTCTGAATGGTCAGATCCTCTCTCCACAAGAGCCTACGACTGACCACATGGTAACAGAGCACTATCTGCCCAAGGAAGGTGCTATTCTTATGATGAGAAGGCTTCGGGCTTTGGACGTGGTGAAGGGGCCGGGTGTCTTCTAATTAAGCGTTTGGATGACGCGATACGTGATGGCGATCCCATCCATGCTGTCATCCGCGGTTCTGCCTGTAATCATGGCGGGCGATCTGAGGGAATCACCATGCCTAACGGACTAGCACATCAGAAGCTGCTTTTGGCAGTACATGAGACCGCTGGCTTGGATCCCTCTCAGACACCTGTTGTTGAGGTATGATCTTCCGCTTTCATTCTTCGTTTCACTCTGGAGATTAGAAGTTGACCTTGCGATAAGGGCCATGGAACTGGCACAGCAGCTGGGTAAGTGATAATATATTGTAGATTGGTTGGTGACAGATAGCTAACAGAGCCAGTGATCCTATTGAGGCAGGTGCCTTCACAGCCGTGCTCGCCAAGGATCGAACGGCTGAGAATCCTATCTATATTGGCTCTATCAAGTCAAATTTCGGGTGAGTCGCTGTCCGCAATTAAAGCATGGACTTCCTAACCCGTGTATACAGACACCTTGAAGGTGCGAGTGGCGTTCTTGGATTGATCAAGGCGGTTTTGATGGTCGAAAATGGGATCGTTTTGCCCACGGCTGGATTTGAGAAGATCAACCCGTTGATCGAAGGCAAGGAGAAGATACGAGTACTTGAGACCCCGATCCCTTGGCCCGCTGGCGAGGCCAGACGCGTCATCGTGACAAACTTCGGTAATAAAACACCCAAACGCTGTCAATTGGTATGAAAGCGCTGACATGGGTGTGTAGGATTCGGCGGTAGCAATTCTGCAATGATCCTAGAAGCTCCATCAGGAGTCGCTGCGAGTGATTCGAATGGAGCGAATGGAGCGAATGGAACGAATGGAACGAATGGATTGAATGGAACGAATGGGTTGAATGGAACGAATGGGTTGAATGGAGTGAACGGAGTAAATGGAGGCAGCAGTAATCCGGATTCGCGCCTCTTCGTCTTCTCCGCAAAGGCAGAAAAGAGTCTGACGGATTATTTATCTTCTTTCGAGTATTACCTTGACGAGGCTCCCGAGTCTAGGGACTTCGCCAAAAATCTCTCGTATACACTCGGGCAGCGTCGCACACACCATGGATATCGTGCCTCTGTGGTAGCAGATTCCATCGCTGGCCTTCAGGAGAAGCTTTTGACGGTCAAGCCAACCAGGATCAAGGAGCCGGTTATTGCCATGGCTTTTACCGGGCAGGGCGCCCAGTAAGCTATTCTATCCTTCGCTCCTTGTCTTCTTTTTCAAGGCATAATTCTTTTGCAGTCGAACTATCCAGCTGACCCATACACGAAAAGGTATCCTCAAATGGCTTCTGGACTACGGCATTACAGCGCTTTTGCCACTGCCATGGACGAAGCTGAAGCACATCTCCAAAAGATGGGTGCGCCTTGGAGCCTAGCCGAGGAACTTGGTAAACTAGCGCCTAATTCGCGTGTGCATGATGCCGAGATCAGCCAGCCTGCGTGTACTGCGGTTCAGCTGGCTCTGGTGATGCTACTAAGAAGTTGGGGGATCGTACCGAAGACGGTTGTAGGACATTCGAGCGGCGAAATTGCTGCCGCATTTGCTGCCGGTCTAGTGTCGTTTCGAACAGCTATGGCAATTGCATATTTTCGTGGTCTAGCTGCTGCGCTACTAACCCGCCAGCAGAACCGGAAGGGGGCAATGTTGGCACTTGGCGTGGGTTTTGAAGAGGCAACTTTACTTATCGAGGAACATGCCCATGGTTATGCAACAGTGGCCGCCATCAACAGTCCAGGCAGCGGTGAGTAATTCCAGGAACCAGTTCTTTCTCGTTTTGGCAACTTGTAGAATACGAGATTCTATTTTCTTTTGTGGGAAAAGAGTCTCGAAGCTTTTCAAACCATCACGAACCACGTTCAAACCGGTAATAACTAATTTCGTGTGTTGCAGTAACTATATCAGGAGACGAGTCGGCCATCGAGAATGTTCTCAGAGCTGCGGATAAAGAAGGTTTGTTTGCTCGGAGGCTCAAGGTCCAGTTGGCTTATCATTCCCGGCATATGGATGATGTTGCAGCCTTCTACCGCGCTGCCATCAAGCCATTCTGTGACGAAGATGTCTTTCACCTCAAGAGCCAAAAATTATCACGTTCGGTATTCGTGTCGTCCGTTACCGGATGCGTGGCAGATCCAGTGACTATCGACGATTCATATTGGGTCAAAAACCTTGTTCAGCCTGTCCAGTTTCTCGATGCTATGCAAACCGTTTTTACACCGCGCCAGGAGGGAAAGGCCAGTATCGGCAAGGGACTGCACAATGTCGTTATAGAAATCGGGCCACATTCCGCTCTCAAGAACCCGATCAAACAGACCATCGAGCATCAGGGAAGCGAGCGACAAAAAACACTGTCCTTTACTTATCTTCCATCGCTAGTTCGTGGAATCGAAGGGTGTGATAACTTACTAAGCCTTGCTGGCAGCCTTTTCACCATGGGAGCACCTGTTGAATTGGGTTCAGTCAATCAAACAGACAGACACAATGCGCATGTGGTGACAGGTCTTCCCGCATATGCATGGGACAAGTCGATGAGCTACGAGATCAGACCACGTGCCACTCAAGAGAAGCTATATCCTGGTGATTCCTACCACCCGCTCCTCGGCAGGAGGCTCACCTCCAATGGAGGCAAGGAGCGCACCTATAGACAGGTTTTCACCCTTGATGAGGTGCCTTGGATCCGAGATCACAACGTGGGCGGTGTCGTGATCTTCCCCTTGACTGGCTACATGGCTTGTGCCATTGAGGCCGCAAGAAGAACTCTCTCTACTCCAGCAGCTGCGTTTCTCGTGTGTGACTTCCATGCCGTCCGGCGTCTTGAAATTCAAGAAGAGCAAGTTGTTGATATGATAACCAAAATAAAGCCAACTATAACTGGAACCGGGTCCGTCTCTTCTACGACATGGACGTTTGAGGTTTCTACATGGACAGAGGCTGAAGCGTGGACGGTTCACGCTCATGGCCAGATCACACCCGAGATGACCGAAATGACGACGGATAGCCCAACATCGAGCGCATCTCTCCCCCTTGTTGATACAACGAATCTAATCGAGACCGATGCAGCACATGAATATGAAACTGCTGGAGTTCGAGCCACACTCTACGGCCCGACATTCAGAAACACGGTTAGGTTCTTTGAAGGGAGCGGGTACACGGTCCTTGAGCATCGGTTACGTGATCTGGGAGAATCACAGAAGTTATCAGGTCCTTACGGCTCGCCCGTTACTGTCGACCCACCAACACTAGATGGTTTTCTGCAAGGGGGGGGTCCTCTACAGGTGACCGAGGATGGCAAGAGGCCAGCTCAAATGCCTAATTACATCAGCCGGTTCAGGATCTCCAACAAGATCCCGACAGAGCCCAAGCAACGCTTCGATGTCGTCACTCGCCTGCTAAACTATGATACCAAGGGTGGTCGCATGAATATCAGCGTAGCCGCGTTTTCTCGAGGGCACGATGGCTCCTTCACACCCATAGCGGAATGGGAGTCAATATCATTCCGCTCTATAGGAATGACTGAAGACGACCTCGACCCAGCTTCGCACCTCCCGGACAATTGGACTTGGGAGAAAATGAGCCGGTTTGACTTTCTTCCGTTAGAAGAGCTGGCTAGAATGATTCCTGCTTGGGGCCCCGGTGAAGTGGACGTCATACGCAAGAATACGAATACGATGACCAAAGCTGCTTATTATTACATCGATCACGCGTTGAAAGAGACAGCACAGGACGACCGTTCTAAGCTACCATTTCACTTAGACCGCTTCATAAACTGGGCAAATAAATACAAGCACAAGTATGACACGCTTTTCGAGAACGAGCCAACGGCGCTGCTCGAAGAGTCGCGAACTTGTAATGCTCAGGGTGAACTACTTTCCCTTATAGGCGAGAATCTCGTTTCAATTCTGCGCGAGGAAGTAGAGCCGCTCGAATTGATGCTGGCTGAAGGCCGCCTTACGAGACATTACGAGGCAGATGCTTCAAATGCTTATCTTAGCCGGGTGCTGGGTTCCTTGATCGCAAATATGTCCGATCTCGATCCCAACTTACGCATCCTGGAAATTGGCGGTGGAACGGCCGGCACAACCCTTCCCGTGCTCGAGGCGCTATCGCGTGGTGGGAAAGAACCTTTGTTTTTGAATTTCACCTTTACGGACATTTCAACCGGCTTCTTCGAGAATGCTCGCAACAAGCTAGCTCAGTGGACACAGCGTATCACGTATCAAAAGCTCGACATCAGCCAGGACCCAGTGGAACAGGGGCTCGACTTGGAGAGTTTCGACGTGATTATTGCTTCTAACGTGCTACACGCAACTAAGAATATGAGTGTGACCATGTCTCACGTGCGGAAACTCCTGACTCCTGGCGGCAAACTGTTCTTAGTCGAAGCCAGCCGTCATCCATCTTTCTTGTTGCCATTCTTCCTCCTACCGGGTTGGTGGTACGCTGAAGATGAATATCGCGATCACGAAGAGGGACCTATGATGCCCGTGCCTGTGTGGGATCGTCTGCTCTTAGACACTGGGTTCTCAGGGGTCGACATATATCTCCAGGATAGCGTCGATTCGGACAAGCCGATAGCCGGCGTCCTTTGTTCAACTCGAATCGGTAAGCAGGAGCAAAGCCAAACGATTACTATCTGTGGACCTTTCATGGACGATGAAGAGGTAGAATTTGCCCAGACGGTGGCCGATTCCATATCTCAGAGTATTGGGTGCCCAACTGAACTCAAACCCTTCGCGGAAATTGATCCTGCTGATGATCCGGTCTATGTCTTCATCGACTCGCCGCGGCACTGTCTTCTACAGGATGTCTCTTCAGATGTATTCGAAGGCTTGAAGAGGCTGCTTCTGCGCAATACGGCGCTGTTATGGGTCGTCCCGCAGGGTGGCACCCCCGAGTCTAAGTCCATCATGGGTATGATCCGCACGGTTCGTTTGGAAAACGAGCCAAAACACTTACTCACGTTTGACAATGTACCATACACGTCTGAAGGTGTTTCCGCGATCGTCAGACTCTCGAAGATTTTGCGAGATCCTGAGGCGACGCGTACTGAAGACCAAGACTTTATCTGGCATGAAGGCTCGATCCGTTTTCCACGCATGCGTCGTTTGGACGAAGTAAAGGAACAGTTCGCCGTGGAAGGGGGTTTATCTTTCCGAAAAGTTCAAAACATTTGGTCAGGCGAACGCGCTTTAGAGATGACAGTCGATGCTGCCGGTAGCGCTGACTCCATCTACTTCCGCAGGACTGATGAAAATCAGGAACCGGTCGGCGAAGATGAAATAATCGTGAAGGTCGATGCAGCGGGGGTGAGCTATCGCGATCTTAGTCTTGTCCTGGGCTCTATTCCCTGGACCTCCCCCGGCTTAGATGGGGTAGGCAAGGTCGTCAAGAAGGGCTCGCGAGTAGCCGGTCTAGGAGAGGGAGATACCGTGTTCTTCCTAGCGCCTAAAGGAGGCGCCTTCTCAACATATAAGAAGATGCCGTTCTGGCAGGCCGCTAAAGTTCCAGACGGCATCACTATCACGGACGCTGCTAGCTTGCCCTTGGCGTACTCAATTGCAGTTCTAGCACTCCTTCATAACGGGCGGCTCGCCAAGGATGACACTGTTCTCATTCATGCGGCTGCGGGCGCAGTTGGACAGGCATGCGTTGTTCTTGCACAACATGTGGGAGCTCGAATATTTGCTACTGCTAGTACCCAAGCGAAGAGAGATTTTCTCCACGAGACCTTTGGAATTCCTGAGAACCAGATACTCTCCATTCACGCTCCCGGATTCAGAGATAGAATCCTCACCGAGACTAGTGGGAAAGGTGTGGATGTTATCGTTAACTCCCAAAGCGGCGAACACATGGTAGAATCATGGACCTTGTGCGCAAAATTTGGTCGGTTCATCGAGATCGGTAAGAAGGATGCGTTCGAGAACAGCTACTTGCCGATGAAACCATTTGACAGCAACTTAACGTTTATCAGTATCGACCTTCCTGAGCTCTTCAAGTACCGCCCAAGAGAGCTGGAAGGTGTATTTTCCGAGACTGTTGAGTTAATACAACGCCGTGTTGCTGTGCCAATCAGGCCGGTGACCGTGCTACCCATCTCAGATTTCCCAGCAGCCCTGCGCAAACTCAAGTCTGGGGAGAACATCGGTAAGATTGTCGTCACCTTGGGCGCAGACGAGAATGTTCTTGCCGAAACTACATTACGGCCAACGCAAGTCACGATGAAGCCCGATGCAACATATCTAATCACTGGAGGAACTCGAGGCATCGGCCTGAACCTGGCGTCCTGGATGATTGATCATGGAGCCCAAAATCTCGTCTTGTTAGGGCGTAGTGGTTCTTCCGGCCCAGAAGTACAAAAGTTGTTGAAGGAGTATGAGGGGACCGATATTCGTGTGAGGGCGCTGGCCTGTGATGTTGGCTCCCGTGAAGCGTTAGCCAACGTTCTTGAAAATATCAAGGATCTCCCTCCGGTTCGTGGCGTGATACATGGCGCTCTTCTACTAAATGTAAGTTCCTAAACCTTCCCTATGAATTCATGTAGCGAGGCTGATGATATATACTAGGATAAAATTTTCGAGAACGCAACATACGAAGACTGGGGAACCATTACAAGACCTAGGGTCCAGGGTGCATGGAATCTCCATGAGCTACTACCCAATGACCTTGACTTTTTTATTCTTCTCGGCTCATTTCTGGGTGATACCGGCAATGCCGGGCAAAGTATCTACGCTACCACGTCGGTAAGTAAATGACGCTATCACATTAGACGCGTTCTGTGTAATCTTTATCTTAAGGAAGCATCCGTTTGGCTAATTCTTCGACAAGGTCTTTTTCGATGCGTTCACGCAATATCGCAATGATCGCGGCCAGTATACCTTTTGCGTAGCTCTACCAGTCGTTCTAGATGTTGGTTATGTAGCTTCGAACAATCTCAGCGAAATATTAAAAGAATCGCTCGGCGCCACTCTAACGATGGCCGACATACGAACTATTATTAAGGGTATTGTAATGGGGCCACCTTCTCCCTTTCATCGTGGGAACAAAGCCGCTGCTTTTAGGATGTTTCTTGATGGTCAAGCCATACAGGATGGGCCATGGACATATTTTCACCCAGTCCATACTAAAGAGAGACTCCAAGCCGAGCGCCGAAAGAGGAGAAAGGCTGGCGGGGGTGCACTGGGGTCTGATATGTACTCGACTTTGTGGACTGCTGCTGAGGATCCGGTTGCTGGTCTCAGTGAAGCGCTGATAACGAAAGTTTCTGCTATGATTATGATGGATCGGGAAGACGTTGGGGCCGAAGTTCCTCTCGGGTCTTACGGTCTTGATTCTCTTGTATCAGTCGAATTGCGCAACTGGATTCGCAGGGAAACTGAAGTTGAGTTGCCACTTAGTGCTATTACGCAGGCGGAGAACCTCCAAAGTCTTGCAGCGAACATCATTGCGCAGAGGGAGGGAGCCCAGGGAGGATGATTCTTCTTTCTATTCGGCTGTAGCTAACATGTCGGAGTTGGGAGCGAGAGTGTTAGGCACTTACGCAGGGGCAAACCATATAACTTATAACGACAAGACGCGCGGGCAGAGTTTACATTCATTAGATCAATCAAACTGGGAGCTTCATCGTACCTAGTTGTTCACATGAGCCTTTGAAATGTGATTGGCGAGAAACTGATCTTAAGGTGACCTGCTTCCCAAAATACTTCCCAGCAACTACAGTCACTTATAGACTTGTAGGATATCGTAAATACTCCTCACTGTCCACATGGCGATCCAGTTTGGGCGCTGTAATCCCAATAGAAAGCCCCGGGCTAATAGTTAACACTATAATGGTCTGTATTCTACGGGCGAATTTTGAGAACATTCCTCGGGTATCATTTTGCCTGCTGGCATTATGGGAGGATCCAGCTTATGTCCACTGCTAGTTGAGAACTAAACACATATGGCCTATCGAAACAGGCGTCCCACCGTGTCTCCCCTGAGGCCCAAAATCTTCCAAGGACATCCTTCGCCACCAATGGCGCATAAGAACCTATATAGCTGCTCAGATTTGACAGCTGCTCTTCAACAAAAGAACGCATGGTTTCACTACAATTAACGGCTTCCACACCGAGCAATACCAGTGGCCAAAGCATGAAGCTTCTAGTTCTTAGGGATAATAGCGCCTGATTAAGAAGCCCCTGCAGAAGCTTGCCCTGTGTAGCGCAACGGGATCTCAATGAAGTCTCCAAGGGCATAATTGATAGGCTCTGTAGTGCCAAAATGCAATACAAGGTCACAGCGGCCTGATACACATTTCCGAGAAGTGCCCAGTCCTGTTTCGACGAGGGCTTGGACGCGGCCCACTGTTGTGCTGAAAAGGCACAGATACGGCTCAGGATCCTGTGCGCCTCTTGCGAGAGGTCCTCAAACTTAGTTGGTTCATATTTTGCGGCTTGCATGCGAATATGATTGATCCTGATGATCTCGGCGAACAGGGTTGGTGGGCACATTTGGAAGAGAAATAATCCCGTGCCATACTGTTCTATGATGTCTTCAAGTTGCTCGATATGAAAACCGGTCATGGCGAGGCTTAATGCAGGCGACGTTGTGTTTCCGATAACCGCAACACTGTACATGGTTAATTTTCATCTGTGTTCAAATGCAGCGATTTTTTCCACGGCCACGTACAAGACGAAACAAAGAAGCAGCGACTCCAAATGTTTTAACGGGGCCAGCGCGCAAACACCGCCGCGTAGGGTGATTAATCTCTGAACTCCCTCAAGATGGCACCTCCAGCTTGGTGAGGCGCCATGCTGGACCTGTGGAAAGGCAAGAAGTGAATCAACATGAGCCATGACTACCGTTATTCCATAGAGAGCCAGAGAATCAACTTACATCTAGGAGTAACAGCGTTATGATTCCAGCAATGATAACATCACCTGTCCGTCTATCTTCAATATTGATGTCCTCGCTGAGAGAGCGAATGGCGAGGCCGCGGTAACGATAAAATGATTCGATCAAGTCCTTAGACTGCGGGTTATGCCTGGCTCGATTGATTTGGTGGCTAAGTGTCATGCAAATAAAACCGAGCCGCAAATAATCTGGGATTATGCTCCGGAGATGTGTTGGTGAGATCGGATATATATGAGGATTTGGCCCAAGTTCACTTATATGACTCAGATCCTGATATATACAGGTGTTAACTAATTTTCCGAGTCAGTTCGTCTATCTTTCATGCCAAAGGTCTGGTGAACTTCTCATACAGTATTCTACAGCTTGAAATAAGGCGTAGCCTTCTTTTCTCGACTGAAATAGGGGAATGGCTACGCCGCCAGTCCCATGGGATAAAAGTATCACAGGTTTAGGTGGCGCATCACCGTGGGTATTTGTATCAGATGACGGTCGCTTTGGCCTCTGAGTCCGAGAGATGACTCTTCCAGGTGCAAGCCATTTCAACCTCGAAGGCTCCACATCTTTGTATCCGGGACACGTAATCCCAGTCATTATACATCGCCTACATAGGGGACGTGTGGAGTCGCAGACTAGGCGGCGCCGGAAACATTCCCAGCAATGGTACCGTTGATCATCTTCCATCATTGACATTTCTTTGGGCGACGCCGGACCTATTTACTGAAGTGGTAGAGTAGTTGAATGAGAACGGCTCATTAAGCCATAGGCTTCGGGCAACGTTCAACAAAGACATTGACTTTGAAGGGAGGCTCTCTCGTGTTATGGACAAGATAAGGAGGTGCACGAACCACAGTTCTCTAACTAGAGCCTTCTAAAACAAGACCCTCTTTATCACAGTATTCTTTATATAGGGATATCGATAGCCTTATATCGCATATCAAGTCCTACCTGTATAGTGAATAATTACATAAAGTTTATAAAACTGAATATAACAATAATGGAATGGGTCAATAAGCTAGGTATTGACTGAATGTCGAAGGGCTAGAATCTCAAGATACTTTCCTTTTGGCTGCAGACAATCCTATGCTGAAGTCTCAATCCATTATACTATACTCATAATAGAAGCGCATATGTAAAACTTATCTCCACAAGTCCGGGTCGAATCGCCTCCAGAGTAGAAGGGTGTCACAGTTCACACTGCTAGATGTTCCAGTATTGACTATTGTTATTACACAAGGATGGAATTCCCTATCTATCTTGTATACACCCCCGTGCCCAATACCCCTAGTCTCCGGGGATCATTCTATAACGTTCAATGACAAAGGGGCACTTTATCCAATTCAACATACTGCCTGCTCTTTGTATAAGATAGAGTCTCTATTAAAAGTAGCTGCATGGTATTAGACTAAAAGGTGTTAGTATACTACCCCTGTGCATCGTATAGATCACAGAGTTAGAGTATTGCCTCCTAGCCACTTCATCCAACCTGTATAGACCATAACAATGGGATTCCAGTATACGCATTGCAAATTGCCGTGATAGAGCTGCAGATTAAGAAGATAATGACTACAAGTATAGGTCTATTTACGCTCAATTATATAGTACTTATTTGTCTTCTTTCAGTTTATCATTATAGAAAATTTCCTGCATTTCACATGATAACACAGTCGTGCCAGAATCGGCTCTTGCGGAACTGAAACTGCAACACTAGACCATGACACAACTAAAAGGCGGAACATTATCAAATCAAGCACTTGACCATTTGCAGCTATTATATACGTACCATGACATGCGCCCTATAGCTTCCTGGCTCGGCGTATACAGATCTTGACAGTCATGACCTAACGCGCCCTTGAGGTGAGAATATGGCTTCTGGTACCCCAAGATATTTGTACAATTAGCACTATATAGAGAGGACAGCTCGCCACGTCTTTGATGCCCTTTCGGAGGCTAGAGGCCCTGCTACGCAGTGCACCCGCATGACGTTAAATGCCATCCATCCATCCATCAAGATCTTGACATATCACACGACTCTCTACAAGACGAAGGAAGTATCCTGCATTTAGAAACCGCTAGCTAACGGGTTATTTGGCTGCCTAATGAAAAACGTTGGAACGAAACCAATACATCAACTGAGCAACGGATTATTAAGAGGCTTGGGAACTATACATAGTGCTATTTTTTTTCTTTCATGTCTCCATCGCCAATCATAACACGCACACCAGTTGGTCCGACCTTTAAATGGATTCTGAAGCTCTCCATATATCATAACATATCTTACGTTTTGCTTTCAGTCTTTGCCGCTTGGGGCATGTCAATGCTCCTTAGAAACACTAAGTTGAAATTAGTTTCCTATTTTCCGACTTCAGAGTTCACAGTCGGAAACGGCGCTGGAAACTCGCACCAACCGATCCTCGTGGTCATCACTGTTGTCATTACCAGTTGGCCTCCATCGCGTATCCCCTCTCCAAACAATGATGCAAGCGTATGTAGAACGGCTGCTCTCGATGTAGTAGGCAGACGTTTAATTTGTTTCCGACATACTTGATTTGGCAAACTGGGCTCGGGCCTTTATTCAGAGTCTCCTGAAGAAGGTATGTTGGGAGTTCTGCGTACGCAATGTCAAACGCGATCCGAACCCCGTGACTGGTGATAGAGTTCGGTGGCTCGAAAAAATGCGGTTGATATTCTGAAAGCAGAAGAATAAACGTCGATCGCTTGGTGCATAGCTGTACATATGCACGCAATATAAGCAATAGGTAAAGGAGGTCGGTCTGTGTGAAGCAACCGGGTTAATGGAGTCCGCCAACCATCTCCTCATGGTGCTATCCACCTCTCCAGCAAAAGTTTTCTACTACCCCCACGACACACAAGGCCAGGCAGTTAACAAAGCTGTGACCAATTAGAGCGAGCTTGATCACATGAATAAAGTGATGGCGAAAGGCTGCTACGGAACAGCTTGGCCTAGCATGAGTTTAGCCGGCGCTTGGGCCTCCGTTTTGGGTAATACGGAAGGACGTGCTGCGCCGGCGACAGCAGTGGTTCTCTCCGAACAATGTTCTCGGAGTTGAAGTAACTTGAATCCGTTCACAGGAGACAAGAGAAAATGACCCCAATAAAAGAATCCAACAAAATACCGACGTCATATCCAACCCTGGAGCATGGCAGTCGATATTAGCCTGTGACGTGTTGACAGGATGCAGGTCCGGGTTATGGGGTTCCATTAACGACGGCCAAGCTTTTCCGTTCCTGCTGTGTAATATCGGCGTGTGCCAGAAGACTAGTCGAGCAATATACATATAAAGCGCCTTTTCAATCCTAGGGGGATCGTCTTGATCTTCATTGAAATCTGCAAGGAACAGTCGGGAAGTACTAGCTAGCCCAATATTCACAATGCCTTCTTTCTCTTCCATCGCTGCTTTCTCTTTTCCCCTTGTCCAGTTGGTTTCCGCTCATGGTTACGTTGCTGGAATCAAGGTCAACCAGGGGTCATGGATTGAAGGTGCCAACCCCAACTGGTACTATCAACCTGCAGGCACCGCCCCCGAGACTCCTGGCTGGCAAGCCCTGAATCAAGATAATGGTTTCGTCGCTCCGGATTCCTTCTCTACCTCTGATATTGCATGTCACAAGAGTGCAAAGCCTGGTCAGAAATATATCGAGGCCAATGGCGGCGATACGCTCACACTATATTGGAACACATGGCCTGACAGCCACAAAGGACCGGTTATCAACTATTTAGCCAAGTGCAGCGGTATGTATTTCATTCTGCAGAATCAATCTTCAGTGAACTCACGGGATACCTCCGCCGGTCTCGGAAATACACTATGCTATTGGATTAGAGCTTATTCTAACATAATATTCAGGCGAATGCACAGCTGCTAGTCCTGGCGCCCTATCGTTCACCAAGATCTCCGAGGCTGCCTACCTTTCTGGCTCAGACCCCGGAACTTGGGTTACAGACACTATGATTGCGCAGAACTTCACCTCAGACGTGGAGATTCCTTCTGGTATTTCCCCTGGCAATTACGTCCTTCGACACGAGATCATCGCATTACACAGCGCTGGGAGCGCAAATGGAGCCCAGTCCTATCCCATGTGCCTCAACATTAAGGTCGGCGGCAGCGGATCAAAGTCGCTGCCCGCCGGCGAAGCCGCAACCTCCCTTTACACCCCGACTGAACCCGGCATTCTCTTCAACCTCTACACTACTTTCACCAGCTACCCTATCCCCGGCCCTGATGTCTGGAGTGGTTAAGTCGACGACTTGCAGGATATTGAAGCGCACTATCTTACTTGCATAGCATTTTATGGATAGCTTGAAAGGGGGCCAAGATTTATTCACTGTATCTACTTTCGTCAGATCTTCGGCATAGCATTGCATCGCATTCTCTACGGTCGAGGGAGTATTAGTTCGCACGAGATAGATTTTGCATAATAAAATTTCAATCAACACGATTCCATTTCGCTACTATCTAGCTCTTAGTCAATCAGATAGGATAAAATATCAAGTTATTGATTATAGTTTTTCCAATGATACTGAGCGTGACTATAATTCTGATTCTGAAAGCCGTAAGCCCAGCTTAGATTGTAGTTCTGAACCACTGGTGCCTGTACCATAGCACCGGCCCAAGCTGCTCTCTGGAGATCATAACCCATATTCGGGTTCGCATGAGCTATTGTGTCGAACGGGATTTGAATAGAGTCGTCAATAAGTGGCTCACGTGGTATGGCCTCGGCCGTCTTTAGCGGCTGCTCTATGGCTCTATCAGCGCTACCCATGAAAGTATCTGGACTGTGAGGAAAATGGAAAGGTCCTCTTCCTCCTAAATCGTTTTCATGCTTCAATGCCTCCTCCAGTTGCTTTACATAAGGGTCTTCCTGTCGGCCTGTGATGGGGGTAAACCCAGGATTGTCAGCATCAACAACGATATCTTTACCGGAATTTTGTGTTGAATGATGAGCCTCTGACTCAGGTTCACACGGCAAAGAAGCTCGCTCCAAATCGAAGTAACGCTCAATCATATCGAAATCTCTCTTTGCCGTCTCCTGACTCTGGCCCTGTTCTGTATTCGACATATTCGACATAGCTTAAATAGAATATGTGCTAGTGATCGGGTTAGGAATGGGCCAAAGTATACAGAAGCTTCGATAATATTCAGCATGTTATTCCAATCACCGGTCCCTATTTAAGAACTTTCTGAGTTTAAAAGGGGCCAAAGAAACACCTGAGGCCTTTTTGTGTGCCTAACAATGTCTTCTTGTTTGCAACAAAGATCTCTTTAGGCTTATAACCACAATGAGAATGTCAACCCTTGGTGAGCTAGCCGCATCTGCATTTCATTATTGGTTTCCTTGTTTAACTTCGAGCCAGAAAATGCTTCGATTTGTTATTGACAGCCTCAAGAGTGGGTAAAACTATATACACAAAGTATATACATGACGAAACAAACGATATATACAAGATCAAAAATAACTATGTGCGAAGAATTGAAGAAGAGTAAAGTGAACATTCTGCCTAACTTCACACTAAGCCGGACTGTCATACTGATGATGTACTGGTTCTAGAGCTCAATCTCTTTCGAGCTATTACCGGTGAAGAGGTTGTTAGTATCGACTGTACCACCAAGCTCAATTCTTTCAGCGATCTCCTCAGAAGTGAGGGAGACCCGAGAGCTCTTCAGCCACTCATCCATATTCTCTTGGTCCGGATTCTTGTATTCTAGAGTTCGTGCCGGTAGAACCCTAGTGCACTCCGTAAGTTGGTTGATATTGTTGACGCCGAGCAAGCTAAGACGGATATATGCTCTGGCATAGTCCTATCCCTCGGGTTAGCCGAATCTTATCTCCCAATACAGTGAAGTTATACACTTTGGTCACTCACCGTATTCCAATGACCCTGCCCTGCAGTCCCAAGGAATGAAACCCATTCTGTGGCTGTAACAGAATACTTCGCCAAAGCTACATCACTCGGAAACTTAAACACTCGATCCGGCGCTTCAATCGAACCGTATGTTTCCTCATAGTAAAGCACATCCCAGACCCCTGGGGTACTATCTTGAGGATCGCCCGCTCTAGTGGCGTTAGTGAGTCGCTGCTGGCTCGTTGTGTGGGCGCCGAGAAGCGCGACCAAAGCATGAGGGCTAATTGTCTTGTCCCTGAATAGTCTGATGAGGTCGACCGCTTCGGCAAAGGGGCTGGGTAGGAGCTCCGCTCTATTCACAACAGCGGAGTCCACACGACCTACAAAGGACCGGATCCGAGGGCCAAGAGGGCAGACAACAGTGGCCACATTAGCACCCATCTCTGAGATATATGTAAGTGTTCAGTCTGCACATCTTATGTCTTGCTTTTGAGAGTGGCAACTGGAAAGTGATGAACGAAATCTGCTTACTTCTCAGATGTCAGTTTTATGGTATATACTATGTGCTACTGGACGAATGTTTAAGGGTAAATGGTGTAAATAAATGTAGTGATCATCATGCATACCGGATTAAATCGGCCATCGAGATATCAAAGCCCTTCTGATTATGCCATTCGTCATACCAAGCGAGCATTTGGACGCACATGTCTTCAAGGCCACCGTTTTCCGGGAGCGTATACTCGTCGGTAAGACAGATGGACCCATCAGCACCGCCGCCTTGGAAAGCAGTAGCCTTAGACCAGGCCCCAGCATCATGAAATCCGAGACGAACAGCCATCCGGGCCCATTTAGTGCACCGACCCGACTCCCCTCGGAAGAGGTCGGTCATCTCGTCTACTATGTGTTTCCAAACACAGCACGTATCCTCGGCACAGGCAGTGGAGTCCAACGCTGGAATATCGATATAGGCGACATCGCTCTCAGGGGCACCGAAGTTCATGAGCAGGTCCGTGATATCGCGGCCCACTCGTGTCAGGTTCGAAAAGCTCAGAGTGACGAGGTCCCCGAGTAACTCGAAGGAGTCATCTCCTTTGTCCGAGCCAACATTGTTGAGATCGGCTGGATTCAGGACATCGATCTTCGCAAGCTGCTTCTCTCTAGGGAACCCGGGGAAAGCGACCACTGAGACCGAAACAATGGCCCCGACTGTCGCGGCGACGATATAGGAGAGCATGGTTGAATATACTACTAAGACTAGAGCTAGGATAGGCGGGCGAGAGATGTTGCGTGGTAGAACGAATGTGATCGAGCCTGGGAACCCCTAACTGCGAGCGACGAATCAAAACAAACGGGCTACCTAAGTAGTCAAAGACATCGACTAGATCATCGGAGTAGACAATGCTCGATGGCCGTTTGATCCTACCAAGCATTATCTGGCCTATATTGACAGACATCTCAGCATCGCTCTCAAGGGTGATCGTCCCATAACATTGAGCCAAGACAGACTACACCAGCCTTTCGAAAAGAGTGTGTCTCGGCCAGCCATTTGTGCCTTAGTCAATCATCTGTCAAGGCTACAACCGCACACTACATATCGCACCAGTTCAGCCTTAACACCGACGCTATAACAGGGGCCAGGGCTGCGTACTGAGGAGAAGTGAGCCTCTTCGTATCCGTGCGGCGCGGGGTCTGTCGAGCTTCACCTTGAGCTGCCCCATCCCGTCCGATACCCGATCCTTCCTACGACAGCGAAAGGCGCCCGATTATCGCGAGCACGTGTGCACTAGGACGGGACGAGGGGGCCCTTGAAGAGCCGCTGACCCCAGCCCATTCCTTGGCAGTCCGCTATTCAAAGCCAAGAACTCTCGAGCGGATCTGCATACCCTTTTCACCTGAGAAGAGGGGGGACTGTCGACGACGATGATCTGCTTGATAATCGATAAACCTCGAGGATGGGTGTCATAAGGTCAGGATTGATCAGCCCGATGCACCCCGGCGCTGAATGCTACGCTCTGCAGGGGTAGATCGGGAGAAACCTGGATCCGCACAATAACGCCACATGCTACCACACATCGCGTAGGTAATATATTCTCCTAGGCTATACCGTGGTGCTGGGTGGGGGTTTCGTGTATGGTGTAGTTACTGCACAGCGACTCTAGAAGGTGTGATTGCTGGGTGTTATTTCTTAATACTACAGTACGCTTACACATTCAAGATCGACAATTTACGACGTAAGTCTTTTCCTATCGCATATAATGAGCCCATAGTCGATCCTTCTCTCGTGATATTTTGCGCGGGAGATTGACGTTGATCCGAGATACTGTAGATAATCTCCTACGGGCGTGCGTAAGCTAGACCGGCTATGTACCCACGGGAGTCGGGAACGCACAGCGATATGCAGCTAAGCCTGCAGACGAAGAGTGCAGCAAGCCCATTTACTAACGTACCCTGTTTCCTCGTCTTGGTGCCAATGTGGCGCACTGCAGCGCTAAGAGAGAGTTCTGTGCGCAAACGTATCACCTGATCGTGGCTTTTCAGTAGTTCGATCGAGATGTGAATTCTAATCTCGTCCCTTTGAAGCTCATAAGTACTTTTGATCATCTATCGAGTATGTCAACTGGGTGGAGGATAGCATTAGAGGCGTAGAGTGGACATGTACTCGGTCTTTTTATTTCCAGCCTACCATTCTACACGATGTGAAGGTGCAAGTCGACGCGATGTTAGGCCGGGGGTGGAATCCATCCGTACCTTGCAGAGGACAATCGACTCACTGACTAGGGTGCGTACATCAATCACATCATATCATGGAGCATTTGCAGGCGGTTCACAACTAGTAGAATGAGATCGATTCAGCTATGTAGCCTCTATTTTGGGGTATCACATGCATGCAATGTCTGCAGACCGGCTTGCATCGCCTTGATGTAAGTGTGGTCTACCGAGTCCTCTCCCAGACTCCATCCCACTACAATATGTTAGGAATCATAGAACAAGATAACCATGTCAAAGTATAGGCGAGAAAACTTACCGATACCACCTAACCCCTTCGCCTTGACAATCTTCTCGAACTTCTGTGTGACAAACTCGGGTGTGTCCCAGGTCCAGAAATAGGATGTAGAGGGATCCCAGTACCACTGCCCACCTTCGGTCTGGTCTGCATGGCCACTCGCGAGCACTGGGATGCCTTCCAAGAAAGTCTTCGCGCCGGAGCGGCCAGTATCGAGGCCGTTGGCGTCTTCGAGGACGGTAGTCTCACAGCCAACGGGTTCCGTACAATTTTCGATGGTCTGGAAGTACTTGGCATAGAAAGCAATACCCAGATTCATCTTGGCAGCGTCCATGCCGAGCTCAATGTACTTATCCACTGTGTTGAGCGATCCTTGCACTGAGGTATGGTGCTGGGTCGTGTTGTCGCGTCTTCCCAGTCAGATTAGCTAATGAACTTCGCATACTAGCATGTATGATACTGTACCTGTTCATAAGATCATATGTCATAAGCTATATGGCCGTTAATCGTACACCCTCTTTACTTGAAAGAGGTCCCAATCACTCACATTGACGACGTCCACGGCATCGTTGATCGCGGGGACCTTCTCAGCGGTGAAAGCGATGAAGTCCCTCTCCAGACCAGGGACAGCAATACTGAGCTCCTTGTCACCGATGGCATCCTTTATCGCCCTCAAGAGCAAGGGGTAGCCGTCTATCTCGTCCACCTTACCCGAGTTCGGGTTCGTCTTATAATCATCGCCGTTTCCACCGGGGTATTCCCAATCAACATCTGCATTACATTTGCCAGAATCAGTAAACGCACATGGAAAGGACAAATAGGTTTCACACCATCAAGTACGTACCAACGCAATCATAGCCATGGCCTTGGAGCGTCGCGGCGACATTCTTTGCGAACAACGCTCTGGTCTCCTCGGTCTTTTGCCCAGCCGAGAATCCGGCAGCGTAACCCCATCCGCCGATAGCCAGGCATATCTGAGTGCCCTTATCGAAGGACGCGCGTAGGCAGTTGGGGTTTACAAACGGAGTGTAAGGCCCCGCCGGATTGGTTGTGAAAATCAGGGGATCGGCGAAAGCAGTGATTACGTGAGTAATGCCAGCTGTGTTGTCTTTTGACGGGGATGCCGTATGCCACTGATCGTAGTACATAGCAAATCTAGGAATGGCGGCAGTAACGCCAGCCAGACTGGCAGCCGCGACGGATTTTGAAATATGCATGATCTATGAAGCAAGCAGGTAAGTGGTTGATGAAGCTGGTATTCAATAGTCACGGTAGGTCCTTAAGCGCGACGGTCTCAATGATTGAAATCGAAAGTGATTAGCTTGTAGGCTCAAAATGAATATCCTCCCGACGTTTATTCCTCTGCCTACTATATACTTCCAGCAATCTCCCTGCCAAGGAAGGCATATTTTGAGTTTGCCTCGTTGGTGCTACAGCCTCCGCAGGCCGACATGTGCCACTGCTTATCCTACCGGTCATCCAAGGTAGTCTCATCTTGATTATGATAAATTTATGCATTATAAGTCGGTTTCATGATACCTATTTGACCTCTGTTGTGCTCTACCACCTTTTCCTTGTACCTAGGTAACATACAGCACCCGCGGATCGACCAACGGTTTCAGTAAATCTATCGCGGATCATAGCAACCGCCTCGCATTTGACCTCCCATCTGCATCACTAAATCAGATACACAGAGAAAGTGCATTAATCAGCTCCCTTTAGTCGGCTATCATATAGTCTTACTATATGCGCTGGCCTATAATACGCTTCGCCGTAGATCAATATATGCAACCGTGTTCCAATACTACAATATGGACTGACAAGAGCCTCAGAAAGCTCTTGTACTATGCATATTATAGGAGTGCAAGCACGAATAGTACCAATCCAAGGGATCAAGGGCAGTAGCACAGCAGACCTGGCCAAGTGGACTGGGCGGCAGCACCTGAGCTGCCTATTCTGGTTGGCCAAGAATCCAACGTTACCCCAGATTCTGCCCAGAAATTCGACGGCTGTGAACCAGCGGAAGATCCCACAGCGTACAACATATCTGGTCATGAGAGCCAAGCCGAGTAGGTATCCCAAGTGACCGCTTGGCTGCGAGGTTTGAAGACCTAGGGATGGACTCCTTATCGGTCCGTAGCGCGCGGGTGACGGTTGCGCGCGGTAGCGGCAACGGGAGTACCGTACGAGGACGACTCCATAACCTACCATGATCACCGGTAGCACTTCGCCAAACGTGACATTTACTTACGTCGCCTCCGGCGTACCGACATCCTGTATCAAGGACGCACTGAAACTAACAAAGGGGTCAGAAAGCCTGCTGGGAGTCAGGAGAATTAGAATATGTCAATTGACCTCTATGATAATTGCTTCCTCCAATGTTCTCGGTGTCTCATAAATCTCGTAGCTAGGTCTACGTAGCTAGGTCTACGTAGCTAGGTCTACGTAGCTAGGTCTGTATACGTCTGTATACGTCTGTATACGTCTGTACAGGTCCGTCTACACGGCTAGGTCTGCGTGGCTAGGTCTGTATAAAACTGTATCAGGAAGCCTCATCGATCGTATAGTCGGCGACATCGCTGCCAAGACTCGCGGCGATTGCGATTGCGATCGACCGTATAAATATTATTAGAAGATCGACTTGTACACGATCAGGCCTTTGTACATACTATATTCCGCGATCTACAGCACACTTCAGGCAACTAGGGGGGGTATTTTTGATACTTGTATTGGGGGAGCGTGAGCTGTAAAGGCTTGTTTTACGCACCGAAGCCGTTCAATCGGCGAGTTAGTTTTGGTGCGCCAAAGCTTCGGAAACCAGCCTGTACCTGCCCATTTGCTAAGCAAAAACAAAACACAATAAAACAAACTATCTAACTATCTACTAATAAAGGGCGGTAGGTGGGTGAGTCGTGAGTTAATAACGCGTTGTTATTGTCTCGCCAAAAGTGTGATGTAGATGGGGAGTTGTGTGGTAGGTCTCTGTAGGTCTGTAGAACCACTCATTAATGAAGCTGAAAATCGTTGACGATCGCCGACTTCTTGGCGGTTAGGTTAGCCTGGGCTACTTAACAGCCGTTAGCACTATTTTTAACTTCCTGGACTTTTTACCTAACTATGTTTACACTTTTAGTAAGGTCACAATCTCTTCAGCCCGTCTAAGCAAAACTTAATTGCAACCTTACCGCAAGCAATCACTAAATAGTAAATGCTTGGTTTCTGCGATTCTACGAGCGACGGGTCATCTACCCCGCTTTGCCGGCGATGTGCGGAGATTGATATTGATGCGCTCCTTTATGGCAAAGAGTATCAGATCTCGCATTTCTGTCCTCGGGAAGCGGTTGAGCTTGAGGAGAGGAAGTCGTATTTGAGCCTGGGTCCGGCAGACCCAGACTCATTCGTTTCGTGGTGCGGCCTATGCCAGTTCTTCGTCGCTATCAGTCCGAGCCCAGACTTAGGTCCCAGGGTGCCAAATCAAACAATCGTCGTTAGAGACGTTGCTGAAGAGAACATCGGCCAATTTTACTCGGGGGGGAGATTGGTACCCCATTCTCCCGGTCAGCTTTTCGTTGCTCACGAGTGTGGTGAGTCTTTCTTGGTATGGCGTCGATAGCATAATTACCCCTCGTTATAGTTAAAGCAGATTCTAAAAACTTCTAGCGACGGCGTCCGGAAATTTTTATTCGCTCGGAAATGCATTCTGCGCTGTCGGCTCTCTGGCCTTATCGGATTTTACTGCGGATAGGTTAGCCAAAGGAAGAATTATCAAACCGGACTGTATAGACTACGGCGTACTCTGTGGCTGGATCAGTCACTGTAAAGAGACCCACGCTGAGTGCCTAGGCCCGTCTTTCATGCCGCTCAAGGTTATCAATTGCAAACAACGCACCATCACAGAGGTACTAGAGCACGTCACATACACCGCACTCAGTTATGTCTGGGGAAGCTCAACCACGGAGGAGGAGGCGCCGCCGGCTGCCGGTCAACTCCCAATCAAATTACCTGCGACAGTTGAAGATGCTATTACAGTCACCTTGGCACTGGGATACGATTATCTCTGGGTTGATAGATACTGCATCAGTCAGCATGGCGGAGATGAGAAGGCTGCGGAAATCGCAAGAATGGACGAGATATATCAAGGTGCCGAAATAGTCATCATCGATGCCACTGGAGATGACCCTGCTCTCGGACTACCTGGCGTGAGCCGACACAGAAGCGTCATTCAGCCACACGTTGCGACAACCACACATACCTTGGTTTCCTTGATGTCATATCCGCTTAATCAAGTTCTGGCATCGAAATGGGCAACACGAGGGTGGACATATCAGGAGGGCGTTCTTGCAAGACGTCGAGTCTTCTTTACAAGCGAACAGGTATACTTTGAGTGTGGCGTCTACGGTTGCATGGAAACGCTTTTTCAACCGCTGATCCACCCTCCTGCTGGCGTTCCAAGCATTAGACTCACAGATGTGATACCAGATATTAGGTCCGCGGGCACGATTGTAGTCAGTGATTACCTCAGAGAATACAGTAAACGTCAGTTGAGCTACTCTTCCGACGTACTGAATGCATTTCGGGGGATCTTCCATATGTTCGAGAGACAAAGCCCTCCTATTCTGCATTGCGGAGGAGTTCCCCTTCTCAACAACGATTCGGATCATCAAGTGTCTACTTCTGTCGCCAGTCTTCTCGGTTTCTTGCGTGGCCTCTGCTGGATCGCTCCCTGGGAGGATGCAGTGCGGTGTCCTGGTTTCCCTAGCTGGTCGTGGACGGGATGGCAATGTTCTGGCGGTGGTGTGAACTTCCACCGTCTCAACTTCCCCATCTATTGCTCACTATCCCGGCTTCACGCTCACTGTGACGACAGAACGATCAAATATCCCATCCAGTATAGTCGTGCAACAGAAGTAACAAAGCAAGATGACACTGAGAAGATTGGCCCCTCGATCCTGCCGAGCCCGGATGCCTTATATATGAGAGGCAATCTCGTCACATTCCATTACTTCGGTCAAGATACGGGTGAAAACCTTTGTTCAGGGTCAGGCACCTGTAATATTCGGTTTGAGCACAGGAATAGCCCGTCACGTGCCATTGGAAGATGTGTCAAACCGTTAATAACCCATTTATACAACGCCGGCATCCCGAAAGGACCGCAAAGCCTGAGCGCGATCGACGTGGCGCGGACTATGGATCTCAACTTAATCAGCGACTCATTTTCTCTGAAGGGGAGCGAGAGCGGTCATCAAACAGGAAATAATGGCTCAGGGAGTTTCATCCTCGTGCTTTTGCTGCTGAAAGAAATTCGAGAGGCATCATTCAAATTTGCACCACATAATATAGTATTCGAGCGGGTTGGGCTCGTAGTACTTGATTTTCCCACGATTCAGCATTTTCAAAGATCCGATTGGTTCTTGGAGGCTACTGAACAGCAGATTTTCATTGTCTAACGTCTGTTTAACACTTGAGATGACAGCCTATACCACATGTAGGATTTCCCAATCCAAATTGACAGCCGCCAGTTCCCCCTTCATCACTCCATCCACGCAGCAAACGCCGACAATTTGATATGTCCCTGAAATGGTATTTTGTACATTGCGTGAACGGAGCACAAACAGGTTAGGTGCACCCGAAAAGGCGCAGATCCTATCCCCAAATTTAGTCCCAGGAGGCACGATAGCAAAGCGTCCCTTCTCAGTAACGCAGAGCCTACGTCCAACAATCAGTGGCATAAACTCCTCGAGGCCCATGATAAAATGCCTAAAGTCCATCTCGGCAATTCTATCCCGTTGGACGCGATCCTTCGCACCAACAAGTCGAGTTCGTAAAGTTCGCGATAGCTGCTCTATTTTGACGCGCAACTTTTCAAAGTCTGGCGGCTCTGCCTTGATCAAAGAACCAGAATCTATCACGGTTCTCATAATCGCATCATGGATGTTTTCTTCAAGGTTAGGGTCAATTTCCTTTTCTCCGCGAGCTATCTGGCACACCATGTCAATTTTGTCGAGAAAATCATAGATTTGGGCCAAGCTGTCTTTGTCGCGGAAGTCACATGTTTTGGGTAAAATCCATGGTGTGGTTATCATCTCTTTGACTGTGTCGAAATTTGCTCCCTCAATATGAAGAGACTTGATGTCGCCTGTGCTGTTGGCCGGGGGTTTGACACGGCACGGACGATACGTAGCAGTCTCGTGTGATTTAGCTTGCGTCAGTGTATCTCTCATACGGGCTATATGAGGGTTCTGCCAGTCCGGGACCCAGGAAGTTCTTTCGCTTTCCTCTCCGTCTGGCGGTCCAGCCAATTCTGCACCCACGCCAGACAGCTCGAGGAGTTGGAAGGATGATTCATCCGCGAGGGAGAACCTAACAGCTTGGATGGACACGTCTAACTCGGAATATGTTTCGTAGTATCTTACCGAGATTGTAGATCGGGCCTTTTCGGTCGCCAGGCCTAGCAGGCTGTATATCCGATCTCGAGGATCTGAGCAATGAAACTCGACGGAGCGGAATAAAAGCTCGCTGATTGGCAAACCACCGGGATGCTCCTTCAGCGACACCCGGAAAGACTCCATGCTACTCATGTTCTTGATACCCTGACTTACGCGAGGCATTATCTCTGATGGAAGGCCGAATTCGTTCTCCCCATATAACGAGAAGGACGGACCTTGGCTCCTCGATACTCCCACAACGCCTTCATCCCACAGACAGGCGTCGTGTCGGGTACGCATGACTACCTTTCTCGCAAGGGAAATATCCTGGATAATCCAAGAGCGGAAGAAGAAGTCATTACATATGATAGCGGCAGCATCGTGAACTCCCTCAATCCCATGCCAGGTGCTAATAGGAGGCGCAGCTGGGCCGAGCCAGCTGATCACATGCGTGGCAGAGCGGTAAATATCCTTCATCAGCCCAACTTGCCAGCTCTTTTCCTTGCTGTCACGCTGATTGATGCAAATCGAGTCAATCCAGAGATATCGCTCGTCCTGTGCCTCGTTGGCCTCGGATTGAAGTGTGATGAGCAGTTGGTGGACCGAGTGGGACACTATCATTCGTCTCCCGTCTACCATAATCGGCACAGAGTGGTCGGATGTCCACCTGTATGAAACGGCTGCGAAGGGCGGCCCTGAGGCTACGGGGCACGAGATGAGCTGAGCATTCACTAATTTCAGGCTCTTGATACCCCAGATCGTATCGATAGAACGGACTTTTAGAAGCCGAATCCCCGAATTCGACTGGTCAAGAATGCGATATGGATATGGCAGTGCATTGTAGGTATAGACCCGGACTAGGAGTCTGGGGATTGCCTGCTGGAGGAAAATATAGGCCATGATGGCCTGAAGGACCACGCTCAACCCACCAGCCCGAAGAAAGAGATAGACGATCAGCCGAAGCGTAAAGATAGTTAGTATGAGGCATAAAGAGACGCAGCGTTGGCTGGCTGAGATGACGACACCCCATACATTTCGAATCGTTGAGTAAATTCTGCGGATTAAGCCGTATCCAAATTGGAGAGCTGGCATCATCAAGCATTTGATGAGGGTCGGGGGCTTCTTCGAACGCCCGCGACACCAACTATGTATAGCGGCTAATCCAGAAGGTCATCAATAGAGTGAAGCAAAAATACCTCTTAGATGTACGGTGTACGGAGAAGACGGATAATGCTGCAAGAGAGGTTTATATTGGAATCCTATGGGAGGCATCCACAACTTTTATTTGTCGAACTGCATCATACAATGTCCACGTAATGGGAAAATATGCAGATTCACGTTTTCGCGCCCAATTTCCCCTCCTCTCTCAATACTACTCTATATCATATTAATTATTAAGACATGGAATTGGGAGTCAAATCGGTCGCAATGAAGCTATTGACAAGTTAGCTATGTAGGAAGTAGTTGTGCCGTTGTTATAAGTGTAGATGTTTCTGCGCCCATTTTATAGCTATATACTTTATAGGCTACTCCGATCAGACCATCTATCAATCAACCTCCAACATCACATACACCACTTCGATCGTTTCCCCCTCCTTTCCCTGGTAGGTTGCCGGATGATGAGTGCACTATCAAATTAGGCCGCCACTTGTTGCGGAGGTAAATAACCTCCTTATTAGCAGAGCCACACCGGTTGTCAATGGTTGCCACTAGACACTCGCTATAAACATTTAAATATCAAACGCACAAACATACGTCGCCCTTGTAGTAGCCATCACGGGGGTATCTAATCAGCCAACCGAATCCGTAAGTTTGAGAATACCGTAACGCCGTATTCAAACACCGTCTTGACCACATGTTCTGCAGGATTAACTCTTCCCCCCTTCATCGATCTCGATCTTGAGTTTCTGGATAATAACAACCGCCCGCCAGAACGAGGTTCATTCGCGTACACTGAACCTTCAGGACTGGAGTCTTCTTCGTCGCGAAGGCACTGATCTGGTCCGGTGTGATCATAACTTCCTTGCCTTTCCTTTTCCCTGTCGTAGGATTGCTAGCGGGCTGAGTAACGGCTCCAGCTTGCTTGCCATCGCCTTGACCACCTGCAGCCACTATTGTCCCGTCGCCATCCTGTTGGTTCGTGGGACGGTTGCCTTCGGCGGGCATTTCAACATCCCACACGCGCACTGTATTATCCTGGCCGCCGGAAGCCAGGACAGTACTCTCAACACCAAAGCTAAGGGACCAGATACCACCTCGCCCATGACCCCGACAGCGCTTTATTCGAGTAGCCTTTTCGATATCCCACAAAAAGATATTGCCGCCAACATCTGCAGACGCAAGAATTTTGCCATTAGGGGCGCATTCGAGTGCTGATATATAATCAGTGTGGCCAGTGAAGACTCGTACGCAGTTCCCATTGGCTATTGCCCACATCCGGATGGATTTATCTGTCTCGTCTGAAGCAGAAAACACATAAGTTCCGTTAGGATGCCATGCAACAGTAGAAATCGGAGTGTCATGCCCAACGAGAAGTCTCAGGGCAGAGGCGTGGTCTTGGGACCAAATTCGGACTGTCTTGTCCCAGCCACCGGTTACGAAATAATGCCCATGGGGGCTCCATGATAAGCTTGTGACAGGGCCATCGTGGCCCTTGTAGATGCAGAGACATGTCCATATATCTAAAGACCACAATCGAACTTGGCCATCTGCAGAACATGAGAGCAGCAACTTCGAATCGGTTTCCGGCTTCGGTTGGCCTTCGTATAGATTGCGGTCTATGTTGCTGATTGCATCCGAGAAAGCAACGGCGTATACCGGAGCCGAGTGGCCGATGAGTTTCCGATTATTGACATTCAATTCTTTTTCAGGTGATAAACGAGATTTGAGCGGCTTTCCATCAAGAGACCATACTCGAATGTATGACTCCGTAGTGCCCACGGCCACAAACTGTTGATCTTTGGAAAAGTCTATGCAGGAAAAACTATTTGCAAGGTCAGATTTAAGATTTTAGAGCTGTACTCAGTCTCAGACTTACCTGCCAAGGTGATTGTGAAACGTGACCATGCAAACGGAAAGACCAGGCCCAACGCCGCCGGTGCGACCTTCAATACGAAATCGGTCACGGTTCTCGCGCACTTTCTGCATCTCCACCACCACGTCTCGGGCGCGCGAAGGTGGATATGGTATATCCGTTCGTTGAGGAGAGTCCCCTGCCTCTTTCTTGATAGGGTGCATCGAGTTGAACTCATCAACAAGCGTCGGTACACCATCTTTCGGAGGGTGAAGACGATCCTCTTCCTCCAATTCAGCAGCAATGTCATCGCGGAGTTCGCCTTCCAAGGGAAAGGGTCCTAATTTCAATGCTGCTTGGTTTTCCAGGATATCGCGATTTGCCACGCCGCTACGGTTTGTAAGGCCGGGTATTCCTTCCTGAATATCAACGTCGTCGAGATCCATATTGCGAGCGCGTCGATAGATAGCCTCAAAACTAAAGGGTTCTATAGGGCCACGGTCAACAGAGTCAACGCGGCAGTGCTGTTGAATGATATCGAGTACAACAGCTCCACATTGGTCCAATTCCCGTTCTAAATAGTGAAAGAGGGTACCGGTCAACGACTTGTTGATGGGTATAACATAGCGGTTCTCAAGGTAGAGCTTCGTCATCGAATTCTCCCGAACATGCGGGGCCAAGGTGACTACTTCTAGCCCTCTTATCTCATCTATGCGCGCGCTCTCGAAACGACCACGACATTTTTGCATAAACTCTTTAGCGTGGGTAGTCGACCCTTGTGCTACAAGTCGAAGATAAGAGTAGACGAATAATGGCCACATCACCTTGCCTAGCTCGAACTACAAAGAGTGTTGAGACAGAGTGTCTATAGGGGGGTGCATCTTAATAATGCTCACCTTGTAAAGATCGAGGCCATTGTCGACCCATCTCTCGTAGTGCTTGAATGAGTTCAAATACTTCCCTGCAGGAAACACTCTTTCCGAGACTGTGCCATCGCTCTGCTGTCGAGGACGTCCACCCTCATCAAGGTCTTTCACCTCTTGGCGGAAGATCTCCTCTGTACGTTTATACCCCTTCTTGAGCAAGTAATCCGTTACCTAATAAGGATTCTATCAGCATGCCGAACTTGGCTCATCAGAGCAAGGCTAAAGGAACAAGCTTAAGACTATCAGGTGGCAGGATTATTGAACCAGACATCTAAGGTCCCCGCTTCCAGGCGGGTCATATCTGGGGTTATGGGGTGGACCAAGTTGTGCGGCCAAGCCAAAGTCATAGAGGTAGAACAAATCCCGTTTCGTCAAATGTCGATAGAAACTGATGGCCATGGGAGTGATTCTTGCTGCTTGGTGTGCTGGAATTGAATGGCATGCTCATAACACGTGCTCGTTGCAGATGGAGCAAAGAAACAAAAGCACCACAACAAGCGGTCAAGTTAAGCGCGATAAATAAATAAGAACCTACTATCTGGTTTAAGTTTTGGTTATTAGCAGGAACAACGGGTGGTGGCACTGTGGTCGTTGATGTCGTGGGGACGGCGGGCACAATCGGACCAGATGTTGTTGTTGACGCGGCTGCAGGTTGAGGCGTAAAGCTGGCACCGGACGTACCGCCAGCAGAAGGGGGTCCAGCATTGGACATGGCCGGCGATATTGTGTGTCTTCGATATCACTTGCCAACGGAGGAGAGAGAGAAAGAAAGGTTCGTGATGAAAGAAGTGGAAAGAGAAAAAGTAGCGATGGCAAGAAGGTAGGTTCGATGGGTTGAAGAAGGATATTGAATTGAGGCTCAAAATGGAGGATGCAGTCCAAATGTCTGATGAGTGCGCTAGTGTTAATCAGGATAGTATGTCCAGTAAAATACAGTGTATGTACACTGTAAGTACCATTCTCCTACTGTAACAGCATAGGTACTGTATTATATCCCTTTCCACTTCTACGTATTAAGCTAAAATAAGACATAAGCGAGTAACAAAAGGGAGAAGACTGGAGCAAGATGTTGCCTTCTCCGTAGACGTTAAACTGGTTTAGATATCCTAAACTCGAGTTATGTTCAACGGCAACAGGAAGACCTCTAGGAGTACCACGTTTAAGTAAGACAGAGGTAGAAGTGCTATAAGGACCCCTCATGGTGGTTCTCTCAGCTCTCTCAGGTAGGTACCTACTCCACACTATCAACTGCCCCTGTGGGGAAACCCGTCGCTATTCAAATTTGGTAACATACCTTACTTGGTTTATCGTCGCCAACGTCACCTACCGATATTCCGCAATATCGCTTTAGCCATCCTTTCGCACTCTTTTACCTAGTCGCAGGGCAATCGAAGCGCCTTCAACCAAGCCTATAGTCGCCGCTCCATGCACCAGCTTTTGCCACAATGGCAACCAGCGGACAAGAGCCACCTTTTATTCCCTTTACAAAAGCAGAGCGGATCCAGCAACTAGGTGATATTGATAAAGTGTGTAACGGATACTTCGCGCCGTCGTGTTCTCTTGCTAACATACGAAGAAAATCGTCAGCCTGTTAAGATCTACCGGCGAAGCTATGCAGTGTTTGGGGACTATCACAACCGACACCGACCCGAGACAACAATTCAAAGGACATATGGATGAGTTCATGAGGACTTTTCGGGCCGTTAATGTTGGCATAAAGCGCCAGATCTGGGGGCTGGAGGAAGCCGGCATCATCTCGCTCGGCAAGAAGGAACTCAATATCAGAGAAGAAGGAGGCGAAGTTCAGGCAAGCAACGTTCGTAATGGACTCCTCGAACCAGACGGAAGCGGAAAGATCGGTGGCCTAGACGTAGGCTGGCTCAATAGCCGAAACAACAAAGTCGAGAGGGACATGGAAGCCGACTTATGGCAGGAGGCCGAAGATATCCTGCAGCGACTCATTGCGCACCAACGGCAAGATACAAACCCGGCGACTAATGACAGTATGATATCTTGAAGCGGCCTGAGGTCACGAATCAACGGCAGAGATTGTTATATTGGCAAGTATTGTCAAATTTTATCACAGGGCACCCGATGCCGATAGTACCCAAGGATGTACTCTACCTAGGTATTTGGTCTCTGCTCTATCAGTACGTACCCGACATCCCATTTTCAACTACGATTAGGTGTATACTTATATGCTCCTCTATCATAGCTAGTAGGGCTTTGCGTTAGGGGTAGCCGACACCCCCGAGGGTCTGCCATGAATTTATTCAAATATGCGAGGGTTTGATTGGAGGGAAATGTCTCCCCAGCTATCAACTTTGACATTGGCAAAAACCCATGTGATTTGCACACAGGAAATCTTCCTCGCCCTGTGGCCGGGGGCCAAGACACCATATTCTCCCTACAAGCCTACAAGTCGCCTTTTGCGAGGAATATGATCATGTCGTTCATTTCATCGCTTCGTCCGGATACGGGGGGGAAATTACTGGCTTGGGGTTTTTAAAGAAGCCGAAAATAATTCCAGCTAAATACGTCCCTTCTCTCAATTGGTTTTCTGTCACATAACGGTAACTACGCTATCATCAAAGAAGGGAACGCGCCGTACTCTAAAACAAAGCCCGAGCAAAATATCGCAACTGAGATACTTGTATCTCGTTCACTTCGTAGTATTGAGAAGTTCTGGTAGCAAGTCATGAGAAATGTATTCATTCTTGCAATAAGCGTTTTCTGAAAGCCGTTTTAAATGCTAGCACTGAGATCGTACGTAGCTTCTAAAAAGGTTGGGCTTGCGCCGGCCCGGACCCCGCTAACCTACATAATGATTACCTAAGTCCAGAGCAGACAGAGAGGGGACCACACAAGCAAGAGTACCTAAGCCTTAGCTCGTGCTACCTACTGTACTGTACCTACAGCGGCCAGGATCCAGATTAAACCGCCCCATCTACCATCCAACATAGGCGCCTAGTCTACCGAGTACCGACCATAGAGAGGTGCGTCAGCCAGTATCAACAGCTGCCCACCGTCTCTCACCACCTTTTCACCTGCGGTCCATTGACAACAACGAAACCGCGCCTCACCTCACCCCCAGCTCACCGACCAACCCGAACCTTGTAAGCATGGATCTAGGAGAAGCAGGCGACTCGCCTTGGGGTGGTAATTGGTCCTTCCAGCTAGACTCTCTCTTGTCCGGGGAGCTAAACGTCCTTCAGATATGCCTTCGCAATCTAGCGCCAAGCCCACCGCATCTGATGCTGCTCAAGGTCTGTCGTGCCTACGCTCCTTTCCTATTGGGGAGGGCGACCGCTGATATCTGTGGGTCACGTAGACAGTCCCTCCACAACCCAAGACGCCGTGTCCTCCCAGCAATCGCAAGCTTCGATCAAATCACTAGCCGCCCGAGCAACAAGGGGTCCGGTGCGCCGGCTACTCGCCCAGCCTACAAGGCTCGAGGCCGTCGACGATCCTCTGGGGCCTTTGGGGCCCCTGGGAGGCAATGCCGGCCCAGGTGCGGACTCTCAGGCGGACGAGCCCCCTGTGCCACCGCTGAAAGAGCAGGTCGTCATTCGAACCACCATGCCACAATCGTCTCAGCAGAAACGGCCCGGCCCGGTGGATCCCCATCGCATCGACGACGATGACCACGACCGGCCATCCGGCCCCCGGCCGCCACCCCCTGTGCAAGCTGCGCAGCCAAATTCCGTGCGCGCGAGTGGACAGCCAAGCGTTAGCATCGAGCAAGCCGCAAAGCCCAGCTTCCATATCACCGTGGGCGATCCCCACAAAGTTGGAGACTTGACGAGCTCCCACATTGTCTATTCTGTCCGGACGAGGGTATGAACAGCTATTACTCTACAATGTAACCAGGTGCTGATCTTGGCTGCTAGACTACATCTAAAGGCTACAAGCAGCCTGAATTCGAAGTGAAGCGAAGATACCGCGATTTCCTCTGGCTGTATAACACAATGCATGGAAATAATCCTGGGGTTGTGGTACCCCCACCCCCCGAGAAGCAGGCCCTCAACCGCTTCGAGAGTAATTTCGTCGAGTCCCGTAGAGCCGCCTTGGAGAAAATGTTGAATAAGATTGCCGCGCACCCTACGCTACAACACGACTCAGATTTAAAGCTCTTCCTGGAGAGTGAGGCATTCAATGTCGATGTCAAACACAAGGAAAGGAAAGAGCCTATACCGAGCGAAAGCAAAGGTATGCTGGGCTCATTTGGTATCAACGTCGGAGGAGGTAGCAAGTTTGTCGAACAAGATGATGTGAGTTTATCAAAGCGTACCTGTTTCACCCGGCGTCTAACCTCCACCGCAGTGGTTCCACGACCGTCGTGTCTACCTGGATGCCTTAGAAAACCAATTGAAGGCCCTGTTGAAGTCGATGGACATAATGGTCAATCAGCGTAAAGCGATGGCCGAATCAGCTGGAGAGTTCTCAGCATCACTACATGCCCTCTCAACCGTAGAACTCAGCCCCACGCTTTCCGGCCCTCTTGACGCTCTGTCTGAACTGCAGCTCACTATACGAGACGTCTACGATCGGCAGGCCCAGCAGGACGTACTCACCTTTGGCATTACCATTGATGAGTATATCCGGTTAATTGGAAGCGTAAAGCAAGCATTCTCTCAGCGTCAAAAAGCCTTCCACTCATGGCACAGCGCCGAGAATGAGTTGCAAAAGCGCAAGTCCGGCCAAGAGAAACTGCTCAGGCAGGGCCGATCCCAGCAAGATCGCCTCAACCAAGTTGGTGCTGAAGTAGCCGACGCCGAACGCAAGGTACACCAAGCGCGGTTACTGTTCGAGGATATGGGTAGGCTCATGCGGGCTGAGCTTGACCGGTTCGAGCGTGAAAAGGTCGAGGATTTCAAATCTTCTGTTGAAACTTTCCTAGAAAGTGCAGTGGAGGCCCAGAAGGAGGTAACTCAACGTTTTCCTTGTTTCGTTCGTCTACAATACTAACCACTTAACAGTTGATTGAAAAGTGGGAAACTTTCCTCATGCAACTAGACGCCGAGGACGATGAAACGGTTTTCTACCGTCCTCCCGTCATACAAACCGCCGACAAGGCCGCGGGTCGTGGTGATACGGCTGTGGACCGCGCTAGGGCTACCATTGATGAGGATTCGGACTGAACATAGATATGTACTTGTCAAGCAGCTAATTAATATCCGAATGAAAGGTTGGCGATTCACAAAACGCTGATGGACGGAGATAAATACAGGGTTGTACATATAGCCACAAACAAAATCCTCAACGGCCCTCATCAGTAGGCCGAGTCCGTAGTCCCCAACTTAATATACACGGGACAGAATGGCGACAGAGGGTGATAGTATACCATGAGTCGCTGGCCCAGCCTTCATTGCGACACACTCCCTGATAATAGATGTTACAGTCGTCTTGTTTCATCACATAATCCAATCAGTTGACATTCGCCTGATTTCCTCATTTCTTCTTTGTCTTCTTCGGGGCCGAGCTCATGGGAAGCTGGTCCATGCCAACCGCATAGCCAGCAATCAAATCCCCCAAGCCATCGCCACTTCCCCGATCGCCAGCGGCGGCAGGGGTGCCCTCCTTGCGCTCCTCCCCCTTCCCGGCGGGCGCGGCCATCTCGTCGACGGCGACCGCCGAGTCCCAGCCACGGCCGAAGCGCTCTCGGAAGGCGGCGAGCTTGCCGGCCTCGTCGACCTCGACGTTCTGCAGCGACTTCTCGTTGGGGTTCCAGAGGGCGTGGTTCCGCGTGTCCTTGGTGCTCTTGTACAGGCCGACCGGCGACGACGTGCGCATCGTGTACGTGCTGCCGTCCGACAGCTGGACCAGCTGCGTGAAGCTGTATGGCCGCTTCGGCCGCTTGATCAGCGTCGCGGCGCGGCTCGGCGTGCGCGATAGAGGCGTGTGCGAGGGCGCCTGATACGCGGTTGTGTGTGTTAGGGGGAAGAGTGGCTGGGCGACTGTGGGACGCCGCGGGAGGGCGCTCGGTAGCCTTGTGGCCATTTTTGTGCCGTCTGGGTGGATGAGGATGGGAGACGGTCTATAACGTATTCGGTGGTTCGATTATTTAGCACCAGATGGTCGGGTTGCAATGCGGCGTGGAAAGACCAATGTGGCTGTAGTTCGTCGAAGTGGTGTGGGAAGACGTGTGTGGCAGTCAATGTCGAGCTTAGAAACCCGTCTTCAGAGTCCAATATACACTACGCCGGCTGGTAATGAAACTCGTAGTATGAAGCATATCGCCAAATTCCTGAGCTTGAGAGTCGGGAATTTAGAAATTTTGGAGTGTCGGCCCGCTGACAGCTGCTCCGGTCAAAAAACAGTAGTACTGTCACATAGGTCGGGCAAGGATCCTTATCACTATCGCATATCCCTACAGCGGCCGCAGAACCGAAACCGGGTGCCTATCCCTGTTCAGCAGCTCTAAAAAGTTGGGAGCTGCGAATTTCTGACGACATTGCGCGCTGGTCCTCCGGTGCGCCCGCTGGACGATTTAGACTTAACCCAGGAGTCCGATTCTGGCTTCTGCCTCTCCCCTTGCCGTTCATGGGCTGAGATGCAGAGTATGCGTGGCCTACGGCGGGCAATTCCGTCCACAAGTCCACGCTATGCCTTTATTTATTGCTCTAGTCGGAGCTTCATAAACTCTATTATACGGTGCAGCATAATACAACAGTCACCATCAGTCTCAGACGCTGAGCGAGTAGATGCGCTCCGGGGGACGACTAAGGACCAGCTAAAGAAAACAACTAGGGAGAATCATGTTTATACCCGAGAGGAAGTTAAAGCTACAGTCGATGATGTCGACGGCAGAAAAACGACCAAGTCCGACTCTGAAGATGCCAGCATCCCCCAAGACCCGGCCGAACGCAGCCATAAGACCCGAGACCTCTGCGGCTCCGTCACGGCCACCATGGCAAAGCTCCCACACCCGGCCGTCGTCGTCACCACTCTCGATCGCACTTACCACGCTCAAGCAGCCGCGGGCGTGCCGATCGAGGCAATGCGCCATCCCATCGCGCGAGGCATTACTGTCTCATCCTTCACGTCGCTCTGCATCCGGCCGCGGCCCCACGTCATGTTCAACATGACGCTGCCCAGTACCATGTACGAGGCCCTTGTCTCGTGCAAGGACTTCAATGTCCACGTACTGACCCCCGATAAGCACGGCGCGCGCGTTGCCAGCGTCTTCACCCGCGGTAACCGCCTACCGTCGCCGCCGGTCGGAGGGTCCGAGAACTCAACATATGCGTTTGATATCGATGCCGACCTGGGAGTCTTCGTGGGTCTAAAAGACCAGGAACTACGCCATGTCGAGATCGCGAACCGGGATGCGTGGCATGAACAATATCAAGATGCCAAAGAAAGTGGTCTTCAGGTCTCGGGTTCCTCGCACGACGTAGATCCTGTCGCTCAAGATCCCAAAGTCGCCAAGTCTATAAGACAAGTCCATCATGTTCCTTGTCTACATTCTAAGGGGATATTAGAGGTGTTACATTGCCGCTTGGCGCGCACCATACACCCTGAGCTGCCCAACGCCGGACAGAACGTCGTCATAATAGGCGAAGTTGTCGATGCGACGTATCCTAGTAAATCTAAAGAAGAGCGGGATCGGACGCCTATCGCATTGGGGTATGCCGATAGAAAGTACCGGTCTATCGGTGGTGCCATTCATCCGCATGAGACGGATGGCTTAGAAGACGAGCCGTAACCTCCTCACGGCGATAAAACGCAGACGGTATGAAAAAGGACCTCTCGAAAGGCTCGACGATGATCCATCGCTTCCCCAATACAAAGGCAGACCATGGACAGCGATATCTCAATTCTTGAAGAGGTTGGCCCATGATCCCGGTCCCATCTTCTAGGACAACACCAAAGGACGGCTTTATCTAGAGAAGAATACTTCCATGATAAAGCGGACAGGTGGAATTGTACATTTGACTGTGAAAATACCCCATACATAGATTTTAGCATAGCGATATCCACTGTACAGATGTATTGTTGTATATATGTATATATGTATAGACAGGTGTATATAAAAGAAAATCTGCAACTCTGCTAGCAGGGGCACACGATGATTATTAGTGCTTGCGTCACTTGTTGTCTCGTGTTAATAACGGCATGTTATGCCAGACAATACTACGTAGTATAAACGAATATCATAAGACACAAAATAAAGTTTAATTCCCGCAACGCTGATAGGTATGCTTTATTTCCCCGTGTAAGATAGGGTTGGTTCGACCAAGAGTTAGCCCCTCACACCCATTGTCTGCAAATTTCAACTTCATCTACCAACCAAACCAGCCTCAGGTCTTAACTCAACAAGATACGCAGGTAGCCCCTTCTTTTCTGCTATGCAAGACGACCAACGCCCCACGAGACGTCGACATCCAGACAAGAATAATTCCCCCACATGGAGAGAGCACTGGGTCAATTTACCAAATCATATAGGCCGAAATACCTTGGAAGCACTCCACAGGAACTGTCCCACCCGCACCAGGGTCATGATCGTAGACCATACGCTCACGATGAAGCTGGCGAACAGGAACGCGAAACAGACGACGATGATCCATATTTTGAATTCAGTTGCTTGTTCCGGTATAATAGAATACGATTGTTGTTGGTGTAGCCATTGTGTTTCCGAGGAAGATAGACCGGAATGTGTGTTTGTCGTGATCGTGGATTTTCTTCGTTTTGGTTGATGTACTCTGCTTTTCGTCTGTGGTTGTTCGTAAGTTGATGGTGCTACTTCTTCTTTATTGAGGACAGAGATCCCGGAACGCCGATGTGAATTTATCCTTGGTCTGTTTGCTGGTCTTGATACCATCGCTGGGGAATTTTGGGATTCAGTTGTGGATGGACTGTCTAGGAGTTTCGTCGCAGCCGGCTTGTCAATCTTTGCTTGCTTTATGTTGGAACAATTGGTATTTGGTCTTCCGGCCTGTAATCTCAACTATAACACAGAAAACGCTACATTTTTGGATTGGAGTCGAGTTTCCTGACTTATATATGCCTCCGAGAGTACCTCAACCTTCCATGCGCGGCTGGATTTTCCGAGCATGAAACTGAAAGAGAGCAAGGCAACAAGATCACCAGCGAACGATCATTATGAAACAGGAACTTGCCTGCGTCTGGACTGTATCTGACGCTCGTGAGCCAGCAACGCGATCGAACATTCTCCTAAAGTTGCGCAATAGGTGTCGCAAGTTGTTTATAGATGAGACAAAATCCAAGATGACATACAAAGGGTGTCATCCACCTCGGCTGGTCTATTGCTATCAATTAGTAGAGGTTTCTGCGGTCTCACCTCAACTAGCCTGATGTATTATCTAGTATAATTACACAATGGCCTTCACAGAGAGTGAAAACACATCAATGGCGCCTACAACTCTCCACCAACGGCACGAAGATGTTGATTTTAGCCTATAAAAAGAAAGAGTCTGCTCGTACGCCAGTGGTTTGTTAATACCTACCTTTGATAAGACATGTTTTTCAAATGATGATAGTCATAATAAAGGGCAAAGAAGAAAAAGGTAGCCTACAATAACGATATTCATCGTCGGCGTATGAAATCCTAGTGTCCTATTACACTGTATCAAGAAGTAGTACAAGTTCAAGAACGCCTTGTTTTTTTTTTCTTTTCGATTTAGAAACACCGTGATTGTAGGACCTCCTATTTGTACCGTGACCTACCCTGTAGATGGGTAACAAGCCACCTGTATGGACCCACTTAACCATTTGACTATATAGGGCATTTAGATCACAAGATTCCATCAATAGCTGGCATCGTATAGTGGTTAGTACAGCTCGTTGTGGCCGAGCAAACGCATGTTCGATTCATGCTGTCAGCAACACAATAGAAATTCTCATCCAGCAGAGAATTCATTCTTTTGCTCATTTCATACAAATGTCCCCCTTTTATTTTTTCCGCTAGTGTGTTGACCTGTATATCTGTTATAACTTGGACATATAGAGCTGTAAACGCCTTATACGTTTTCCTCCTATTTTTAAGTCTTCCTGCCTTATATCACAACGTCAAAAACGTTAACTGTTAATGATCACCACTGTAGGGTTTCCCACATTGCTGATACCAGTTGGCTTACACATACCTGCCCGGTCTCGGCTTCCAGAGATGGGTCTAGGTAAATGCTGTATGAGGACATAAGCTACACGGGCTTCCCCGGAATATTGCCCAATTCTCTAGTAATTAGCGCACGAGAAGCCTAAGTGCATGGTAATTAGTTTGACTGTCTTGAATTACATGTATGCTGACGTCGACGCGAATTCCGCTCGAACGCCCTATTTGACTTATCGTATGGGTGATAGTAACGGATGACGTCAACCCGCAATCGAACTTCAATCGAAACAAGCGAAACCGAACCGCGGAACCGCGATGCACGAAATGTGGTAGCCTAGTGACCGATGTAAGGGGTTCCTTTAGTCTAGGGCTCCGATAGAGACGTCAGTGGCCTGTTAAGCGAGGTATTTCATGTATCATACTGCTAAGAACTGTATGGGCGATACATGTATCCCTACTAGACCTACTGTATTGTAGAACTTGAGATGCGCCGAGGTACATAGAATCGGATCGGAGGACGGCACAGTTGAAGGGGACGGCTGTAAGAGTCGACTCCGATCGCATCGCGCATTGCGTCTTCAAATAATCTTAATCAAAGCTAATGTGACTGCGTTTTCATACTGTAGTACTGCTACACCTGCTTGTTCGTGTCCGTTTCTCTGCTTCAATTACCTTACCTTAGGTACATACCTACCTGCCTTCGTCTTGGTTGATATTCGCAGACATCTATCTACATTAGGTACAGTATTATTTCTGGCATCTACATGTAGTTAAGTCCTGTACCCGCGGATCGTCTCACCCCCGCTATGTCATCGTTATAATCACCATTGCCGACAACCCCATTAACCCTTCGCATCTCCGTCAACTTAAAAATTATCTTACACCATCCATCCCTGACAAACTTCACGACCGCACATTGACTAGGCTCCCTTCCCGCTTCTATTAATAAAACTTGTCTTTTGGCTACGAGTCCGTTCCTCTCCCATTGGCTGCTGGCGGGCTCAGTAGCTTTTGGGGTCTTCGCCACGTTTCGTCATACCTAATCGATTTCGCGACTTTGCGATTCTGCGACTCTACGATTCCTAGCACCGCATAACCGGCGATATAACAAACCCGCGTCGGCGCCGTCTTGTCCGAGAATACAATGTCGTCGACAAACGTAGAGACCAACGGCGGCGCTCACGACCATGTCTTGCGGCCCCGACCGCGTAAGCCGCAGCATTCGCAGGTGTCCGAGCTTGCCCGGCAGCATAGCAGTAACTCTATCGATGGCTTGCTTGACGTACCGCATGAGACGGCCTCGGCTGTGGCCAGGTACGTGCGCGCTGCTTTCGCCCTGTAGAAAACCACATATCTGACTCCCGCAGTGGTCGCTCAACTCCGATACCCGAGAACGCGCCCGCCTCGACCAAGGCGCTGTCGAGCGCCCGCAAGCAAGTCCGCACCGAACATCGCCAGCGTCTCTTCCCGACCATCGAGTTCGCCTCGCGAGTCTCCCACTTCGATCCCAATTCCGACTATCGCGACTTCCACGGCTTCTTCAACCTCTTCTGGATCGGCCTGGCTATTATGGGCATCACCACTATGTTGCGCAACTACAAGGACACAGGCTACCCCTTACGCATGCAGATATGGGGCCTGTTCACCGTCAAGGTGTGGCACTTGGCCATTGCCGAGTTCTTCATGGTCGGGGGCACTGCTGTCAGCCTGCCTCTACACAGGCTATTCAGGAAGAGCCAGGGCTCGTTGACCTGGAAGACGGGCGGCATGGCCTTACAGAGCATATATCAAGCCGTGTGGCTGGGTTTTTGGATCGCTGTGCCCTTCATATTTGGTTGGACCTGGACCGCTCAGGTCTTCTTTGTGCTGCACAGCATGGTGCTGCTCATGAAGATGCACTCGTATGCCTTCTATAATGGCCATCTCTCGGAGACGGAGAAGAGGCTACAAGCCCTCGACCAGCCGCATAGCGCCTCCAAAGAGCCCGCCTACACGTACCCGACAGTCGAGAACCCTATGGGGGCCCACCGACATAGCGATGCAACAGTAGACGGCAACGGCGATGACGAGGCTCTGTCCCAGTTGCGTGAGGACCTCGCTCGCGAACTGATCAGTCCCATTGGTAATCTCGCGTATCCCCGTAACCTAACTTGGGGAAACTACCTCGATTATCTTCTTTGTCCCACATTGTGCTACGAGTTGGAATACCCGCGCACCACGTCCATTAATTGGACAAATCTTATAGCCAAGATAATCGCGACATTTGGTTGTATCTTCCTATTGACCGTCATTTCGGAAGAATTTATCTTACCCGTCCTGCAGGACTCGGCATTGCGGCTCAACAACACTACGTCAGCAACGGAGAAGCTGCTAATCCTCTCCGAGTCCATTTCATGGTTACTGTTCCCCTTCATGTTGACCTTGCTGCTCGTGTTCCTTGTAATATTCGAGTACGTTTTGGGCGCATTTGCCGAAATTACGCGATTCGCCGACCGCCACTTCTACAGTGACTGGTGGAACTGCTCAGACTGGATGGAATTCAGCCGCGAGTGGAACGTGCCCGTGTACTCGTTCCTGCGGCGCCACGTGTACGCGACCTCGAAACCCAGCATCGGCCGAAGTAATGCCACCTTTGTCACCTTCCTTGTCTCCGCCATCGGTCATGAAATTGTCATGGCCTGCATTACCAAGAAGCTGCGCGGTTACGGCTTCGTCTGCCAGATGCTCCAGCTCCCTATCGTGATGCTGCAGCACACACGCTGGGTCCGCACTCACAGCACGGCCAATAACGTGCTCTTCTGGATCAGTATGATCATGGGTCTCAGTCTGGTAAGTATACTGGCATAACTATCTACCCGCCTGCTCCTTTCTTACTTTCGTCAATCGCATGTGACGTGTCACGGAGCTAACTCGAAGAAACACATAGATTTGCTCCCTCTACGTTCTGATCTAACTAGATGGAAGGTGCCTCCGTAATTAGATTGTAGATGGGCCACACAGTACATGATACACCAGCGCTTGCATTCCATGAAATAGAAGATGTGGGAAAGGGTAGAAGAAACTCGACCTAGAAGGTGGACATCAACAAATCCAGTAACATTCGAGTTGCATATATTGGCATTAGCATTGACTACATTTTCTTTACTTCAGGCTCGATGACGCTTTTTTTTTGTACAATTATCATTGCGAAGATACCACTTACACCATTGATGAACAATCCTGAAGCTCGTTTAATTCGTTGCTTCTGGACGCGTGATAAGTGGACACGTGAGGAAGGATCTTTATATAGGTCGTGTAACTTATCTACTTAACGTAGTGACTTCGATGATCACTATGATCATCTCTGCCCGAACGCCTAAACCAACCATCCAGCCATGTAGCTCATGCGATCAAGCAGAAATAAGTATCGAGTTCCATACTTATTATCCTGTAGGACACGACGATAGCATATCTCAAAGGGCCCCGTGAACGTAAGCTATACAAACGCTGAGACGATCTTTTGGCTCGTTTCTTTGTAGATTCCTTCAGGCGTTAGTAATTAAATCCTTGTCAGGTACGGAGTATCTTTAGGGATATCTCACCGCGAAGCTTAAAGACCAGTATTAAACAGCCTTTTTCATCCCTAGATATAATCTTACCACAGCTGTATTAGTCAAAACAACGCTCTAAATGGTATGAACAGTAATTTCAGTAGACAACTTTCAGAATATATAAGTGCATTACTTACTCCCTTAGTCTCCATCGAATAAAATGACAGCTCTGCCACTTTACAACTTTATTCCTCTTATTTCTATATTGTCATTACGCTACGACCCGCGTTGAATCCAGGAGCATTACGGTAGCAGAAGTTAAGAAAAGCGTTCGGGAGACGCTCGAAAGTGGGCACATCGATGACATCGATGTCTATCCACAGAGAAATTCGGCTGACCTTAATTAAAATACTGCTTTACTGAGAGTATTGGTAGAGCTGCAGTTTCATTTTCATTCATCCTTACTCATATCCCGCCTCGAGGTCTAAGAACGTAGCCAGCCATAAGAACCTTCTGTCAAAACTGAGATCAAGACGCAGATGTCATTCTGGATAGAATCATGGTACGGAGCCCCGGTCTGAATCTAGTACGTGGTGTTGCTATTGCCTGCCCACCGCTTCGTCATACGCTTCCGGTTGAAACTTGTCGCAGAAGGCTCACACCGCTTAAATATAGCACTACGACGTTGAATTTCGCCATGAGAGAATAGGCAGACAGCTGCTGGTAGGAACTGTTAGTACTTTTTCTACTAAACTATCCCGGATGTATACAGCGGCTGGAGTCTGATAAGATGAAGCCTCGTGTTATCAAGAGGAACATTGCCTGTTGAGTGCCGACCTGCTTGACTAATAACTACGAACACACACGGACGGATAGATCGAACGACTTTCAGCCCACCGCTCTCCTGGCCACGTAAGGCTGCTTGATGCTCGGACATGCTACAATCCATACCTAACAAAGCAACCCCATTCATTGGCCGCAGCAGGACAGGGAAAGGCACTGCCGAATGGTACCATCGACCCGGGAAGTTGGCTTCGGGACGAAAGAGGCCGCCGCAAAAGTGGGCCATAAGTACGGAGAATATAGATCGTCATGCGAAGGAAGATGGCGGTGCTAGACAGGACTTTAGAATATTGCTATACGTTTCTCAGCATAACGACCCAACCCAAAAAGCTTTTTACGTATAGAATACATCATCATTGCTGAAATATACTAAGCAAATAATGCTATACCCAGACAAGATTATAACCATATTATCTAATATACCTATAGTTACTCATTGTATCCAAGTTACAAGCTCTCCAGGGTTACGCAACAGAAACATAAGATGCACCATTAATGTTGACATCTCTCTTGTTTCGACTATAGTGCCGCGTGGGAGGTGAATGTAGGCCGTTACGATTCAGAACACTATTTTTAAAGATAGTTTTGAAACCACTGCGTGTTCTTGAGGCTCGGTTTTGACTTTACAGCCACTTACCGGGCTTAGAAACAGCAGTCGAAAGACTGGCACCGTGACGCGCGGCAAATCATCAATGTGCATTTGGCGTCTTGGCAGGGACATACATGTGGATAATCGCGGCATTGATGGTGTCAACAGGAGGTAGAAATTTTATACACAGTTATTGTGATAACTGTGGAAGCCGGTCACGGGACTTTGAATCATAGAGTTGAACAAGTTGTACCTCCTAGTAACACCCTTACTAATTGCATCACCTATCCCCTTGAAACTTTGACAGAGAAACAATGTTCATCTAATGCCACTACGAACTGCGCCTGTATTAAGTTTGTCAACGATATATCAAAGAACCAAGCACAGAAAATTTACTATATTCTATAGCATGAGACGGCGTGTAGTAGGTGGAGCTAGAGGACGGGATGTGGGTGACACTCTCGGCAGATAAATTGACGTCTGCCGTAGAACCCCAGTTGTCTCCACGTCTACTTAGGAATTTACGAAATTTTAAGAGTCAAGAAGTCCAGTAGTTCTTAGTCCTACGTAAGCTCTTAACGTCTCTATGTCTGTCTGGATCATTAATTGGAGAATTGTGATTGGCTAATAGTAAAATGGACTCACAGGCTTACAAGGATATGCCCGTCTTAGGATACGCATTTGCTACCTATCCCGGGAGGCTGTGTTCTCCTATCTTTTTTTACTCTTGGACAAAGCGAAGCTTCAAGCTATACTGTACCTTGCCTCCTATACAGAATCAGCTAGGATGGAAGCAATTGATGGGGTTCGTTGGTCAGATCGTAGAACGAATTATGCCTTGATGAATCTGGTGCGAGTCGGTGGTATTAGTTGAGGACGATCTAACGAATATAAAATGACAACGTCTCTGACCAAGTTGCCAACATTCTCTTGATTTCGTCCATCACAACAGTCCTTCCATTATACAATCTTAGCCGTTTCCCGTAGCTCATAGTATATTGCTTCCTCCTACCGCAATCAGTACCGCAATCAGAACCACAATGCGTGTCTCTACCATTCTCGTCGCCTCGGCTGCCGTGCTAGTGACTGCCCATCCTGGACACGATCATTCCGATGAGATTCTTCAGCGTCGAGATTTCATCTCCAACACCAAGCGTTCTGATCTAAGCCATTGTGCCGCAAAGCTGAAGGCCAGAGGTGTTGAGCAGCGATCTACTCTGCGTCGCAAGGCCCTTGCCGAAGCGAGAAGCAAACGTGGAATAGTTGAACGCGATGTCAGCGACATAAACAAGTCACACCACTCGAGCAGTGACTACACTGCCGAGACCTCTCTGGATGTGATTTTCTCCTCCAACACCTCCTGCCTCCTAAGCCCTGAAGTGACCGAGGGGCCATACTGTAAGTACACTTAACGACCATATGCAGCGACGGGATAACTGACTTCGAAATATAGACGTGGCTGGCGAGTATATCCGCCAGAATATCACCGAGGATGAGCAAGGTGTTCCTTTAACACTCGACATTGCCGTCTTCGACGTCGATACCTGCGACCCCGTTACAGATGCTTACGTCGAGATTTGGCGTAAGTTTACGTTCTTCACTCGATCACTCTAGTCTTCATATCTAACCTCGCGTAGACTGTAACTCTACCGGTGTCTACTCCGGTGTCGCCTCGGGCGCCGACTACACAGAGGCTCCCGAAAACCTAGCCACCACCTTCCTCCGTGGCTTCCAGCAAACAGACTCTGATGGTGCCATCAGCTTCGATACAATCTACCCTGGTCATTACACCGGGAGGACACAACATATCCACGTCATGGTGCACCCTGACGCCACGCCGCGCGAGAACCAGACCATCGAGGACACCACAGCCAGCCACGTCGGCCAGGTGTTCTTCGACCAAGATTTGAGCGACCAGGTCGAGACCGTCAGCCCCTACTCGACCAACACGCAGGAAATCACGACCAACGCAGAGGATATGCTAATCGACGAGGCCCTAGCGACTGGCGACGCCATTGTGGAATACGTCCTGCTCGGCGAAACTGCGAGCGACGGAGTCTTGGCTTGGATCAGCTTTGGTATTAACACCACGTACACGAGGACTGCGTCTGCTGCCGCCACTTATTACGAAGATGGCGGTGTTGAAAACAACTCAACTTTGGGAGGTGGCCCTGGCGCACCGGCTGCTCGCAAACATTAAGAGAGGCTAGGGGGTGGCGTTGAAGACTTTTGAGTCTAGTGTGTCCTTCGGTTCTGTTCAGCTGTGGTTGTATGGCATCTTGCGAGAAAGAGAGTGGTTGGTTGTGTTGTAGCTTGTGGTGGAGTTAGGCAATATTAGAGTACATTTCTTTGCAATTCGAGGATGTCAACCTTTTTAAAAATTTAGGTGGACATTCTGTCCTTACTGTCTCCTTAAGTAATCGAGTACGGGATTATTCGAACGTTGAATTTTATTCCTACGGCCAATTTTGTGTTTGATAAGAGACTACAGGTTCGAAAAACACAACATTTCAATTCTTGTCGTCTCAAACATCTCCCTCTGAAATCTCAATGTGGATAAATATTACCGCCACGATACGTGAGTACGACCATTGCTAGATTCCATGAACCCGAAATCATGCTCATCATAGAACTTATGACATAGGTGCCGTAATGTCGACCAGACCTGAGGAGGTTTTGGAATTATAGCCCGGTGACACACATCGACATATAATGGCCGTATCGGACGGCTTGTGGATATTCATTAGCGACACTGTTGACAGGTAATGAAGTTACCTATTTGGGCGCTCAAAGCCCAATTGCAAAGGGTAACACCGGATGCTACCGCATCTCCTAGGCTGTGAATAGAGGTCTAGGTACGCAAACCTGACGAAGTCACCTTCCACCGCTACATCGTTCCAAACATGATGAGAAGTTGCAACGGAGTGCCGTATTAGACCCTTCTTTAGGTCGGTACCTAGGCATTTTCGCCACTGTTCGTCGTTCCAATAAAAAGGAAACGAAGTAGTTTGACAAATACGTTTAGCGTTCACTTAATTATTATATGCAGCGGAAAGTCTCTAATATGTAATGCTGTTCTTTATATAGGCGAGGGTGAAATGATAAATCTGACTAACAAAGCGACATGTGTCGCTGGTGAAGTAGCTATTAAGAGCTCAAAGTTTACGGGCATGCAGGTATTCGTTCGACAATCCTCTTTTGCAAGCCTATATTGTCATCTTTGCGAATTCACTCTATCCTAGAACCTATATCTCCCCAGTGAGTATTATCTGTAATAAATTAGAGCCCTACCCGGGATACCAGTTGAAAGCGTGTCGCTCAGATTTGACGGCAAGGTGCACAAGTTGTTGCTCGATGGAGATTTATGATATTAAGATAAATAAAGGTCTAATATAAATACTACGAATATTTATCTCTAACTCTGAGAGTTTCTCGACTGATAACCTGTCACACGGACGACCCAAGCGGTTGGGACTGCCTCATGCACCCAAACCCTTCGGGCCTAGACCTCCAATATCATGTATATAATCATATGAGCAGCAAGGCTGGTTCCCGTACCCGTTCCGCGCGTTCTCGCGATAACCTGATCGCACCCGATACAGGCTATACGAGAGCGAGGAACGAAAGCGAGGCTTTTACATATAGAGACGAAGGTCGCCACCTGGCCCAAGGAGAAGGACTAGACCTTCATGGCCCCCTTGACGCCCTAGATGATTATTATAATATGAACACTCTTCCAAGCCCTTGTTACATAACCTTCATACCTCATACATCATTGTGTAACTGCAAATACGACGGGAAAAAATCCTCTAGGCTCTCTGGTAGACTGGACCTACCAACACTCCCTCATCCCAAGATCTTAGATTGAAAATGCGAAGACCGAGTCTGCGAACTTTCTGGAAAGTTTCATCTCAGCGCTATGAGATCAAGTCACAAAACCAATACGTTTATCGTTTGAAGTTATACACCGTCTTGGCTACAAGAACCAAACAGAGTAAAATCAACATTAATTCCTTAAAATTGATATCTCACCCGTGCCTCACAGCCCTCGGCAACACCGAGAAGAACATAGAAAGCTGAGCTCTTAAATGCATTTTCCGAGGAAACAGTAAATCGCAACTCGTGAGCACAGCGCAACGCATAGCACCGATAAGACCTCTGTTGAGAACAGTGATAGGCGGCCACCAACCAGCTTCGATGCCAATGGCATAGCCGGAGCTGCCGATGACCGATCCTAAAAGTAGCTTTTGAATGGACGGCCGCTTTTAAGGATGACTGACGGCTTAAGGGGTTAGCCATATATCACGCGTCCACCGTACGTCATCACGCGTTTCAGTGCACCGCATAATTTAGAGTAACGTGTGATTCGTACAAGTCACATACCACAGTCTCACTGGATCAAGCAAGGGACAACAACCAGAACAGTAGGGCTTGGTTCATGACTTCCATTCATAACAGGGACATTTAGCGTCCTCAAAGGGCCAAGGAACAAAAGCAACCCGAGCCGCACTATGAAGAGAAGCAACAGCGCTATGTATGTACTATGCTTTATGTACGATGCGTCGAAACTCCATGCCAGGAGTGAGGCTTCCCAGATAGAGATGAACTAACTGGCAGCCATCAGAGTGGTGTGTTGGTCATAGCCGCCCATCCTCTCGGCTCTAGCACCAAAATGAGTGTATTGTAGTTGGAAATAGCTCTTCCACTTCGTCATTCCCCCGAACGATAAATGGTCCGTAAGAGACATCTCTCAAGGAAGACCACTTTGCAATAAATCAGACTGAATATAACCATGCCCACTAGTTTAACCCCGCCGCTTGTTGAGTTCCCATGAGCCGTCCTATAGCAAGAAGCCTTGTCCTCTCCTAGATGCAAATGTAGTTATATATGTCGTATAGCGTGCATTGTACGTGATACGAGCGGTAAGAGGCGACCAAAATCAAGCCGCCATACAGTGAAAAGCTAAGGCGATAGCGACGATTTCACATAGCTGTCGTTTAAACTGTCGTTGCCCGACTGCCGAGAAAGTAGAAGCTGATCGTAAACCTTCTCGTGGTGGCGTGGTTTAGGAAGTAAGACGTATACTCTGAGGTAAACCTCCATCCATTGAACTTCTTCCCTGTCAATTCTGCTGGGGAAGAGATGCCCGGTATCATCGATCATTTCGCACTCTGTCGCACAGTTCGAGGAAAGTCATCAAATCGTTACTGCATTTCAAAAAATTCTGTATCTGCAAATGATGTCAAGCAAGCTAAGATGCCCGAAACGCCAGATTCAAAGTTGCCCGACCAAAGGCATAAAACAATCCAAAAACGCCGAAATATTAGATGAGAGGTACCTCGTATCTATGATATTTTCACTAGGCGATAACATCTGGTCGATATGATGATCCCCTGTAGGGAAGATCACTGTAACAAATATCGCGCTCGTCAAATTGCGGCGAATACTTGACCCCTCCAGTGAAGTGTTGAGGCCGATCCTCCTCGGTATAATCACGCGCATAGGATTTATTCGATCGTTGAACACGCGCCGATGAGTTAGGCATAACGTAAGCCTTATTTGTCTTGTACGAACCACGCGGCGGTTGGTCATGATACTGTTTTTGGCGTATTGGAATGCTCTTTGTACCATCCACGGCGTATCGACGTATTGGCTCAGGAGATTGAGTGCGTCGACTTCGTCGATGACGATGTTCCCGATCATCTTCGGACTCCTCACCCTCTGTGAACATCGGCGGCGTAGGACGTGAGCGACTTCGCTCGTGGCGGTCACGTTCACGATCTGTTGATGGATACCATGTTTCTGCACGGTTCAAACCCGGTACCGGGATAGGGCGAGCAGTATAACTTTCAGTATGCGCACGAGAGAGTGAGGGAATGGTTCGAATTGGTGAACCAGTCTCCACAATGATGGGTTGGTGGTCTCTAGAAGAACTGGACTTCTTGTGCGAGGATGGCTTCTCCCTTGATGGCTTGGGTGTTTCCTGTGACATGCGGCGGAGAGACGGTCGCGCCTGTGATCTCCTGGCGAGATCGTCGTCATCCGAGATCTCTTCTGGCTCATTTACTTGTGGTGGTGGAGGAGGCGCAAAAGGTGTATTCGATGCTGGCGGAGGTGTTGGAACCGCTGGTGTATTGTATTGCTTGGCGGACCCCTCAGAGAAGGTCTGCGCACGAGTAAAAGCAACTGGCGCTTTGCCGCCTGATCGAGTGAGATACCGGATTGCACTCTCCATGTTACCGGAGTATTTCCTCGTGCGATCCGATGTAGATAGAGGATCTATGTCTTCCGGTTTGTGGCCACTACTGGGCTTCTTCTTGTCGTTCTTAGGTGGTGGCGGCTCGTAGATAACATCATCATCTGATGAATCTGATGAATCTGAAGTTTCTTCTTCCTCAATAATCGGGGTCTGTCTTGAACGGTGCTTCTCGGCAGCGGCACTCTTCCGTTCCTTTCCACGCTCTTTGTCGCGATCGCTGTGTGCCTTCTTCTTCTCTTCTTTACGCTTCTCCTTCTCTCTCTCCTCACGTTCTCGTGCTACACGATCCTTCTCTTCTTTACGCTCCCTAGTTTTTCGCGCCTCTCTCTCCCTCTCCCTCGCCCTCTCCTTTTCCTTTTCACGGAGCCACTCCTCCTCATCTCGTCGCCTGCGGCGGTCTTCATCTCGTTTAGAAGGCTTCTCTTTCTCGTAACTTGCAGTCTTCCTGGCATAACGCGTGGTTTCTTCATACATTCGTGTTCCGGACGTTGTATCTTCCCAGGACCGAGGTGGCGTTCTTCCGTACGGGCTCGATTTAGCGAATGTAGTGGATCGTGGGGAAGCCTCTTTGACATTGTAGTAAATCGGATCTTGTTTTGGGGTCGAAGATGGTGCCCTTGCAGTGGAGGTCTTCGTCCTTTCCCGTTCTCTTACATGCTCGTATACCTCAAATTTACGATCATATTTCTCACGTTCGATTTCGTTGCTGAGTAGCTCGTAAGCCTGCTGTACTTGCTGAAACTCGACCTGTTTCGCCTCTTTCAAGGTCGGGTCTTGAATCTTGTCGGGGTGACATTTGAGGACAAGTTTGCGGTGAGCGGAGCGGATCTCTGGGATCTGGGCATCTCTGGGGACTCCGAGAACTCTGTACGGGTCGGGATGATGAAGGACAGTCATGGTGATTAGAGGTGCAGTCGTCCAGCGAGGGCTCCAGTTACAGAATGATCCGTTCTAGCAATCTTTAATAGTTACGAAAGCGATGACGAATTAGAGCATAAGGTGGCGTGGCTGGTGATCAAGCGGCTGGCGTTTGAAACACGTTACGAGAGGGAAGCCGACGCGAGGGAAGAGTAAAATGAGGTAGTACACAGCCGGCAGAACAATAAATGGCTTGAAAGAACAACGTGAAGCCAAATTCAGTTAAGAACTGGCTCTGGAGAAAAGACGGGACGGCAGAAACGACGGTCCCGGGGCAGAAGCGACTAGTTGGCAAGTCAATCGCTGCGATTAACCTTGTTTTAGTGCAAGGGAAATCGATCGGTGAAGTGAAGTAATAATTGGGAAGGTATTACTAGGAGTTTGGGTAATTTGACACCGGATTCGAGCAGATAGTCAGATAGAAGGAATAGACAATGTTTAGTGACGAGGTCACGAAGGAGAAACTGGAAGAAGGGTCGGGCAGCCAACAAGGACTGGAGAGAGAAGAACTCGAGCAAAGGAGGGGGGGCATATGCAGTATTTGGGGATGGGCTCGCAGTTGAGTTTGAGGCTTGATTGGGGGGGGCGAGGGCGAGAGGATGGGGGTTCCTCTCGGAGCGCTCTGGTTCTGCTGTGCTACCTCCCGTGCCATGGGCAAAGCGCGATGCAGTGCAGGTACAGTACCGTTGTATGTATGTATGTATGTACCTCTACCTGACCCGGGAGGCCAAGGTCAGCTACTTGGTACTCGGTACTTGGTTACATGGAGGCAGCGGGCAGGTGGTGCGGTACGGTGCGGTCCTGCCCTGGTGCGTGATAGGACGGGAGTAAAACAGTGGCCGCCAATGGACAGGACTAGGGCAATGGTCACTGCTGGTGCCACCGCTGCTGGGGTTCCAGCTGGTGCAGGTGGTCGATGCGACTGGATGGCTGATGTTGTTATGCCAGATGGGGGTATAGCGGGTGGAGGGAGGCAGGTACGTACTACCGACCCAGGTACCTTACCGCGTGTACCTTACACTACACAGCTGTCCCTCCTAGCACGGGTCCTTGCTTCTCCTGGCACATCCAAGGGGCATGGATCTTCCAAGTGCTTCTAGACAAGTAACCAGCCGGCTCTTCGTTAGCGCTTCTAGTGTAGTTGCTTGGAGCGTCGCTAAATTCGCCTTGCTCGGCCGCTGGGTCCACCGAACAGCACCGCAGCTATTTCCCAAGAACACCTGTGCAGAAGAAGCTGGGCAGTGTGACCTGGGCACGCAGAGCGGATCTTGCTGCAGCGGGCACGCCTAGACTAGCTAAGACAAGAGGTCTGGTGACCTTGCTCGACACGACGACTCGCTGCGAGTCACAAGTATTCGTAGCCTACTAGTTCTATATGAGGTAGATTTGGAAGAGACGATCGATGGAAAGAGGCTGCGATACGCATCCACGTAGGCAATTATGGAATAAACGGGTAACCCGAGTGCCGGAGTGATGCTGGCTGTACTGATGATGATGATGATGAGGATGATGATGTTGGATTGGACTCGTTCACTGCGTATATGTGGGATTATGGGGGCGATACGGAAAGCTAAGAGCCCGTAGACTGTAGTGGTCGAGCTGGGGCAGTGCACATGACGTGGATATTGACCAACTATTTCAATTCAATCCCAGCCCTAACAACAATAATAGCAGTCAAGGTAAAAGACTACCGTTGGTAATTGATGATGGATGATGAATGATGATGACTTGCGAAATGGAGGATTCCAGCTATGAATCTGGTTCCCGCCAAACATCTTTCATGTGCTTACTGGTGAGGCCGAGATATACAGCTATCTACTAACTAGTAGTATGATTTAATACGGAGCAGTAGTATGGGTATTACATATGCAGGTTTTAGGTAATACGATGACAAGTTATTCATCGAAACTCCTTTTATCAGTTGAGAAGAAAGAAAGAACTGTCCCGCGGCAGAATAATAATCCCAGCAAAATAAGTCAGCAGCTGTTTAATATGAAGACGCCTTAGACCTAGTTCTCGGCATGAGCGACTCGGCGTGTCGGAGGGTAGGAGATGACTAAGACAGCGGGCGAGTACGAGCACCGAAAGAGAAATAATCCTGGTACCCCCCGGATTCTCAGTCCGGCATTTTGGATTGTCAATCTTGCGAAAGCCGCGAGGTACTCCGAGGTGCCTGGACACCCTAATTCGGGACCGTCAATCAGTGTTGAGTCAGAAGGCAGTAGGCTATGGATTACCAGTTTTGGTTTCTGTTGTGGGCACTAAAACAGGTGCCTGGACCGAAAGAGGCGAGTTGATGCGTAAGTACATCCATCCATCTGCGTTACGACGACGCTGCAGTTCTGGTCCGCAGCAGGCCAATAGGCATGCAACCTGGGTCGTCGGCTGGGGCAAATTGAACCGTGGGGACGAAGCACAAGGGCGAGGTGTGGCGATTCGCGACTTGATGGCTTAATCACTGAGTGACGGCAAACTGAGCTTTCCCTGAAGCTAGCCAGTTGATGGCCATTTTGAAACCGGACTCCAAATAATTGAGTCTGATACGGCAACAAGTGAAAAGTCGGTCGACTATCGCCCTAGAAACGCGAATTGTTGTTGTGGAGTGGTACCCGCTGCTTGTTCTTAATGCAGCGAAGGTGTAGGCGGGTAGGCGAATAAGTGAGGCAGCTTGAAGAACCAGCGGTGAAGCTCAGCGTTTGAGATGGTCCCAGAGCCTTATCAGCTTCTTGCACTGCTGGGAACTCAAGTCGTTGGCCGGACAAAGAAAGAAAACAGCTCACTCACCGAATGTCGGACCCAGTAGCAATTACGGTGCACGGAAGGGAAAGTATACCTACTTCGAAGCTTAAAGCATGAATGACCAACAACGCACATTGCAGACGTGGACGACCGAAAAAGGTGGTAGTGAACTAGAGACCCCAGCCCGAGCAACGACACTAATAGCAACGTCAACGACCTCAGAGCAAACGCGGGGCGATTGGTTTGTCCCGGTAACGCAAGAAGCCATTCTGTGTCAGTAGAAACCATGAAACTAGACGCTACGAAGGAGGACGGACAAGTAAACTAAATGTTAGCATATACGTCACTAAATTCATCAATTTCTACATGTATTGCGCATTCAGGACCTCAGCATACAAATGGCAGCTAATGCCGACAGCTGCAGCAGATATCTGCGAGGTGAGCTGTGCCAGCGCAATAGAGACTCATATCCATGTTGGAGAGCGACGACAGCATTTCTCAACGTATTGAATGATACGATTGTTGATTCCTGTGGAGGGCGTCATACCACACCATCTGCCAACTTCTATTAAACCAAAGTGTTGATTGCATCATAGACTGGACGGACCTGTATCAGTCTTCTGGCTCCAATGCTTCACGTTTCCTCTTAGATCGTAGTACCTGGGCAGTTGGGCATTGAGCAAACTTATAAGCATGAGACTGCTTATAGCAAGCCCGCCTCCCAATTGGCAGCATTGCCATCCCTTGCAGGTCATGAGGTTCGTCGTTCGTCAACGCCTTGATATGAAGGAACTATGGTGGATGACTATGTCAAGCGATTTGATAGACTGTTTACTGACATGTATGTGTGTCCATTCGTGATGAACAGCATCGTGGCACATTCATGACGAATTAGTCCTACATTTTGACATCTTCTAATGGGTACTGCCGCACATAGAGTCTGCCTCATTCCGTTTCGAACTTCTCTTGCAGCAGCTAGTCCCCACAGTGTAGGCTCGTAACAATATCTTTCGCACTGTTAGTGCACACCAGACCCGGACGACCTGCATAACCCCTCAGCCAACCAGATTTGGATCGAAGCATTCGATGCATCGGCATCACAGGCCCTCGTTGCAGACAGCCAGTCGCAGTTGCATCCAGGTGCAAGACTGATTCGATTTGAAAGGTCGAGCGAAATAGAGTGTGCCACTCAACCCGGCATGAGAAGCAGGTACACACACCCTCGGTTTGGTGGACAGCGTCAGCACTGTCACCACCAATTTTTGGATGACGATCCGATCACATTGCTCTCTCGTGAATCGCTCAGTTGCCCTGTTTTTCTACCCAATGCTCTCTATGAGCTTGCGTGGTGACCGTTGCACGAGGCCTCAGCGTCTGGTCGTCAATGCGGCCTAGTATGGGTGGTGTGGACGCTCATTCGAACGCATGGGTTAGGTCAGCGTACCTAAACGAAAAAGAGGGGGAGAAAGGAAGCTAAAGGGGATCTGTCATATAGAACAGGCTGAGGCCAATGAATGTCAAGCCAGTGGATAAAAAAGATCTGTGTTAACAGTGCTAGATTGGAATCCACGCACCCAAGCATCGTCTCCGTTTCACTGCTCATACTTAACTGCCCATTCGATTCCTCATCTTTTCAATCGTCTACTATGTACAGTAGACTGGCTAGAAGACACACATTCCTGCTCAAGTGGCAATGATTGAATTGAAGGGCTTTGATGAGTCGAGTCGTCATGGTAGGCAAGTTTTCATCCCAAGCTCCTCGCTAGTATAAGTGATTGTCCAACCTAAAGAGCGCATCGGAAGACCCCTAACCATTAGTATAGACGATACATGTACAAATATCCTGGCCTGCATAGACTGCAGATGTGACCGCTACTGGCCGGACCAGACAAGCCAGATACGAGTGGTGGGCTAAGGAGGATGCACATCCACTATCTCACATGAAATCAGCTTCGCTAGGCCAGTATCAGTGGTCAACGTGTGAATTCAGGGTTAATGCAGGACATACTTATGTGAGCGGGAGCGAATCGCGCCTCTGCCGCTGTCCCACGATTTTCTTGACTGCTCGTTTGACTGCCTGTCAATCCATGGGCATCTCAAGTATATCCCTGACCCTGATAAAGGGATTGGGCAGAGATAGGCATCACGGCCAGCCCATAGGCGACAATGATAGTCGTTTGATGAGTTTATTTAATAGCCTGCGCTCCGCTCGATCTTCATCAGTTTTCCCTCGTGCTAGTATGATGTGCGCCTTCTCTGATCCCATTCTCACGACAAATACTTAGAATAGGTACGGATTACCCGAGTCCCCGCGGTCAGAAGCGGCTTTCTCAGTAAGACAGGTTGGTGGGGGCGGGGCTTTGTGCCTCTCGTGTCTCTCTGTTGTTGGTGTTGGTCATACGGGTTAATAACAACCTTAGTCGACAACTTGGGCTTAACAAACGGAGTCAAATCATGGTTCGATAAATCAATTGACCTGCACATTTTGAACTAAATCCAATCTGTCGACTACATCCGACGCTACCAAAAACTATTGTTGGACTTGTTACCTGGGGGGTTATTACTATACAGAAATCTACATAGAAATCTACTTAGAGATATTTTACAGTAGAGATGACTCGCCTTCTTTCGAAAACCGTGACTGCTAGGTCACGTCGCCCCCCATCGCATCACTGTCGCGCTTATTCAGATCTCTAACCCCTCCTTACTATACGGATATACAACACAGATCACGCTTCACTCCGCGTATCACGTGCCTCCCCCTCCAACGTAGCAGTGCTTTTCTTAGTAATATAGCTGCAGACAATATCTACTAGAGACGGTCCTAGCTACACCGGAGTACCATGTCGTGGTAGGATGACAGACAGCCGCCCGCCATTTGCAAAAAGGCGGATCGGAGCCTGCGACGGAACGGACGCCTATTTGTGCCTTTCGATTGCCATGTTAGGATCTAGTAAGCTATCTATTCCATTCTGCTACGCTACAGTATTGCATACCTTCACTCATGGCGGTGAGAGAGCTGACCTCACCTATATATACTCTCTTGTCGTAGTGACGGTAGCAACCAACCAGCAACCGGCAGATAAGCCATCTTCTTCTCCTTGATTCTAGCGCAGCTCGCTACTTAGGTCAGCTTGGTCCTGTGGAAGTATCTGCTCTCTCAAACGTTCCCCCATCTTGGGAAAAAGAAAAAAAATCAACGCAACCGGATCTACCCAGATCTACCGGAGTCTACCCGTCTGTCCAATCACTTGCATTAGCAACATGCAGGAAGAATTCACATGTAGTACTGTAAGTACCGTACATTCACTCTGCTTCCGGTGCCTATATTACCATCCACTATGATTCTACCGAACAATGGCCCAGGTCCCTACTGATTCTGTGATTGGGTGAACCTCAAGCGCCCGTATCCCCTTGTCACCATCTGACCACCATCTACATTCGCTGCTCACCTGAACGACGTCTTCTTTCCGGTGCGCAATGCCATTTCCAGATCATAAGATCTGTCAGAAGGTCATCGGCACTGCATATCTTTGAACGGAAACGTTTGTATGTTTTTCTTTTGTCTTATCCTCGGGTTTTGTTACCTGTTCGTTCGTTGTGACATCGGAACCCGCCGCATCGCCTCCACCTATCTGTCGATAGTCGAGCAATATCAAAATCCAGCACCCAGACCAACTAGTATTAACTCAAAAAATTCGGTCGCGGGTACATACCCGTTAAGTTCAGCTTTGTGCAATTATAGGCCTCCTTCAAACCATGGGTCTATCAGAGGCGCAATTCAGAGCAGCGCCACCCCAGCCCGTGAGAGAGTGTCTACTACGGGGGATACATAACGCGTCACTTTTCAAATGAGGGAGAGCGAGTCTCACTGCGTCGTGGTCAGTAAGGCTCTCCACGGAATTTGAGTGAAGTAATGAAGTCGCATCCCATGAAAGATCGGCATGGTGTAAGCGTCGCACGACTCTACTCAGCCGGATCCAACATACATACTGCATAGCCCAGGGCGAGATGTGCAATTGTGATAGTCAAATGAATCGACAATCGCATAAGTCAGGATATAACGTCCAATATTAAACTTAGGCATCGCCCCTCAGCTTACGTACAGATCTAGCGAGACGCCGCCCTAATGGAAATTACCATTAAAGGTGATTTTGATTCGAGCACTAACTGTAGTAATCAACGCTGTAGAAAAAAGATCGGCAGGTCATCTGCGGGCCGCTACCTATTCGAGGGGTCCGCGGGGTAAAGTTGTTTCGAGCCGAAGCATTTCAGACGATCTCTGACATCATAAACTTAGTCTATCGACACGCCTTTTTGGGACTACATTTTCACATCAGGTATTCAAAACAGCCCAACTTACCCTTTCCCTGTCTATGTCATAGATGCAGGTATCAGCCCTATGCAAGAACGGGAATACCATCCGGCTGGTTCTGGTTCCAGCCCAAGCCACACTCTGGTCGCATTTGAATAGGCTGCAGCGCCTCCCAATGTGAGCAGATCACCAATAACGTAGAGGCGCATGATGAATGGCCGCAGTGCTCGAGAGGCTGCTGTTTACAGTATATTTTATTTACCAATGCAATGAAACTATTTGCGAATGCAACCTTACTAAATACGAGAAATTACCACCACAGACATGTTGGCCATCATGTTAGCGATCGCGTTAGGGTTGGCGACCAACGACCCTACATAACGGGTTATAACTCGTCATAGATGGCTTATATGCTACGCCTTGCTAACTGAAGATTCCCGGTAGAAATTAAACTCGCAAGCGTAATCAACCCTTAACTTAAGGTCAGTTGGTTCACGGCAAACCGCAAATTATACGGGGTGAGTTTGCGTGAAGATGACTTTTTATAAAAGCCAAAGATTGTATGGATCGCCACAGCCTCTTCGAAAGTCATCAAGCCTCATCTGGGGAGGCTGACAAGAGATCAGGTGTAACACTAGTAAAGGTCCTAACAATAATGTCTCAGAAGTTGGTTACACAATCGGACATACCCGCGCGTATCCTCGGCAGTTCTATTGACAAGTCTCTATTGTATTCAATCTATGATGGTTGTAACTTAGTAGTTCATAATATAGGCGAACCATGGTAAAGGAAAGGTAAGGATGTCAAACCGTGTGACTATTCCATTAGTGCTTCTTAGACTGGAACTGGTGTTGTTTGCCGATTCGCTGATGGTTGCAGCCAGCACCAAATCACCGCAAAGCTCAAGTATCTACGTTGCATCTCGATGAGCCGTGACCTATATACTAGCTACTTAAACCCTAACGAATAGAAAGTATTGCTCCCCTGCAACCTTTTCTCCTTCTTTAACGACTGGCCATTCTCTCTCGGTGCTTGGGGCTTACCATCCCCTACTAGTTTTGAAAATAGGGAAAGACGTCATCTTGCAATTATAGTCTTCTATCGATGTCACTTTGCGACACGTTGACACGGACGGCAGTTAGCAGTTGTATTAGTTCAAGCTAGGTAGACTGATCCACCCAGTTTCCCGAGGCTATGGTAAAGCGCAGATTTTTCTTCAGTAGGTAGACTCTTCTCATGCAAGACACCCCGGAGCCAACGAGAAACGAGAAACGATCTGGGCACGTCATGGACGTAGTTCGCGAGTTTTCTACCCTGGAATGAATGCAGCTAGCATCATGTCGCAAGCTTAGATGGCATTGGCCCTTTGGTATTAGGGGACGGATTAAATACCAAGATCGTGAGTGTACCAAGCAATTTAGTAACAATATCAACATAACAGTGTTGATGTATAATGTACTCTGACATAATTATAACATGCAATGTATGCATTGTAAGTATGTACGTTTCCCCCCCCGAGTACTCTCTACTTTTACTCGGCTGTAGCGCTTAGGCACATTAGGTTGAGGCTCTGTGTTGTCTCCCTACGTTTCAAACAAACGACGAAGCAGTGTGATATGTGCGCCACATATTGCGCCCCGGACAATATGGGAGAGCGACCTACTTCGGTCGTACGTCCTATCCAGATTGAGTTCGCCCGGTGGCGGCTACGATTGTGAAGAGCCTCATCGGCAATCCCCTACCCCGCTCGGTGGCTTTTCAAGGATCGGGGGCGTCATCGTCTCTGGTTCGCTATATGCGTGCTGGGTTGTCAGCAAGCTGTAGCCATGGCTTGCAGCTCACGCCCAACAACACCACAAGCCATTCGGAACCCCGCCGTCTGTTTCGTGTTCTAGCCCGTTCAAACGTCCGACCTGGCCATAAGCCGCGCATGGACACGACAGAATCTACATCTCTGCCTATGCGCCTTCGGGCCCTTTCTTGTCGGGCTCTTCGTCCTCCCATACAGGGAGGTCCAGGTCTACGACGATTGGTTTGTTCAGCCTCCGCGGACCATGGCCCGAGTGTGGGTAGCTGGTATGTTGGATCGCGCAGTTCACGATACACGTCTCCCTGCGCCCAAGACGTCCGGCGAGGGCTGCCTGGTCGCTGCGCGCTGAGTCCGGATTCTCGCCGAGACCCAGGGTGCCGATGCCCGGGTACGCAACGTCCCTATCCTCTCCTCCCTCAGGCGCTCCTAGTCTCGCTGTTTGCCTATCGTTCCACTCTTTCCGAGATTTATTGTCGCATAAACAATAGCTCCCATCGTTGTCCAGTGGCATGCCGCCCTTCGCAGTGAGGTCTATAAGCGCGTTTTTCTCGCTGTCTGGGTTGGGATCCTGCCATGTCGTCCGCCCTAGCTCTGCGTATCGCGCATTCTTGCTTTCGAGGTCCCATCGCACGCGCTCGGCGCCCCGCGCTTCGTGAATGTGCCCACACAGCGCGATACGCGGCCGCACTCGCCAGAATTCCTGTCGGAGTATCTCACATCCCGCAGCCTCTTGTGTGCGTGATTCATCGCAATGCGTGTGTGCCGGCCCGTGGGTGATCAAGATATCCGTGTCGAAGGGTATCTCCTCCCAAAGTGACTTGGCGGCCATATTGTCTTCGTCCGCGCGTGGATACTGAAATGCCCAGGCGCCACCCCAGACCGGGCTATAGGGTGATCCAAAGACGGAGAACGTGGTCCGCGGTCCCGAGGGAGAGGTCAGTTTGATGTTGCGGCTCTCGTGTAGCAAGTAAGTGAGAGTTTTAGACTCTGTAAGTAAGGCCTGGCAGTCTTCCGGCACTTGGAGCATGTTATTATATCTGTACGAGCCATAGGTATTGTAGAAGTCTGTGTCCAGTGTTAAGTCGTGGTTGCCTGCCACCACGATCTTGCATTCAAAATCGGCTTTCTCGAGCCATTGGACTTGTTTCGAGAGTTCGCTGTAACTTCCTTGGTTCGTGAGGTCACCACAATGGATAAGCACATCACCTTTGGGCAGCTTGACTGTGCAGTTGTGTGTGTCCGACACACACACAAACCGAGTTCTCCGCGTGCGCCGGGGCTGCGATATTGCATTTGGTTCTTCCATGATCTGCCGTGGAATGCGGAGTGTACACTAGAGGCTCTAATTGGGTTAGAAAAGCCACCTGGTATTCGTGCAGACACATGTGCGTATAAATCAAACTCTTAGTTTTATAGGTCTGCCGATATGGTGCTGATGAAATGGCAGCCTAACAAAACATTGGGGGCCTCAGCAGAGGTGATAGAGTTGGTTAGCGTTGGCCTACCTGTCTATAGCCTGTCAATTCCTACCTAGTCGAAGAAGTCATTGTCAAGAGACATTTGCCTAACGTTACCGATGATTACTGCGATAGGTACCACAGCAGACGGTTGGTGTCGGGTGACGTAGTGACGTAGTCTCGCAACTAACAGTTTCCCGTGCCGACCCCAAAACTCATCAGAATCCAGTCTTCCATGTTTTGCTTCCTCTACTTTCCACGTTCCTCGGCTGCAAATGTTGGGTAAGTGAGCGCCTCATCAAGTTGTGTAATTCGTGCATTGGGAGGCATCACAGAAATAGAAGAGAGATTTCTAGGGCCACTAGTTCTCGCCATTCGACTGAATGTCATACAACGAGGTCATGCTGCTGAGTAGTGTCCTACTAAAGCTACCTTGACGCAGGTTCTCGTGTCTCATGACATGATCGAGTTGCTCGGACCGTGACGTGGAACCAACAGAAGATCGAAGAGCCTGATGCATGAGAGCACTGCTAGTCTAGTTAGCCTCACCAATTAGACGTATATCGACGCCCGAACACAGGTCTTTATGCGCATGTGTGATCTGAGCCAGGTAGTTTGCGGCGTGCTATCCCATCACTCATCTACTGTAGATGTATGTAACACTCCATACATGGTGATGTACCAGGATAGATACAGAGCGCGACTCGTCTAACCAATACTTGCTCAAGCAGACGCATTCAGGGGCATCGCATATCCACTACAAAGAGTCCTCCAAGCCGTACAATATTGATTGGTCTAGACTAACTAGACTACTATAGTCACCCTGGTCTCCTCGTCTTGTATGCAATTGCGGCGAGACCAGGAAGACCCTGCATTATGGTCCAATTGGCACCTACTGCGTACTGCGTGCTGTACTTCGTATATTACCGACTGCGGTTTGTAGTAAGAATGATCCATATTCTTCAATTCAGTTTCGGTACTCCAGTGAATGCCTGTTCGGAAGATCCGATCCGTTATGAAAAGTCGTCGCGTCGCACTGGCCCGTAACTGAGGCGATACTTATCTACGCAGTATAGAGCATCGCACGCACCGGATACACCACCAGCCACGAACCACGCACGGGAGACACTCGCCCAGAGTTGTTGGTCCAATTGTGATATAATCAATGACCATATACCATGTCGAGGCGGGGCCGACTTGCCGGGCGTTGGTGGCTCTGATTGGCCTGAAAAGGGCACGGGCAGTGGGGGTTCGCGTGCAAAGCACAGCACAGTAGGTACGGAGTACGCTACTGTAGGTCAACTGTAGGTCACCCTTAGTCACCCTGTATGTACAGTAGCCACGCTGTAGGCCGATTGAGTTAGCTGGGTCGCTTTCGTCTCCCTATCCCTGTTCTTCCCTGACCAGCGAATAATTGCTTCTTTTCATTCGCCCTCCTTTCCCCAGCGAATAACCTCTCCAACGTCCGTCTGGTGTCTCGACTTTCTTCCCTTGCAGCTCTCCTCGGTCCATGTACAACTGGCTGAGCGTGCCTGTGTTTCTATTTATGTTCTTGTTCTTTGCCTCGTGAGGTCGATCGCCCCAAACTAGACCCGTGAGAGCTTCTACTCTGTTTGCCGGAAGCATACCTCGTGTGCATTGACAATCACCATTCCAGCTTCAGCTACAGCTCCAGGTCCGGGGGCGACCCACGACACGCGACTTGCTTCTCAGAGCGCAAGCCTGTATGCTTTTCTGATATCATGAATCTCTGTGATTCACAGCCTGTCGCGTATTAATTATTTGAACTCCGCTTGCGCCAGAGGTCACACACCCGACGACAATACTCGGCAAATTCTAGCTTCAGTTCTATATCCGTACATAATTTCGTTAACTTTCTCTTTCATCTCTCGGTAGACTATCGAGCCGCGCGCGCAACGTTTCTGTTCTGTCTTTTCATCTCCGCCCCTTCTATACATCTTCACATCGAGTCTGCAGTTGCTGTACTGGCTGGCGACGACAGCTTTGCCACCACTACTCGACTCTACTACGATCCTGCCGCCGCCTATCTAATTGCTTCCCACTTAGACAACGAAGTCTACCGTCTCTCGTTCTGCCTAGACTGGATCCGCGAAATTCCGTCTGCGCACCGGAATCACCATTGCAGTCTCTACCCATCCTGGACACAATAGCCAGCAGAACGGGCTCAACGGGCACGCTGCTATCCGTGGCCTAAGCTGACCATTATGGCAGCTATCTCGGCGGCATCGGGACCTACGTCCTTCGGCGCTCCGAGTGATGCACAGGACGAATATGCGGGATGGAATCGGGATGCGAGCGGTCATAATGAGGTGAGCTCACGCCATTGTACCTTCTCTGTGCTGTCAAACACGTGCACAACTTCGACTTAAATAGGGGCCAGAGCATCAATGACCAGTGCGTGCTAACTTATGATCCTCCGTCCAGACTTCAACGAATCATTCTTTCGCGGATTATGAAACAATCGGGCCGCCTCCGAGCGGATCGATTTCACAGAATGGGGCCGCAGACAACTACTTCACCTTGAGAGGTACGATATTACTTTTATTTTGTTTTGCGCATTGGGAGACTTCTCGTTCGCATCGACTTGGCTGTCAAGCTATGGGGACTGACAGCACTAACGCCTTTTTAGAATCCCGCAGCAGTAGCCGTGCGGCAGCCCCGCCTCAGACCAAGCGTGCACAAGATGGTACTATCCTGACGTACGACGACGAAAATTCGAAATGGATTCACCGAGATAAATTGGCCAAGATCGAGAACGAGGAGCTGCAGGCAGCCGGGATCGTACTTCCGAAGCCCAGAAACCAAAGCAGACCGAGACGAGATCGTAGTCATAGTCGTCGAAGGGGTACCACGGATTCCTCTGACCAGCAATACATAACAGTGTCTCGAAAGAATTCCGATCTGAACCACGACCGAACACCAGACACTGAGACCATGAGCTGGGATTTGCGCCGACCCGAAGAGATTGCTGAGGATCCCGGCGAATACTGGGTTTCGAACGACTCCGGAAAAGGCACACGTATCCCCGTAGCGAAAATCAGCCCTGCGCCCATTCCGCCTGACTTCATTGACCGAAATGCCCCCGTGCAACGAAAAACAAGCTTCCCTCTCTTCGACGAAGAAGCGTCTATTGCGTATCGGAAGACGCGGTCACGGAGTAACAGCGGTGTAAATGTTCTTGAAGACTGGTCTAAGGCTCAACCTGGAAAAAGGGCCGTGACTGATGGATCTCCGAAGAAGGCCGCCACAACAGCGCCTCGTAAGACATCGGCGCCCACGAAGCCAACCACACAGGGTCGTCCTAAGACCCGATCTGGTCCTGCTCCTAGAAGCAGTTCTACTACACGACCAACAACGCGATCCGGCGAGATGTCTCCACGAGCACCCGAGGGTGACCCACCATGGATGATTTCCGCATACCAACCGGACCCGCGTTTGCCGCCGGAGCAGCAACTTCTACCCACAGTTGCAAAGAGATTACAGCAAGAAAAATGGGAGCAGGAAGGGGCGTTTGGGAGCGTATATGACAAAGAATTCCGGCCCTTAAACAAGGATACGTTCACAAAACCACCCGGGATAGAAAAACCTCAAGAACCCGAGGAACCCAGGGACGAGTGGCCGTTGAAACCAGACGCCACGGTCCCAACTCCCAACCGGCCCGGAACCAGTTCATACTCAACTATGCCCAAGATTCAAGACGCGCCGGCCATGAGCCCCTTGGGCAGCCCGAGACCAATGCAACAACTACAGACCCAGACGAATGCAGCAGTCAAGGAACCCGATCCTTCAGAGCAACTCGAGGAGAAAAGCGACAAGGCTGGGTGCGGGTGTTGTATTGTGATGTGACATGTCTGGCACGGTCATCTTGGCATTTTGCTCACCTCGCCTGAATCTCCAATACCTAGACTTTTACCGGACGACTTATGATCATCATCCATCGTGCTACATGGAGCACTGCATATATTTAATAGCCACTTTAGTCACCCTGCACCTTTTTTTTCTTTGTGTCTAGGGACCGCACCCTTTCGATCGGAACACGCAGACCTGTACCGACGTAAGCTGGTGTGCCTACCCTAAAGCGACCGATCTCGACAATCTGCATCGAGTTTGGACTGAGATGCCACTCTGGAGCACATCAAGCTTTTCCCTTTTTTCGGCATGCGACAATAATTTCGGCGTTTACCGGCTTGGACAGAGGGACCTGGAGTAGAGTGGTAAAATACATCATCACCCATTATCATCATCTCTACTTATAACAGGTATACGGAGTGTCGCTCTCATTGTTGTGTACCTTTTTCGTGTTTGGTTCATTCTCACTTAAGGGGATTTGCTTTACGGGCCGTTCTATCATGTGCTCAGCCTTTGCATGGAAGATATTGTGGTGTTTCTTGCTTTAGATTACCGATAGGCAAGCATTATATTCCACCCTGGACCTTTCATTTTAGCTTTCTCTAGCGAGGGAGGGGGGTGGCAGGGGTGTTCAGGAACCGTTGTACTTTTTGCTGTTGTTGCATTAGCCAGGTAATTTTAGATACCCCACCTGGTGGAAGGGAGAAGTTAGGTAGATAGTTGATAACAAGGATACGATTTGAACAAGGTCATTCTGTCAATTATGGTCTATAGCGACGATAGAGCATGACTTCGCATCGTGTCTAGTACGAACTGATGTTTCTTAACAATGCTGATTACATTATCGGGGGGG